>JAHWFO010074612.1:47082-97936 GCA_023313115.1 Rhysida immarginata | reverse complement strand
GCGGGATTCGAACCCACAGCCAGGCGGACTCGAGAACTAGAAAGCCTACGCCCTAGCCCTCTCGGCCACCTGCCCGGCACTTCAGATTTGGATAACGCATCAAAAAGTAAGTAATTGTTATAATAGGCACGTATGTGCTATCTATACAGGAACATGGCTGAAATAGCATTCAATTTTTTAAATATTGTGATATTATACATGTTAGTCAATCGAATGGTATTTCACGCAAATCCATCTAATGCAAAATCATGGCCGAAATGTCATTTTATTGACTGAATAGGCATTAGATGGACTAATGTGAAATGTCCTTTCATTGACCAACATATACAATGTAGGTTCAGAATGTTTCTGAACTTTGCTTTGGAAAAAGGAAGTATGGGACACAGGACATTTTAAGCACTCTGGCCTTTGAAGCAACGTCCTTTGGCAACTATACACTTTTGCCAATGTTCAAGCATTTTGCCACCATCTTCAGAGTTTCCATCACAAATCCAAAGACGTGAAAGTTTGCACCAAATGGCATCACACAGGTGTCGCAGAATGTCCATGTACAATTCTTTGTTAACTGTACGACCTTCCTGTATGAATTGCTTTGCAATAAAAAACCCACAAGTATGGCCTTTCCTTTGGTTGGGGGGATGAACTTGTTTTCCTTATGAATGATTGTCTTTTTGTTTGAGGGTCTTAAAAAAAGCACCATGTTTCATCACCGGTGATGATTCATCCTAACATACTGGCATGCATCACGCTATGCTACACAGATGAACACGTGATTTTTTTCAATCTGGCAACAATATATTGGTGCACAAAACTGAAAGGCCTCAAGATCATAAAAAATTTTATACGAAGGATGTTCAAAGAGTTTGGGGACTTTTTGCACCTACCTCGTAAAATGTCATAGACTTAATTTTTGACCAAACTCTTGCTGCCATTTTGGCCATGTTTCCAAATAGATAGGGCATGAGTGTCTATAATAAATTTTTCTTATTTTTGATGCTATATGAAGTCAAAATAAAAACTCAACAAAAATTGGCAACAGGACGATGACTTCTCAAATCCAGTAATGATGTTTTTAACATGTTGTAATAAAATTAAATATGCTGAAAATGACATTACATAGACAGTCGCTTTAGATAGGCTAGAAATGGCATACGGTTAATCTGAAATTATGGTAGAAATAATTAAGTTGAAAATAAATTAACCAATTTTTATTTTTCATTTAACTGGCTTTAGTTATGAGTTTTTAGCATCGTGAACAAGCATTCTCAACTGGTTTATATTGAAAGGGACCTGAACTTTGCTTATTTATTTATTTATTTTTTTGAAAAAAATCTTTTAATGCTTTTCCAAGATCATATTAATTAAAAATCACAGGTTTTAATGAACAAAAACGAATGCTTTTCCATTTAAGTAGGCTGATTGTCTGTAAACACTGAATTATTGCATATACTGAACTTTTCTTTTTAAATTAAAAATTGACCCAAAACATTGAAGAGGAAAAAGATTTTAAATAAAAATTAAATGTATGTCATAATGATAATGATTCTGATATTAAATTAGGCAACAAATGCATGAGAGTTGCAGTTAAAATGCTTTTATGAAATAAAGGAGAAAAAAATCTGCTTCATTTGAGCTAGTTCTCAAATATATCAAGTACATATTTTGTGCACTCTTTGTGAACATCTACCATTCTTCATATATTAAAAAATATTTTTTGAAAATATTAAAACTTAGAAGAGGAAAAAATCAAGAATTATTTTTTCTATAGATATTTTAAATCTAAAATGATTATATGATTTGAAAAATTTAATAAGATGGTGGTGCCTCTTCCAAGCGACTGTAAGCATAATCTCGAGTAGGCATCATCACATTCGGAAACGAGCTTATTACTGAAATAGAGCCACCCATGGGTGCTTTCTTATAACAGCAACAGCATGAACAAGTATTACAACAAGCAACACAGAATAAAATCATGGTCAAGATAACCTCTATGCCTGAAACAACTATTATCACTGCATACAGGATGGCATTCTCACAAAAGACATCACAAGATCCTCCAAGTTCTTGTGTTACAATATCTATATTCTTCCATGGTGATTCAATATTTATATTATCAAATACAAGTTTGCCATGGCAAGTTAAACACATTTTAACTTTTTCCATATCATCAGTGAGAATAACTACATTGAAATAGAAAACAGCAAAGTATGCAACGATTCCAAAGAAAGCAATGACAGCACTGACTGAAATGCTTCCTTTTCTACTCCATACACTGCTACCTCCATATGTAGCTAAGAGACCAGCAAGTGCAAAGATTCCTCCACAAATACACGTTGCTAAGGCAAACTCCTGATGTCCAACTTTTGTAATTGAATAAATTCCTATTCCAAGCACGACGAGGCCAAGGAGAATTATGACTGTTCCTGTAAATAATTGAAATCATGAAATGTTAAAATTTTTAATAAAATTTCATTGATAATATTCAAATTTAATAAAATTCTTTATTTTATTTATTTTGGAATAGAATCATATTTCACCAATAAATTTGTTCATGGTTTCTTTCCTTAACTGATATTCTGGTGATTTTTAAAGTGGTATAAGTAGCAAATAATAGGCAGCTTCATCTTCATTTCCAATCACATAAAATTTACCATTACACAAAATGAATACTGCAAGGGTCCCAACTAGGGGTGCGAGAAAAAGGGATTATACAAGGAGCATTCAAAAATTAATGCACCAAAATTTATGTCTCTGAAAGTACTGAACATACAAATTTGCAAATCATTGCATTGCTACAACCATCAGTTCTACTCACTATTTTTCAAAGAAGTCGCCTTCTTTTTCTTCGGCTTTATGATAGGGTTCCTAAAGAGCGTGTATTCCCCCTCGGTGCTGCTCACACAACCACTTTTTCACAGCGAACACATCATCATCGCTAGACTCTAATTGGATCCCACAGAGTCGTGTTTTTAAAGGGACAAACGTAGGAGGTCTGATGGTAGCAAGTTGGGACTAAAGGGTGGATGAAGCAACACTGTTTAGCCAAGTTTCGCAATTGCTTCCTAAGTTCGCAGACTGGTTTGGGGCCTCACGTTGTCATGCTGAAATAGCATGTCGTTCAGATCGAACACTTTGGAAATACTTCTTCAGTCGTTATAGACCGTTTCGAAAAGTAAACATCGCAATCACATGACTGGACCCCTGCTACTTCCGGAAAGTAGAAAATGATACAAAGATTGAAACATGCAACTCTTTAACCACAACAAACTACCAACAGAGACTAAAATAAAATACAAAATAAAAACTAAAAATTAAAAAAATAAAATGACCTGAAAATATTTTTTGAAAGCAAAGCTTTCATCTTTCACCTGCTGAAAAATTATTTTTCATGAAATGAAAATTTTTCGTCACTGAATTGGGTGCACAAACCCATTACTATTCAATTAAATTCCTATTGCTAATGTGAGCACCGGAAGTCGCTCGGGGTCCAACAGAACACGTGCTGCCACCTACTCTTTGCTTTCGCTTGAAGCGGTCAATAGCATAGCGACAAGGGGGGGAAATGACACCTTGCATGTCTCAAAAGACTGGGGGAAATAATCATGATCTTGCCTCCAAACAGAACCAATTTGACCTATTTCTTTGGTAGCAAATGGGTAAGCTGCCACTCCATCAACTAACTGCTTCGATCGACAGTGGCAATCCCATATACATTACACAATTGCTTATGCATATTCCAGACACTTTCTCAGTCAGAAATGAGAAACCACAGCACGCTGCTTGTAATAATGTATCACTGACATCCGGCATTTTTAACACTCGTCATTCTGCTGCTAGCTGGAGGCGGAGCTTGCAACTTTGCACAACAGAAGCAGAAAGTTCAAACTAGGACTCCTCAAAATTTCAGTCGTTTAGCATTGTATCTGTCATAGAAATAATTTTTTGGCACATTACTTTCTGAATGCTCCGTATAATTTACCCCTTTCTGCCCTGATGATTCTAAATCACTAATTTCTCTCCTCTTTTGTATACATGGTATCCATTTAAGTGTGAACATGAAAATATCTCGAAAACAAAGGATTGTTCGAAAAAAATGTCCAAAATGAAAAGTGAATTACTTCACAGGGGAAATTTATTAGCCAAAAAATTAGCCCCCTTCCCCCTTGTGAGGGGGGGGGGGGGAACTTTGAAATACAGTATTAAATAGGAACCCTTATTTTTATATATATTCAGATTGTACACAATATTCAAGAAATGTTTTATTCTTGGTGTTTTTTTAATTGATCCAACCTTTAGGAGATAGAGCCTCTGAAAGTGTGGAACTTTTAAAGTTTGAACCCAATTTTATCGATGAAGACAAAGAGATAGAGAGTGTGGGTCTTGCAGACATTCCTATTCTACTTTTTATTAGAACCAAGCGCAGTAAATATATTGACACAGGATACGTTTACTACTAAAGGAAACAAAGCGTATCGTTTATTCCATGCAACTCATATGAGAAAATCGGGGAAGAATAGATTCGCAGTAATGAAAATAACAAAACAATCTGCATACTGGTGTTCAAGAAGTTTCTTCGTGCTGTCAGCTAATTTTTGGCCTATCACTCACTAAGAGTGAAGACCTATGTGTTCGTTTCAGAAAGTCAAATTTTTTTTTTTTTGCTGAATTCGACTTAAAAACTCGTGATTCAAAAAGATATGTTGAAATTTTGAAAAAAAAAATTCCGTCTGTATATATGTGACCAATTTTATGCAGCTACCTCCTCTGAAACTACAAAAAGCAGAACCAAATAAAAAATATATATACTTAGAGGGTATCTTAAATTGTGCCTAGCGTAATTTTTATGTCAATTGGGTAAGCCTTTTCAGAGACATTAATTTTTTTTCTAAAAATTAAAAAATGGCTCTAGCATTCAATCCGGCAAACCAAGCTCAATAAACTTGACAAGAACTGACTCCTCTCAGTAAAGCGAATTTTTTTTGTAAATGGCTTGTGTGGGTGTGAGGAGCCATTTTGGAGTTATTATCTCTTTAGGAATGTTTATGCATTTATAACTGTTCAGCTGGTTGCAGTCTGCATCTCCTTTCACCCCTATTTAGTCTTGAAAATGTCATTCTAATCATGCCTGTAAATTATATGTATAGCCGGTCTTGTAATTTCTCTACAGGCAGTTTCATGTTTTTGTTATTTTTTACAATAGAAATATTGTACAAATGTACTATCCATTGTTTTCATTTAGTTTTGTGCTTCTCGTGTATGTAGGCTTCTTTCAATCAACTGGTGTATAAGACAAATTGTCCTATTCTCAACATATTGCATGGTGTTATAATTTCTTTACGCACCTTAATTGTCACAGCAATAAGAACAGGGATTCCCAACCAGTGGTGCGCATAAAAATGTTCTTGGGGGTGCACGGAAAAGTGATTGTGTATTGAATATCGTTTTTGATTTTTAAAAGCTTTTATTATTATTAAACTAGCAATGTTAGTTTGTTTAGGTCAAATCTTGTAATCAATGTTAAACCAACTTCCCAACAAGCTAGGAAGCTGAAACTTGACACACATACACAGGATTGATGACAATGATTCTTAAAGAAAAAATGTTTCAAATCGATTCACTGGTTCGTGTTCTAATGGTACTAATTCATTACTACGAGAATTGTCCAATTGCCACAACAAACAATTCGTTATGGCGAGAGCAGGTTAAATGCATCTATTGTTTATTGTTACAAAATTAAGCTTCATTTAGCTCACTAAATAAAACATTATAAAAGCTTGATTTGAAAAAAACCCTTTTCCTCTTTTAACTTTCATACCTTAAAATTTATCAATGAATCTATGCATTCCTAAGTTTCATTAATAACCCTAACAACTAATTCTTACCATAAGCTTGTTTTTTTTTTTTGTTTTTGTTTTTTTTTGTAGGAGTGTAAGGATTCATAAATCTTTTACGGGTGCAAAATACAAAAAAAGGGTGGAAAACTCTGAATGTACGTTTGTTTTCTGGAATGATCATTTATCCTCAGATGTCGTTACATAGTTTATTTCTGTCATGTCCTTTGTCAACATGATTTTTTTCCCCTCTTTTTAGCAAAGATTGCTATGTTATTCCTGCTATTGGTTTCTTCGTTTATGATGACCAGTCATTGACATTAATTCTTTGAGTGGTACAGAAATAGACAAAGGTGCTAGGTTAGGTTAAAAAGATTCTTGATCTTCAGGAAGTCTTCCTCGATGAAGATCATCATTTCTGTTTCCCACTTATACAAAATTGGTACTGTTTAATGTAATCACTTTGGGACCAAGCTAAATTGATAACAATAATTGCAGTTGAAATCAAGAGGCTTCATTGGAATTTTATTAAATACAATATATTTACATGTTACTGTGAGAATCAAGATTACTATAGTATTAAATAAGAATTGATGAAGAATTAAACAAAAAAAAACACGTCTAATGTTTATTGCCAAATCTCTGATTAGCTACATTGGCTGAAATAGAGGCCTTATTACAGGGCCTGTAATTGACGATTTTGCTTGGTTCCAAGGATTTGAGTCTTTGCAAGTGGAATTTCTATGTAAATGCTTAACTTTCGCTAAATATGATAACAATATTCGAAGTTTTGATTACAATAAATGACGGATTTTAAATGTATTTCAGGAGTGGAGCTGGAATATTTTTTTTTTAATAGCCACGGTTTAGCCATTTTCATATTATTTTTTTTTTAGCCACCAGTGTTGCAACTCAAAAAATTTTTTTCTGCTAAATCAGACCAAAAAAAAAAAAAAAAACAGTCGAATTCAATTGTACTAAAAAATTAAATTCCATATATTTTTGCATAATTTTCGTGTAAATCTGCACAATATAGCAAAATATTCTCTTAAGTTGGCAACGAACGCAAGTGTCAATCACCAAACATCGGATAATTATGTAACCTAACCGTTTTACCAAATGCGATATTTGATCAATAGGAAAAAGTTACGAGGCGAACAAAAAGGCCACGAAAGAGTCACCTGATCAAAATAGCTCTAGGCACAATCTAACCTTCATTGTTTCCAACAAAGAAAAAAAACCGCTAGTTGTTAAAATCCAAGATGGAAACAATAAAGGTTACATTATTGCTGGACCGATCTTGTTCAGGTGACTTTTCTTTGGGATCTGTCTTTTTCATATGCCATGAAAAAATTATGTATGACATCACATTTATGGCATATAAAATTACATATACAGTGACAATAATAATAGAAGGGAAAGTATGCCAGCTCCCGAGTTTACATTATCCACTTGTATGAGGGCGCTTCAATCGAAATAGATCGTAAATCGGGTTGAATCTCAATGTTGTTGCATGGTTTTCGGCTTTTTCAGAGCATAAACTCGCTATAGATATGAAAAAATTTTCATCAAAATTTTTTATCCGAGCCCATTTGAAATTTGTATAATATTGTTAATAACCTTTCAAGGAAAGAAGGAACAACTCTATACTAATGAGTTAAAAAACTTTTCAGAGTACATTTAACCTTAATCTATAATGCTTTTAACAAAATTTTATAATTTATATAACAGTAAGTTATACAATTTTAACATAAATTTAATATAAATCTTATATAAAGATCCAGTTTTAAACTAACTTATAAAAAAATAAAACAAATTGAAATCAAACATTTATTGTTCTTCAAACATCGTTGCCAATATGATTTGAATTTAATCAAATTTGTTATTAACTCGTATATTTCATTTCTAACCTCAATTAACGTTTGCTTGACGGGGAGGGAAGGATGGGAATTTCATTCACAAAATGTACGGTTAAATGGGAGTGAGATATCAAAGACTGAAGGTTCACCTAAATATTTTTTAAAATTCACCTGTCTATGCAAAAGTGGTCGTGGCTTCTTTTTATGGGAAAAGATTTTCTCTTTTAACTGGGGGTGGGGATATTCTAATATATTATGTACGTTCATTTGGGGGAGGGGGTTTTGCTAATGTTTCAGTGTTACAATGGGGAAGGAGTTAAAATTTTGTCATTTTAGCGAGTATATTTTGTGAACATTAAGTGTTTAGAGAGTAGTGTTAAGATCCTCCGCGCTGGCCCAATGTGTGTTGGAGGAAGCCCATCCGCGTCCGTTCACCATGCACAAGGCATGATTACTAACAGGCTGCCCCAACTGGAAGGTATGGATTGGTCATTAGGCTTCTACTCCTAATTGATTCCTTTAAGTCCTTGAAGGCAATTAGAGGGTCATCCCCTAGTTAATGAGTAGAACCCATTTGCAGCCCCTAAATAAGGAAGGTGGCTGGCGTCAACTGGAAATCCAAGGCTTCAAACAGAGATGAATTTAGAAAAGACTTTCATCAAGCAGTAGATTGCAAATGGTTGACTGTGATGATGATGATGATTTTGTGAACGATCCCTAAGTTGCTAACACCGGGGGTATCCCCAATACTTGCCTATGCAGACAATATCATCCTAATGGCAGATAGCCAAGAAAAGATCAAAAAGTAGGCCGAAACTCTATGGCACACAGCAAGAAAGATCGGATTAAACATCAACCAAGAAAAAATGGAATACATGCTGATCGATTGCAACCGGAGCGGGATGGATGACATACTCTGTTACTGGAACAGCGGAGTTCCAATATTTAGGAACTAATATCAATAATAAGAACAATATGCAGAAAGAAAAACTAAAATCAGACTCCAGGTGGGGAATAAAATGCTGGGGATAATGAACCCGTCTTTTATCCAGAACAACAAAACAGGGGGGGGGGGGGGCGGGGCCTGGTGGGCTTTCACTAAACACACAACCTCAGGGAAGTTAAGAAACATCAGGCACGGCTAGTCACTGGATGGGTGACCATCAGTGAGATACGATCTTCACCCCCCACCCCCCTGGGCTGCTGCGACCATCATACAGCAGTCGTTAATCCAGGGACCCAACTCGTAGGCCTCTGTCCATTACAGGCCCTGGATGGACGTATTGAATTACAATCAATCATTCAAAATGAGTCCACGCTGAAACCGGTGGTACTTTACGGCAGTGAAATGTGGTCAACAACGGCAATAACTGCACAAAGGCGACAAGCGTTCAAAAGCAAAGTACTACGCAAAATATTCGGTCCTATCCGAAACCATGAAACAGAAGAATGGAGACGTCGAACAAACAGGGAAATGCATGAATTGTACGACAGACCCAATATAATAGGATGCCTTAAAGCACAAAGACTTAGATGGAGAGGACTTGTGGAACGCATGCTGGAAGACAGAATCCCAAATAATGTGGTGAAAATGATACAGACGGGATGCCGTCCAAGAGGTCGACCAAGGTTAAGATGGAAAGATGATGTGCAAAAGGATATAGACTGGATGCAGATCGTGGATCCGGACAAGGTGATGTTAGACAGACCGAGGTAGAGGAAGATTGTGGTTGCAGCGAAGAGCCTACCAGGCTCCCAAAGCTAAAGAAGAAGAACATTTAATATGCCAAAATATTTTGTCTATATTTTCACTTCTATTAAGATTTTGTTATAATATATAATCATTTCAGGCTTATTCTGAAGTTCTTATCTCTTCATCAATCTTGCCATGTAAATGCATACTTGATAAGGTGCATCACGTAAGTATAGGACCACCCCTATTTTCCCTTGTCTGCAAGAAACAAAATAAAATAATTAAAACATTGTCACTGTATCAGATTCTCACCACTATTATTTATTGTTTCCAAAGAAAATAATGAAAAATAAACAACAACAAGAATGAGAATTTATAAAAAGAGAAATTAAGCTGTCCCATAAGTATAGGACCAGCATCACTTAATGCCCAACAAATCATCCCTTTTTTCAATATTTTTGAAAATTCGGTTTGGCATAGTTGTGACCAGGTTTTGCAGATAATCTGAATTAATTTCTTCCCAGGCATTCAACACAGCATACTTTAATTCGTCTATAATGCGGTACTGTTTACCACCTGCGTAAACAGATCTGGCTAAAGCGCCCCATACATTTTCCACTGGATTGATATCTGGAGATAGGGCAGGCCAGTCCATAATTTGCACCCAAATTTGCTAAAAACCACTCATATGTGCTGTTTGCACAGTGAACTGGGACATTATCTTGCTGGAAAATCCATCTGGTCCCTCCAATCTTCTCCCCAAACGGTAAAAGATGAATATCAAGCAGATCTTGATAATCTGAAGTCTTCATTCTTCCACTAACAATAGCTAAATTGGTTCTACCATTCCATCCGAAGCCAATCCAGACCATAAGTGATCCTCCTCCCTGTTGCCATATGAAATACATTTCTTCTGACCTCCTGATGTCATGCCAGTAATATTGCCAGCTGTCTGGCCCATCTAAATTGAATTTTTTCTCCCCTCTCTTCCAATCTTCTGTCCAGAACATCACTGACTGGGCAAAGGCCAACCATTTCTACTTGTGGTGAAGTTGGAGTGCAGGTTGCTGTTTTCTTTTCGTGTACACAAGAGATGATGCCTGCTTCACAATCCGTTGCACAGTTGATTTTGATACTGAAACATCTTCAGAATTGGCCACCGCACGCAAAGATAATAATCACCCTTTTTTGTCTTTCATTTTTTTAATAATCACCCTTTTTTGTCGATTAGTCATCTTCTGAGGTCTCCCAGGTCTCTTTTTCTGGCCATACTGAGCACCAACTTTCAAATAATTAAGTGCAGCTTTATGTGACCGACTTATAGCCTTTCCTATACCTCATGCATTCACTCCAGAAGCTTTCAAAGCATCAATTTGACCCCTTTCATAGTCTGACAAGGTGATGTTACGAGGCATTGTGTTTAAGTTGCTTGTTTACAGCCACTTGAAAGTTTTTGTGGAGGCAACCCTATTAGGTAATCACCAGTGTCATCTATTGACTGATTAATCACTGCTTTGTTAATTTTTCTGCTCGAAAAACGGCATTAAGTGATGCTGGTCCTATACTTATGGGACAGCTTAATTTCTATTTTTATAAATTCTCATACTTGTTGTTGTTTGTTTTCCATTATTTTCTTTGGAGACAATAAATAATAGTTGTGAGAATCTGATACAGTTTCAATGTTTTAATTATTTTATTTTGTTTCTTTCAGACAAGGGAAAATATGGGTGGTCCTATATTTATATGATGCACCTTATTAATACGGTAACAGATTTTTTATTGTTTTATTCTACTATACATAATATAAAAAAAAAGAAAAAAGTGTTCACCCTTTTGTGAAACAAGTTTTTCTGTGTTTATATTTTCCAGAGGTGTATGTTAACCATTTTGATTTGTGAGTAATTATATTTATTGTGTTAATATGTTTGATTTGTGTCACAATCACATCCAATATATCTTCAAATAAGTTTTTCCAGAATTCTAAAAATGCCCCATGACAATAGCTGAAGGTTGATAAAATAGCTACTCTGTACTGATAATTTCTGTTTTAAAATGATTCATAATAAATATCATTATCATTAGTTGCAACCATCATTTATCCACTATAAGATGAGGTCTTCTCCAAATCTTTTCCATACACTAAGCATGATTTATTTTGAAGAGAAACTGGCCAATAAGCCTCCACCCAGGCCAAATACAGTTTGGATGCTATTAGTAGAGGTTAAAAAGAACAAACACAAACATGCAAGCTGCTGTGAGATTCGATTAGTTTGTCATTCCATTACTTAATTTATTAGAATTTTGTCAAATTTTGATTGGATTTTTCTGCAAAAACTTTAAGACTATAAACATGTAGTCAAATTTATTTATTTATTATACTTGCCAGTTGTTACTAATCCACATGAAGTATGTTTGGGAGATATGGAGGGAGTTGGCTGTATTATCTGAAATTAAATATATAGTACATATGAAGTTTTAAAAAATAATAAAATTATATTTATGTAAACATATATAATTACAGGGTAAATCAAAATGAATGTCCCAATTTCATAGGTGTATTACACAAAATGTAATCAATGTATTCAATCAAAATATACATGCCTGCAGAGGTGATATAATCAAGTTTTGAATGTAGTCCTCACAAATGTTAGATATGTGTTCCTTTTGTTATATGGCATATATCAAGTCTGAAATGTAATTCTTGCCAAACTGTACAGCATATCTGTATCAATGCTAGCAAAAATGCTGAGGACGATTGGGCTTACGGTGCCATCTATTGGTGAATATAACATTACAAATTACAAACTACGTACTATTCGAAACTTGATTATATTACCTCTGCATGTATGTATATTTTGAATGAATACATTGATTACATTTTTCGTAGTACACCTATAAAATTGGGGTATTCATTTTGATTTACCCTGTAGAGTGTATTCAGTATACAGTATTTGTAGGAATATATAAGAATAAGAATATGTGTATATGACATTGGTTCAAAAAAACTATCTCTTAAGGTTGCCTTTGGTAGCAGTAAATATTCTACATTTCATGGATCCATTTCTGATTTAATGTATTGGAACTTTTTTTTGATGCAAAGAAAGTGAATTTTTTAGCTGTCAATGTAGATGAAAGATCCCTTCAGCATTAAATTGCTTATTATTATTCTAGAATAACCCATAATTTTCTAAAAACCAGACTGTTCTGGCAGATAATCAAAAACCATTTCTCCTCTAATTGCTATGCCATTAATAGCCATTAAAAAATCTTATCATTAGCAGAGCATAACTGAAACAACATTGGACTAGTTGAGCTGCTTAGTGATGGCTATAGAAAAAAAAGGGCAGCATGGCATGCTCGAAGACAATGGGGTACTGAATATCTGAAAGGGGCACTGAATGCAGCTAAATTCTTACTTTAAAGTTAATAAAAGTACATGCTGTATGCAATTAGGGGCACGTTAGGAATCTAAATTTCTTCTAGGCTAATCTCTTCCTTATTTTGTGATGCCACGAAAAGACATCATCTGGTGGTACAGTCTTCAATTGATTTTAAAGTATAAATATCCCATTTTTCAACAATTTATGCACTATTTTTGCAGGATTAAATTGTAAATAATGATTGCATTAAGATTTTTAAACTTCATACCTTATACAGATGATCTGTGTAATTCCTAAACATTTTATTAATGCTAATTTAAACGTGAAAGCTTATTGAGGAATACTTCTTCTCGTGGACGAAGCCGTTTGTGTTGACAGTAAAGCGACCACAGGAAACCATTGCGCACGAATACAAAAGGCTCGACTTGTCAGCACAGAAAATATAAAAAAAAAAAAAGCACAAGGAGTAGAGTTCTCACACTGTAAGGAGAAATGGAAGAATTTACTCTATCACACTCAATAGTTAGGGATTGGTAGAAAAAACTTTTTAAAATGCTGTAATTTTCTTAAATCCTGGCATATTAATAATAGGCTGCAACAAACGTTTGGGAGCAGGCTTGAATGAAATAAAGCAGCTCACAGATCACGCTTGAGGGTATAAAGTATACTATCTCTGACATCCCTACCTATTAAGCACGATAAAGCGAACTCTTCCATTTCACCTTACAGTGTGAGAACACTAACGCAATGAACAGCTCGTCACAGCTACCAAGTAAACTGATGCAGTTATTAATATTTTAAATGAATGTATTTAGTCAGTAGTTTAATTAAAATGTTTAGGCTAATCACTCACGCCACAATGATAAGCACATTGTTGGCATTTATTGGATTCAGTTTCTTGCGTTTGTGGAGTGCCGAGGGGCAGCATGGTGGGGCAAAGGGGCAGGATGGTGCTGTGCCATGCTGATTTTGCCTAGTGGCATCAATGCTGCTGCAATATCGACTATACTGCAGGATCATCATTCCAGCTTCTAATCTTACCAAAGATATATTTGTATCTAGAGAATAATTCAACTACGGCCATTAGAAAAATTTTAGATGTTTTCCAGCTGCTGTTTAAATAAATATACAGTGAATAGTCATAAACCGAATTTCCATAAAGCAAATATTTATTTAGTCAAAGATTTCCTGATTTTTGTTTTTTGTTTTGTTTTGATTAATATAAGTAATAACAATGCCCCCCAGGACTAGTATGGTAATAGACTGACAAGTAGAAAATGAATGGGGCATAATATGGGCATAATATGTATGCAGGGTGTCTCAGAATTCATTGTACAAACGTCTAGGGGAGTTATGGGTGATTCTAAGCAAAAACGTTTATGGGTCTGAATTTGAAGGATAACTGAGATATGAACAGAAATAAAAATGCCGCCACCAAGATCAACAAGTTAATAACTCAGGTTCTGTAAAGCTACATTAATGAAATTTGGGGGAATAACAGGGTCATAAGACTGTGAATTCCAATGAGAAGTTTCCGAGTTACACAGTCAAAATTGTAACAAGTGCTAGTTAGTACTCACAAGTGAGCACGTGTTATGATGTTGAATGAGTAACTCGGAAACTTCTTGTTGGAATTCGATCAAATTTTAACAGTATACACAGTCGTATGTACAATGATTATATAAACATCTCCCCTAGAAGTTTGTACAATGAATTCTGAGACACCCTGTATAATGTAAGACAGTAACAAATAATAAGTAATTAACCAAAAAAAAAACTTAACAAAAATTATAAATTAAATTGTGAGTATTTTAAAAAATTATTTCAAATAAAACTGAGAAAAAAATTAACAAAGTAATAAATAATAAAAAACAAAAACAATCAAGATGGGCCAAGGTAGCATAATTAATAATTATGAACTACTGTTAAGAAATTTAACTTAGATTATTCAAGTATAATCGTTAATCGCCAATATCAATAGTAGTGATACCCATAGACTAGTAGTAGCGGTCAATAGCGGCACCATAATCTAGATTCAGTTGATAAATTTTCTTAAGATGTTTGAACTTAATGTAAAATTAACCAATTGACCATAGTGTAGGTAAGTATATGATAGTAATAATTAAAGTACAAATTCCTAAATTAAAGTGAGTAAATTATATAGACAGCAGAGGAGTCACTTAATGAACTATAGTAAAGTAACAATTTTTAAAGCTCTTCGAAAGGTTACGTACGCATTTTTGTGAGAAACTAACTTGAATAAAATCTCAATAAAACTGAAAAAATAAAATAAAAAAAAAATAAATAAAATAATTAAATTCACTAAAAATTACATTATTCTTATACGAACTGCCTGTGGGATCGTAGCGAGCGAAATGATTGTGGGATCGTAGTTCAGTTTTTAACACTAAGAAGGGATAAGCTTCTGTTTCGATAGCAAAATCTAGATATAGGCACATAAATATCCCTGGCCTGCCTGGTAAGATACACTGCTTTGTAATGAAATTGCTCCACCAACAAGGAGTTATCCGCCCTTATCCAAATTTAGTGGGGGGGGGGGGGGGTTCGTCTACCTCCAACTAGTAAACGATTAGATGCATGAAGAAGCAACTGCCTCGTGAATGTACAGTACTGTAATATGCACAATGGTCTCAATGCCAGGACGATGACAACGACAACCGTTCACGCAATTAACGGACTTAGAATTAGGTCGGATTATTGGCCTCTCCGAGGCTGGATGGTCAACTAGACGGATTGCTGTCCATGTGTTGTGGGACGCACGGACGGTAGGCCGATGTTGGAGGCAATGGCGAGAGGAAGGCACACATGCCAGAAGACCAGGCTCTTGGGGCCCAGAGAATCACGTCAGCTCGTACCGATAGGCAGATACTGCGAACAGCGCTGGCGGACAGAGCCATCACCCTGCGGCAACTGCGCGACAACATCACTATTCCCAGTACTGCTCCAGTGTCAATAGCGACAACAGCATGCCTGTTACATGCTACGACGATGTCTGCCAGGCGTCCATTGTTGTGTCTTCCTTTGACACCTGAGCACCGCGTGATATGACTGCAATGGTGTCGTGAACAAGTGGGCTGGCGAATGGAATGGTGCCCGGTGGTCTTCAGCGACGAATCCCGCTTTTGTTTGGACACCAACGACAGATGTGGGCAGGTGTGGTGCAGACCATTGGAACGTGCCAATGAACAATGCATCCGGTATCGCCATTGTGGACCAACACCCGGGATCATGGTCTGGGGTGCCATCGGCTACAATAACAGAACGCCTTTAGTCACCATCCAAGGAACCCTGACAGCAGCACGGTACGTCACAGAGATTCTGCAGTCCGTATTATTGCTCTTTCTGCACACCATACCCGGCGCAGTCTTTCTGCAGGATAACGCCAGACCGCACACGGTGAACATGAGCATGGCATGTGTGCGTGATGTCAACTGCCTGCCACGGTCCACGGGATCCCCAGACCTATTGCCAATTGAGCACGTGTGGGGCATGGTGGGACGTCATTTACGATCACCCTAGAATCTCCATGAACTGACACAGCAGGTTCACCAGGCCTGGGCAGAAGTACCCCAAGATGACATTCGCCACCTGTATGATCACCTACACCTGCGGTTGGAACAATGCATCGCCGCTAGAGGTGGTGCCACAACCTACTGATGCCGCTTTCTGTTGGGACACCCTGTACAAACGACTGCACCTCTTGGCTCCATAACGTAATAAAGGTGTGTTCAGATGTATCTCTTGCTGTATACCTACTTTTGGCTCATTTGGATAACTCCTTGTAGGTGGAGCAATTTCATTGTATAATTGTGTCTATCCTGGTTTAGTCTTATGACATTGCTTTTAAGATTTTGTAAATAAAGGAGCCGACTTGTAACGCATATATCTGGTGAATCGTCAAAATACCTAACTGTGCAAAATTCTGGGACACTGGAAACTGTTTTGGGATATTTAGTAAGATACGAATAAACCACTTTTGCAGTGTCAGTAATCTACATAAATTACACGAGGTGGTAGAACCCCAGGAAATGATAGAGAAACATAGGTGGGAATGTATCCAAGAGTAACACAATAATAGAAAGATATTGCGAGGTAAATAGAACAATTGGGAAATCAACCCTTGTTTCCTATTAAGGTTAATCATAAGGGAATCTATGTGTAAATCCCACGACATGTAACACGTCAAAACAAGTCCCAGATGTTTAAACACTTTCATAATGGCAACAGGCTGATTACCATAGTAAATGGAAGGAGAGCTGGCAACGTTACATTTGTTACGCTTTTGAAAAATTATGGTTTTTGTTTTATCAACATATAAATCTAATTTATTCATACTAATCCAGACCCGTAATTTCTGCAATGCGGAGTTTAATGATAAAATGAGGTTATCAGCATCAATACTGGAGAGTAATAACGTAACGTCATCTGCATACATATTTATTCTCAACAGGTCACAAAATGAGGGGAGATCATTGATAAATAAGTTAAAAAACAAAGGCACGAGATGGAACCTTGAGAAATGCCTAGATTCGTAATTATAATTGCAGATGATGTCCCTAAACAGGTCAAAAAGTATTGTCTGTTGGACAAAAAAATCTTCTATCCAAGCTAAAGGGGGACCTCGAATATTATAGTGTTGCTAGCTTCAAAAAAAGCAAAAAGGTACCATGTCGAAGGGCTTTGAAAAGTCAAACAAATAAAGCCGCAACAAATTTATTGCTCGCCATCTCGAATGAAACAAACTCCGTAAGCTCATAGCACACCGTTTCGATGTTTTTGCTAGTACAGCATTAAAACATCTGCCACTGCTTGTATGGTTGTAAAAATATGATAGGAAGAAAAAAAAAGTAATGCCTACATACCCAATCACTTTCTGTTTGAGTCTGACCGAACATTTTCGTTTTGCTCAAATTACAATTTGAGAGGGAAAGCGTATCCCACCTCATCGTTTTTCCCAACGTGGTTTATAGAGTCCTCAAATGAATCTGAAGCCACTGAACAGTTTTAATTACTTGGTACGAGTGAAGGAGGTGAAGATGAAAGCGAAGAGTCTTGTGTATATTTTATTTTCTAAACTTCTCTCTCAGGTTTCAAATTTTCTCTTAACTTTCGATTTTCTCGTAGTGCAATCTTTTGGTTTTTTTTGCGTTTTAACGCTCGTATCAAGAGCAGATCTTCTGCTTGTTACGAGTATGCTCTTTTTCATTATAAGAAGGGGTGGGGGGTTTGCTCATTTAATGAAATTTTGCTCGTATCTATTGCCATGGGAAGAATAAATGCATGGAAATCTAATAAATCCACTCTAGATTACAATATTGGACTAAAAATAATAAATAATTGCATTTATTATTAGCACATGGAACTCCAGCCATCTTAGCTTTGTTATGTTAAAAGGGGCGGATCGCCTGCTGCCAACCTTCCAGGTGACATCACAATCCCAGAAGGCAATGCGAGTGCTTTTGAGAGAAATAGGCCGATAGAGGCCACCTTCTATTTAACAACCTTGGGAGTAATCCATGGATTGCGAATTTTGGAGGTTCATTCTATGAAGACTTTAGGCCGCGCTAAAGTGCAATAACGCTCGTAACCTAAGATCATGTGTGACAGAAAGTTATGGAATAATTGATTGGAATCTGTAGTGGAAGTATGACTGATGGCAAATCCATCTATATATACAGTGGAACCTCCGTAGAGCGAAGGTCAATATAGCGAAATTCTCTCTATAACGAAATTTTTCTGTGGTCCTGGCAAAAATCCTATCGATTTAATGGTTTTTCAATCTCTATATAGCGAAATCTTTATAGCGTAATTATCCCTATATCATAAGGATTTTTCGGTCCAGACTATAAATTTTAAGGTATATTTTAGCTCTTTATTACGAAATTTGGTTCACGATCTTAGCATGACCCAATAACCAAGGAGCGAAATTATCACAAACGGTCAACAAGCGAAGTTAAAAACAAGTTTTTATGTCACAAGCTCTGCCCAGTAGGCTGGGGCTGTGGCTGCGGCATTAGGCTTATTTTATCGGCAAAATTATGAAGAGTTCTCGAGAACAACGTTATCGCACTAAACTACCCATGATGCACTGCACAGCAATAACGGCGGCCTGCTGACAAGTTTGAATCTGCAAGCGTATTAAAAATTTATTTTCCATGAGAGTCGGCACGAGAACTACTATGAAAGCTGTCGAAACTCGGAAGATTTTTTTTATATTAAAAACTTTAGTATTTTTTCAAATTTATGAATCCCAGATAGCCTTTTTTTGCGCGCAAGCACACCGTGGAAGCGATAGCGTTGCGTGCCAGTGAGGCACCCCGGAAGTGCGCAGAGTTCAAAAAACATAGTGGAAAGAAGCAAAGCAAACTCGTTAGCAGCGGTCGCCAAAGAATTGCAGTTAGAGTACTGTTATTAAGCATAAAACCTTAATTTTGCTGTACAATTATTCGTCTCGAAATAATTTATAAGATGAGGTAGGCATCCATGAATACTATTTTTATTTAAAATTATAAAGTACCGCGATACATACCCCCTCACCAACGCAACGTATTACTCGACGTTGCACATGAAGCCAGCCCCGTGTTTGATTACCGAATTACTTAATAAAATGAAATAATAATTGAACGAAATGGTTATTAATTACTCTAGACATTTTTTACTGGAAGGCAATTAGCTAATTGTAATAATCTATTTTAAAAACTAAGTTTGTTTAGAAATTTGAGAAGCCATTCAATTGCCATCTGCTGCTGTCTATTTCATCTGAATTGGATTCGTGCTTATTGCTGTGAGTAGTGGAAGAAAGAAGTTCCGTTAAGCGCATTAATACACCACTTTAACAATGGCTCAAATTTTTTCGTTTTCGTGGTTTATTTTGAAAGAAACAAAAATCCGCACTCTCTTATTTTGCAAGCATCTATTGTATCTTCAATTGAGTAACATATTTCAATTTGGTGGAAATCTGTGCATACATGTTTGAGGTGACTTTTCACTGCCAGGGCCTGTCTTTTTCGTGAGCTACGATGCTTCCCTTAATGATTCACATTTTAACCCTTTATCGATAATTTGCCATCAGTTATGACAGTTGTACGAAGTAAAGCAATTTATGTAATGAAATATAACTGTTCACAAAGTTGTTGTTTTTTTTGCCAATCATGGCAACAATGCATTAACAAATAATTACATGTAACAAAAATTATTTTTATGATAATTGTAATCTTGACACGATTAGTAATAATAAGCTAAAGTAAAAAAATTTTTTTTCATGAATTTTTTATGGGGTAACAATAAAGGGTTAAGGGGGATAATGTTATAAAAAGTAATAAATGAATAAATAAATATTAATATTTCTTTTTTTATTAAAATCTTTGGAGAGATATTGTGACATATCTGATATGTCACACGAATACAAATGCAAATATACTCATTTGAATTTGTTTTGAACTTGACTTTATGATCAGTTCCTGTCAATTTCACTTCTTTCGTAATTATTTTTATTCAATTTTATTATGTGTTCTTTTCTCTTGTTTACATTTTTATACATTTAGTCTTAAAATATAATTAAGCCTATCTCTCGTTGTTCTGACCCACCAAGTTTCAGAGCGTCATTTGTATCGTGTGCAAAAGAAAGAAACGAAAGTTTCTACGAACGAACTTTTCTTATCCTTGGTGCGGTCAAGGGCAATGATTGGTCGGTTTGAAGCTTTCCCGTGCAGCGAGCGTTGTTTATAAAAAGGGGAAAAAGCGGAACTCTCCCTCTCTCTGCTTTTTGTTCTCATCTCTTTCGCACGTGTGCATTCCTTTGGGGGAGGTCTCTCAACTGAGTCCTGTCACTATGATTCCAATGCAAAGTAGCATATTTGGTTTCTCAATTAGCTATGATGAACAATTGAATATCGAATGATTCGACGTGAACGTTTCATTTAAAACGACGCACGCATAGAACTGTTGCTGTTGTATGGCGAAATCGAAACCAAAGCATTGGAGCTTTGGTGACATTGAAAATCAAGCCAGGCAGATCAACCAGGTTTCAAAGGCATTGAACAAATGCAAATGAAAGCGGTTCAACCAGGTAACAATTGTCCACGACATGGTGCAAGGATCAACCAGGTCTCTTGCGAGTGATTAAACTGAGAGCGAGCTGTTGAATCCATGAGGTAACGGCGGTGGTAGCTGTGGGGTGGAGGAGCAGCGACGGCCAAGTTCTACGAGAGGAGGATCGGATCAAGATCTCAACGGTTGACAAAAGCAACACCACAGCAAGTTCATCAGGTTCCTTAACATACTGTCTAGAGGTGTGACAGCATAATACACAGATAAGTGATAAGTGAACATATGTTTCCTGTTTACAATTAAAATGAGCTCACTTCGATTCTATAAGAGAGAGAACATAGAACTTAAATTGAACTATTGCATTTGCGCGTTTAAATGATAGTCTTAAAAAAGCTTTTAAATAAGTATAGTCAATTATCATAAAATTTCAATTCTTGGAAATTCAGAAGTATTGCGAATTGTTTACATGCTATATTCATATATATTTGACTAACAATCTAAGTTTGCTAAATTGAATCCTTGAATAAATAAAACGATACAATTTGAATCATCATAATTGATTGTTTTCTTTCTTAAAATAATTAGTTCCAGTCTTTAAATTATGATGCATTTATTTGTTATAACTGATCATAAAGGATATTGATACTGCAGTAGTTAAATAGTTAAATGATAAGAATAAGTAAGAAAGATTATTGCGGGCACAACACATAAAAAAATTAATTTGAGAAACTGAGAAAAGTAAGTCTATTACCCGAGTGGGACTGTTAACGTGACATAGCCTCAGGGAAGGGAACATAGACTTAGAAAATCTTCATAAGTGATACTAATAAGAGAATTTAGACTAAGCCTCTGTTACTTGGGTGTATTGTAACTGTTTGGGTGTATCTAATAAGTATTCAATGATTGTTTTTTGCTGTGGAGGAGTGTGTTTGGGCAATATCATAAATAGTGAAACCCCAACTATACTACTCATTGTTGCATAGCAAACAACACATCACAATATAAAACTTTATTCTAAAACAAATAAGAGAATACAGCTTCTATGGAGGGCAGCTGCTCAAGCTTTTGCTAAAAAGGTGAAGGTACTTTTTCTAACTGGAGAAAATTTATTTTTCATATGGTTTTTGTAATGTAATAAGTTACTTTAGAGAAGTTATAGATAATGTTTATCTAAACATATTAGAAAATTATAAAGATCTCAACTGATTGTGTGAGAGGAAATCTTTGCTGCTAAAACTGATACTGTCAATGTAAAAAAACACATTTAGGACATGATTCCATGCTCTCTGACTGAATACAACTCTGTTGAAACGGTTACATGTTGATGAGGGATGCTGATGATGCTGTAAACAGAATTTCTCAACTCTCTCAGTCCATCTATGAAGTATTTTTTAATATGGACAGAAATAATTCAATACTGATAGCCTTTCTTTGATATTCTAAAATGTTAAGGATGCAATGTCGAATTTTCCTGGGCAAACCCAATTGGAAACAAAATTCCAGTGCAAGCACTTTAAAGAATTCTTTTTGTTTTTCCAAAGTGAATATATACTTTATTAAGGGTTTTTCATTTATATTCAAATTCAGATATTGCAAAATTTCATGAAACAAACAGCCCGAGCAACGCTGGGCATATCAGCTATAACTGATAAAAAAGAATTCAATACTGAAATACTATTCATTGTAACTATTCTAAGAGGATATGATTTAGTGCTTGCTCACGTGGCATATTGCTGTTAAAGATTATTAACGAGATGTAGTCATTTATTGACATATCAAGAGTGTTACTAACAAGTGAAGTACACGAACTTGTTCGATCGCACTTTACTTTCTTTTTTTTTTTGTGCGCATGCCTTCCTTGGAAGCAATGGCATTGAGCGGTGGCAGTAATGCTCCGGAAGTGAAAAACTCAAAAAAACTTGCAAAATTGTTAGTGGCAGTCGCCAAAGAATTGCATTTAGAGCAGCAGTGTTATTAAGCATAAAACCTTAATTTTGCTCTACAATTATTCGTCTCGAAATAATTTATAAGATGAGGTAAGCAGCCATGAATACTATTTTTATTTAAAAGTATGTATAAAGCATTGCGATACATAACATCCTCACCAACGCAAAGTTATCATTCGACGTTTCACAAGAAGCCACCACTGTGATGGAAAATTTAGGAAGATTACCGAATTAATTAATAAAATGAAATAATGAATTAAAGAAATGGTTATTAATCACTATACACATTTTTTTACTGGTAGGCAATTATAGTCTGTACAATAAAAGAAAAACCTGCCATGGTGCCAGAATGTGCTATTAGCCAATCAGAGGCACTCAGCCAGGCTTCAGATGAGTAATATATTTCAATTTGGTGGGAATCTGTAATTTACATGTTCGTGTAGCTCCCTTGTAAGTATGAAAAAATTTAGGTTGGAGAAGCAAGCGTCAATTGCCGAATATGATTGATGTGTGGAATAATGAGTAAATGAATAGTAAATAATGCTCGTACAAGAAGGGGCTGATGAGAGACCAGCACTATGTGACAGATGAGGACGCGAGGAAAGGAGTGCGTCGGTGCCTTCGGCAAGCTGGAACGGACTTCTGCCGTCAAGGGATTTTCAAACTTCACAACGATTGAAAAAATGTGTCCAAAGGAATGGAGATGAAATAGACAAAAATTTATACATGTAGTTTGAAATGATGTATTCAGTGTATCGCAATTATTAACCTTTTTTTTTATTATTATTTTAAATGTTGCTCATTACTTTCAGTATGCCTCTCGTATGTTGGGAATTAACTGAAGAAAATGTTTAGGTAATAAAAAATTTTTTTAAAAAATAAAATAAAGGAGTTTTTCATCCAAACATTTTAGTAACAAAGTTGGTGGCACGCAGTCACTGTGACCCCATGCCCTGTTATATGCAACAATATGCACACAATCACAGATTCAGACACCCTGTCTTATAGAAGGGTCCAAAATGGAAGAATACAGAAGTGGTCATTTGTTTCTTTTAAATTCATGAGAAGATATTCACGAAAATGTAGTGATGCGGTCCCTGAGACCGTGTACCACCTCCGGAGTGTTAAGGAGAAAAGCGCCCCTAATTTGTGGTCCCCATTATAATTTATAGGGACGAAATTTCACACCACTAACCCTCCCCTTATTCAAGTTGAATAGACTCTTCTTGGCACTGTGCCAACTGGGGGCCTCCCATACAAGATAATTAACGATTATAATTATCTTTATACAAGATAATAGGTAATTGCTGTTGGGTCTGTTGTTATCCATAGGTAATTGCTATTAGGCCTGTTGTAATTTGTTAGCTAATTGGTATTTGGGGTATTAGGCCTAATTAGGTTTTATTAAATACACGAGATAAACAAATCAGTTATAAACGTTAGTTTTTTTCTTTGCATGATTCAATTATAGTAAATTTTATATATAAAAACAAACAAACTTGGAAACCTTAAAAAATACGTCGTTGAATAATGAAATATTTTATAAATGTTTTATGTGACTGCCTTTTGGTACTTGGTCATGACATTCTTTAATGGTTTATTAGGAGCTTTAGCAAAAAGCTACTTATAAGAATGCACCCTTGGTCTATATGTTTATCTGGCCGGCCGTTCACCGTTTGCACAATATCTTGAAAATGGATTAACCTTTTCAAATTCTCTTTTCAGAAATATGACCATCAAAGTCTTAGCTTGGCCATATCAACTTTTCAGATTTTTCGTGGACCCCTTCAAGTTGAATTCACATGCTAAAACAGTGACTGTAAAGAATACCAAGATAATGGTATGTCATGTAACAATCGATTTGTCAAGAATGAATATATTGTTACTTTCTCTTCATCTTTTAGGCATTATTGACATCGGCACGTGCACGTGAAATTGCTTTGTCGACACACGATTGCTCAAGTGCTCGTAAATTATATCATCAAGTAGTGGAAGAATGGAGCTAGTTATTGGTTTATTTTGTACGTCCATCCCCTTCATAATTTCTTCATGATTAAAATTCAGAATGTACCTTACTATGGGGATGTCCATTATCTAGTTTGGTTTTGATTGGTGCACTGGGGTCGGAATTTATGGGGGAGGGATTCAGAGAGGACAAAAGATGTGTGCGCTATTTAGGTACGTAAAGGAGTGAAATTCAGTATACCGATTCCTCTAGGAAAGATCTACATTACTACGAAATTTAGGCCCAATTGTTCCAGTAGGGTCGGTGTTGCGGGGGTGGTATTCACTTGGTCGTTAGTGCTGTGGCAACATATGGCATGTGATATGTCATTTCATCGGAAATTATGAGAAAGGAAAGAATTTTACGAGCTTTTTTTACATTTTCTACACACTATGTTCGAGAAAATCAATTTTTTGATTACAAAACTTGGAGGGGGGAGGTAAAAAGTGCAGATAAAGGGGTAAAAATAGATGACTGCAGGGTTTGCTACTTCCCTTACCCTACTCGAGGGAAGTAATTTCTTATTTATAAATGTATAGATGTATTTCTACTTCACTGCTAAAGCTCCTCCTTGGAATCTTTACAAGATTTTATTTTATTTACTCTTACATATTTAAGTATGTAGTTTCAGAAATGGAAAAGCAGTATATAGATGGAGTGCTATCTACAAATTTGAAATTTAAAGATACATGTTCCTCAGTGCGACTACCGCGATGATCGTTGAGTACTATTTCTTTGTATTTCCTATGGAGCTGTTTTGCTCCGAGCGACTGCCGCTAGAGTTGTCAACGATGATCGTACGTCTTGAATAGTCGTTCAGGAGAAGGGTAAATATAATCGTTAGTCGCTAACGTTTTCTGTTGTGAGAAGACTATGTGCATCATGGCTCCTTTGTTTTCTGACACGGATGATGAAATTCTTCTCGAAGAAGTGGCGAATCACTGTCACATGCATCCTACATGCGGATCAAAGGATCAAGGACAATATATGGGTTGAGATTGCCAGTAAAGTTGGAAAACCAAATTGTTCTTTAGTTATTTAAATACTTGTATTTTCTTTTAATAATTACTTATATAATTTTTTAATGTAAAATTTTTTGACGAAAATGCACCACAAAATTTTTCAATTAATATATTCAATAACTATACAGTATTATGCAACATTGTGTAATTCGTGCAGAAAGTAGTAAAAAAAATCAATTTTTAATCGTTCATGGCATTTTATTCGTAATTCAGATCAATGAATCAATAATTTTTTTCGATATACATACGAGCTCAAACTTAGTGTTTTTTGGCTTCCATCTTCTCAGTCTAAAAGCATTTAATTAATAATCTTTTACGTCTATTCAACTTTACACTCATTCTGTTAAACACAACCTCAGAACGATGCGACTGCGAATGAAAACACGCGACTAGAGAAAAATCAAAAAATCGCAGACGCTACGAGCAAAATGGTAGCCAATGATTATCGTTCAAAAAAATCAGTCGTTGAACGATCATCGCGATAGTCGCACCGAGGAACGCGTAGCTTAAAGTTTCACATAACAAGAGTAGTTGGTAGTTAGTTAACGTTTTAAACGTTCCTCATAACAAATCTCAGAAGATTGGCATTAAAGTGAGATTTCTCTAAGCAAAGGAGATAGAGCATGTTATTTCCTAGTCGGAGGATAAGGTTCCTGAAAGGGGAAACTTTTATTTTAAAATGACATTTTAAAGAAGATACAATAAATGACATCCGAGTTTTAAAAAATACTGTAATCGTCTTTTAGGACGCGGTTGTTTATCACATATTTCTAATAAAGCTGTTTTATAGATATTGGATAAATAAAAATAACTGTTTTAATAACTCCAAACCTTCCTCTTCTGACTTCATAAGCTTTGTTGTTGTTTTTTTTTTGAGCAAACAAAGCTAAAATCTTTCACTTTCGATATTTGACTATCAGATGGGTTAGCTGTTTTTTGACGAGCATGGATTGTTTTTATCTTTGTTAAGCATGGATTATTTTAAAAAATCTAAAATAATGAATATTTGCAGGGTTTCGTTTTGGTATTCTTTTAATAGAAGTAATATAAAGCGGTAAAGTTTTTAAAAGTTCAAATACGTGCAGAAGAAAAAATAAAGTTAGTGCGCGTAGAGCCAACAAGTCGGAGTGCAATTTAAAATACTTGCAAGTAAACTGCATATAAAAATACGGGGGAAATGTTTTAGTTAAACAATAGCTCACCACCGGAGATTGAGGAGACAATTGAGGAGTCAAGGCGGGTGGCGCCGTGTGAAACGTTTGGGGAATATGTTCCATTGCTGATATGAAAATGATGCAAAGAGCAAGGCAACAGGCGAAGTAATGTCGCAGTTATTAAACGGGAAATTGAGGCGGGGGGGGGGGGGGGGGTTGAGCACCACCTGCGTGGATAAACCAGCCCACCACTTCCCGTGCGTTCTCACACTTGCCGCCTGTTTATTTAAGTTCCGCATCAGCTTAAATAGTCGTTTTAACTGTGAAATTTTTTTTTCTTTAATTACCTGTTTTTGTTTCTTTGAAGTGAAAATCGAATTAACCAGTTTATGAAGTCTTTCTTTCTCAAATGATATGAGTCGTTTTTTATTGCGCTCCCTATTCAACTCAGGGGTCGTTCAAGAAAAACGTAACGCTGTTTTTGACTTTTTCAACCTCTCCCCCCCTCCCGTCCCCCCATGTCTTAACACCCTTTAAACTCCATTGTCTTTTATCATTGTAGGCTATGGTTTAGAGGGTGTTGACATGTCACACTGTCACATTTTCCATACCCCCTCCCCTTTTAAGACGTCACATCATATAAGTTAACCCCCCCCCCCCCCTTCCTACAAACAAAAGAAATAATCTTCCAAACGCAATAAACCTGTTTGATTGTTGTTTAGGTGTATATCAGATAAAATTTGAAAAGTCTCATAGACTTACAGAGGTGGTCACAGGAGTAAGACACTTAAAAAAATTACATACATTATTATCAACATAATCATTTACAAGGGTGATTATAAAGTCACTGTACATTTTGGTGAAATCATTAACGAATTTCATTTATTTGCACACCCAAAGTAAATGTGTGGATGGGAGTTACACAGTCAATGGTCTATGGGCCCTTCATGTTTGCCGAGGGGACTATCAATGATACCGTGTACCTCGACATGTTGGAGCAATTCCTGGAGCCACAATTGCGAGATGAAGGATTTAGGATACCGTTGTGTTCCAACAGGATGGGGTACTATCCCATTTGGCCAACATCGTTCGGGGCTCGCCAAGACTGTGGGCTCCAGTCCTCAGATTTGATCCCCCATGGATTTCTTTGCGTGGGGTTTTATCAAGTCCAAGGTGTGCCAGATCAGGATTATGCACATTGCACAGCTGAAACAACGGATTACAGCCGCGGTCGGGGACATTACACCGCAATGTTGCGCAATGTTTTCCGGGCCACGGTGGAACGCTGGGAGCTGTGCTGGGATGTGCAAGGGGGACACATTGAAATTTACTAAGAATGTATCCTAGTATGATATCTGGTTGATGCATACTGCAATTGCTGCAATAAAACGGAGTTTTCACCGAAATGTATAGTGACTTTATAATCACCCTGTATATAAAATCAGCGACGGTGAACTATGTTACAACAAAGAAAAAATCTAACAATGGGTTATTTCCCGATTGTACTATCGGGTGGGTTCGCTGCAGCGTTGCCAACGGTGTAATAATTATTACATATGTGCATTGTTTAGCTTCTATTATAACAATATCCAACAATAAATATTCCCATCTAAAAACCAGTAAGTTGGCAACCTGCCTGGTCAACCGTGACCACCGAGAGAGAAGGCCTCTGCGATGAAACGTAATACATTGTTAAATCATCATAGATAGTGCATTGTTATTCGTATTTCAACCAATAATAAGCCTTGAATTAGCACTATCTACGTATGATGATGTAACAATGTATTAAATTTCAATGCGGAGGCCTTCTCTCTCGGTGGTCAAGGGTCAACACCACCATAGCCTACAATGATAAGAGAAAGCCTGCCCATTTGCCTTGCTCCATTGTTCAAACTGTCTCAAAAATCAGTCGAAAACAGGGCGATTTAGCACCGTCTAGCGACAAAATTCAACATTGTTAGAGGCGCTTAAGTTGTCAAATTATGAAAAATGTTGAAACTAAATAGAGGTTACTTGATTTTTCATATAAAAAACTGATTTACCTTATTTTTTTGTCGAGGTGTCAATGGCCAGCCGTTCCCTGTCGTTATAGGCTATAAAACGACTGAAACAATGTTAAATTTTGCCGCTAGGCCCTGTTTCCATTCTAAATCGCCCTGTTTTCGAATGATTTTTGAGACACAGTTTGAACAATGGAGCAAGGCAAATGGGTGGGCTTTCTCTTATCATTGTAGGCTTTGACACCACCTAGACAGAAGGCCTGCGCACAGGGTTGCCAACTTACCGGTTTTTAGATTGGAATGTTTATTGTTGGATATTGTTATAATAGAAGCTAAACAATGCACAAATGTAATAATTATTACACTGTTGGCAACGTTGCCTGCGCACAGAAACTATATACATTGTTACATCATCATTAAACGGCCCAAAGCCAACTAGAAAGACAGGCCCGGACGCGGAAAAGTCACCTGACCATAGAAGTCCGAGTAACAATATAACCATCATTGGCTAAGGTCAAAACTCTCACCGGTGAGAAGAGTTAGTGCTTGGTCGGTCAGAAATCCCGGTGAGAAAACTGTGACGTCATTTTAACGCGGTCAGAAACACGAGTTAGTTCTGCTATGCCTAACCGGTTAGTCTCACCGTCCTCGCCGAGAAAAAGACGGTTAGCCCAGTGAGAAATTACGTCATCATTCTCTCACCGGTGAGGGTTTTTGACCTTAGCCATTGTTTCCATCTTGGTGTTTAACAATCATTATTTTTTTCGTTTGTTGAAAGCAATGAAAGTTTGATTATTGGTCGGACTGCTATGGTCAGGTGACTTTTCCGCGTCAGGGCTTTGTATTTCTCGTTGGCCTCGTAAACGGCCAAATTTAGGGCTTATTATTGGTAGAAAAACGATTAACAATAGCCCATTAGTCTGATGTAACAATACCCACAATGTATGACGTTTCTGTGCGCAGGCCTTCTGTCTAGGTGGTGTTGGCTTGGTTCGCTGTTTGTATTTAATACAAGAACACTTCTTTTGGAATAATGAATAAAAACCTCAATGAATTGTTAAGCAACAAAAAGTTATGAAATTTAATGCTTCGTGTAATAGTATTGTTGTGATTTCGTTTTTAACACAGACACAGAAATAAGACAATTAAACAATAAACATCGAATCAAATTTTAATATTTGGTTGGACACCCTTTATTTCTGATTACTTCTTGTAATGTCTTATTCATACTTTCAATTAGATGATGGTATTGTTCCATTGGAACATTCTGCAAGCTGCTTCAATTGTTGCCCACAATTGGGTTAAATTTGAACGTCTTTCTTCACTAATTTTTTTTTCACATGTTCCCATAGGTTCTCTGTTGGATTGAGGTCAGGGCTTGTGGTGGCCAATCCAAGACTTTGATTCTATTTTCTTCCAGCCATTTTGTTACAGATTTGGCTTTGTTTCGGATCATTCTCATGCATCAATTGTCATCTGCGAACGGCTCCATTACATTTTCTAAGATATTTTTTGTAAGAATGGTGATCCGTTATTCCGGTTATTTTATCCTGTTGGTCTGTACCGTGCCAGGACATTGCTCCCCAAACCATGATTTACCTCCACCATGCTTTACAGTTTTCATTGTGTATTGTGGATCATTTGAACAGTTTTGTGGACGGCGTACATACTTTTCCATCCGATCCAAACAAATTAAACTTCGATTCATCAGTCCACAAAATTTTTTTCCCAGATTCCACCGGTTTATTTAAGTGTTTCTTAGCAAGCTCCAAACGCTTCTTTCGATTGATGGGTGAGACAAACTGCTTCTTCTTGGCAATACAGCCACGTAAAGAAAATTCATTCAATCGTCATCTGACGGTTTTTGAAGAGACATTTACATTATAATCAGTTGCCAATGTGTGCTCAAGTTGCTTGGACGTCTTAAATGGGTTGCTTTTACTCATCCTGGCAAAAATTCGGTCTTCTTTAACAGTAGTTTTACGTGGTGGTGATTTTTCTCTTTGAACGTGATTAATGGCATTATAAACCATGAACGTGGAACATTTGAGCATTTGTGCAATTTTGGAAATGATGTAATTTTTACTTTTTAGTGTCAATATTAGTTGCCTTTGATCAGACCCACAATGTTTATTTTTGCCCATGATATGAAGCTAAAATATATTGCAATAATATTAGGGATCAAATAAATTCTTAGTAATAAACTAAATAGACGAAAATATTGATTACCTACACGTGAAACGCAAAATGATGGCGCTCTCTTATTTCCTTGTCCAGGGTGGCTTTTATCACTTCACTTCAATTTCACAATAACTTTAGAGTGTCCGTCTAATATCATGTCATTCATCAATATATAAAATCAGATTACTCTAAAATAGCTTAAAATATATTGTTATGCAAATCATGCGTTAACTTCAAAGGTTATTCTAAGTTGTTAAGATAGGGAGGTGAGTGTCTTATTTCTGTGACCAGCACTGTATATAATGAAATTTCAGGTTTTTGCTTAGGTGTTAACCTTCTATTTTCATGCTCGAAGGTGTTAACAATTACGATTTTTGAAATTTGAAAATTTAACTATCCACAAAAAACTTGATAACATTCTAAGAAAGAGATTTAATCGTGACGCAGAAGTACAATTATTAATGTATCATGAGTAATTAAGCCTAGACAATGCATTCATCGCATGCACGTGCACAAAGCTTAAAAGATATAGTAACAATTATTCATTGTTGACTCCTCATTACGAATCGATTGCTATATGACATGCCATTATCTTATGGGTATTCTTTAAGGTGTCTCTTAGAGCACGTGCAATCGACTTTTAAGGATTCCACGAAAAAGCCTGAAAAATTGATATAGTGTGAGGAGCCATACATAAAAAACTTTTCGGGAGTTGGAAAAATTATTACAACCACCAGAAAAATTGAAAAGGGAAAGAAATGTGGATAAAAGTATTCCATAGTGTGAGGAGTTTGCTCGAAAAACAACAAAATTGCCACTTAGCGACAAATGCGCGAAAAAACTTGCGGGAATGAAGCGTACTGAATTAACACGTATTGAAATGAAATTCGACTTGGATTTGGGAAAATAAAAGAAAATGCTTCCTTTATACCGAGTAATTTGAGTAAAGGAAAGGATTTATATGTGAAAATTTATACGATTTTCGCGAAAAATAAGAAGGAATTAAAATATTTGCTTCTTTTAAACGTAAAACTAATGTTAATCAACCATCAAATAAAATAGAAACAAACGTTAAAGCAATTATAGGATTTTATTAAGAAAAGGATTAAAAAAATCTTAAAAATTAAATCAAAATTTCATTAAAGATCTCAACAGCTAGAAATTATATTTCTGGTAAATGTAAAATTTTAGGTGCAAACTCATCTGTGCAGTTTTCCATTTCATAAAAAAATGCCCTAAAAGGCAATGAAAAAAGTTTATAATATGAAACTTGTTTTAGTTTGTCCATCGAAAAAGTACGCAAGCATGGAAAAGGAGGAGACAAGCAGCACTCTATCTGGCAAAAAATTGTTCTGTTCTGTTTTTTCATATTATCGACCCCCATTTTAAACCCTTTAAACCTGTACAATACATAAGACACTGCCGTTATGCCGCACATTCCCTAAAGCTTCAGAATCCATTATAAAGTTAATGTTTCATAATGTTTATACCGAGTATGTAAAAGTTTGTTTTCAAATTAAACGCATTTTTCTGACATTGTTTCAATATAGTATGCTGCTAAACTGACAGAGTGTTCCTTCACTTTCTACCTATCTCTTAGCAGCTTGTACAGTAAATGACACCTGGCTATGTTCAAAATTTTGTATGCATTACAGAAGATTTGCATAGCATTGCATGCACAATTGCTTTTCTATGAACATTGAAATTGATTTTTGATGTATGCAAGTATTTCACTGAAATAAGCTGAGCACAAAATAATATGACGTATTATTGTACAGATTCAAGGGGTTTAAAATGCGGGTCGATAATATGAAAAAACAGAACGGAACAAACTTTTGCCAGGTAGATTGCTGCTTGTCTTCTCCTTTCCCATGCTTGCGTACTTTTTTCATGGACAAACTAAAACAAGTTTCATATTATAAACTTTTTCATTGCCCTTTAGGGCATTTTTTTATAAACTAGTCCTTTCCTTTTTAAATAGTTGCATAGCAACTACGAGGGGCGATTGATAAATAAGGTCTCCATGGCTGTAACATTTTTATTTGTTAACCGATTTTCAAAATTCTTTTTGTTTCTTATACTCACATTTGTCCTCTATGTAATGCACTATTCACTTTTCGACATAGTCCCCATAAAGTTGGGCACTTCTTGAAAAAAAAGAGATTTATCGATGTTCAATTTTAAATCGATTTTTAGGCTCAATATTTTGCGAAACTTTCAATGTGAAAAATTGCTTCTAATTTGATCTTTTACATAGTAATTAAAATTAAAATATGGAATATAAAAATGAATTATTGTAGTTTTTGATATGAAAAAAGTTTTGGTAAAATAATTCATCCATTCAAAACAAAATAATTTTACTACCTTTATTAATTGCATAGGTTAATTACAAATCATAGCCACATACTATCTGGAATGCATGACAAAAATACAGCCATAGACATATTTTCTGGTTTAATTCTATTTCTCTTCCGATTAATAATTTGGCCAGTTTTGGAGAACAGACGCTCACAGAATAAATTTCATGGATTCACTGAATAATAAATTGTATCTGCTTAAAATTTAATAATTCTATAGATTAAATGTAAATGAAATTTACACTTGTCATAAACTAACCTGGAAAGGGTAATTAATGCAATGGCCAATGGTGGCGTATGTGTAAGCTACGAAAATTGATGTTGGTGAATCGAAATCGATAAAAAAAATCGGTTCACTGAAATCGCGATTTATAGATTAAAAAAATCGTCAAATTTACATCGATTAATCGATTTTTGCCCAACACTAATTGGGCTTCGCTCCATGCAGGACTGGAAATTCTTCAGAGATATTCTTCGCGAAAAAAGCATCCCATGCAAAGAGGTTATAGCCAACGATTACATCAACACAAATATTAGTTCTATCACTAGTGTTATCCATGAGGCTAGTTGTTCAAGTGCCTCCACTGCTGATCGAAAGTTTCCTGAACATCTCGACCTTCCTCCCTACATCAGACGGCTTATTCTTGAAAGGAATTCCTATAGAAGATTATGGCAGCGTAATCGACTACCCGTCTACAAGACAAAGTACAACAGGCTTTCTCGCAAGGTCCAGGAAGAGGTTAAAGCTCTACGAAATCAAAGGTGGAGCGAAAAACTTAAATCCAGGACAACTCGCTCTGGGGTACTGTAAGGGCCTTAAAAGGAAATAGACCCATCAACTTGCCACCACTGCTTACTACAGGTGGTGATGTTGTCACCAGTGATCATGATAAAGCTCAACTGATCGCTGACTCCCTGGAAAAGCAATTTACCACACCTTGTGAAGAGAACCCCGATAGTCGCTCAAATACTCAACTTGTCAACGATGTGTGTGTCTCCTATGAACCATCCCAGTGTTCCTACTCATGAGGAAATTATTAGCATAAATGAAATCTCCGACGTCATAAAGCATCTTAAAAGCAGGGAAGCACCAGGTATGGATTCTATCACAAACAGTGCCCTAAGAACTTGCCTCCTAGTGCCGTCTCGATTATTACCAGGGTCATAAATGACTGGGAGACATGGATACTTCCCTGACAAGTGGAAGGAGTCCGTCATCGTTACGATACCAAAGCCTGGTCTACCTACGATGTCAAAAGTCCTTGAACGTGTCATTCTAAGGCCTGGGTCACACTGGCGTAAAACGCAGAAAAAACGTCGGCGTTCTGCTGTTCAAACTGAAAGCGTATAACACGGCGCAATTTGTGATGTTGTTTCGCTGTTGGTTTAAAGCCCGACATCACTTGAAGTAGCTTCAGCTTGAATGCCAACAGTATCGACCTTTATCACAAAGTCTAGTAGTATTTTAATAGCCTGGACTTTATTTATCATACAGATAGCTAAACTTCCTCACCATTTCTACAAAGCATTCGCTATCATGGATATGAATTAGAAAGTTTCTAATTTATATCCATGTTCGCTATTGTATATCGCTCTCTTGTCGGCCATCTTGATGGCGGGCCAATCGCTCTTCTGATTGGCTGGATGTTCGGCGTACGATCTAACACGACATAAAAAGTTGAACAGAATTCAACTTCGGCGTAAAGCGCGGCGCCAAGCTATTTAGCGGAAGTGACATCACTGTCGTCGTTACGGCGGCGTATTTACGCCAGTGTGACCCAGGAGGTTTAACGCTTTCTGCGTGGCCAATAATCTTGTTCGTGAGGAGCAATTCGGGTTTCGCCCGGGTCACTCTTGCCAACTACAGCTTTGGAGGCTTGTTGCTGATCTAAACACTCCCCTTAATTGCGTCAAATACGGTGGTCTTATATTTATAGATGTCCGGAAAGCTTTTGATCAGATCTGGCATAACGGTCTGAGATACAAGATGATTATTTGTGGCTTTCCTGACGAGCTGATTGCTTTGATTAGTTCCTTTCTGTCGAGCAGGACTTTTCGTGTCAAGGTTGGCTGCTCCATGTCTAACCCTTGTGACATCAAGGCTGGTGTTCTCCAAGGCTCTGTCCTGGGCCCTGCGTTGTTCAACTTCTTCATTCACGACTTCCCAACTTTTACAAAGTGCAAATTATACCTGTTTGTCCATCATGACTTGTGCCCGAAATCCCGCTCATGTCATATCTCGGTTACAAAATGCCGTGCTTCTGTGTGAGAAATGGTTTGCTAAGTGGAGGTTAAAACTAAACGTTGATAAATGCAAAGCCATGTTCGTTACCAAAAAACTTAGAAAACCCCCAAAGCCAATCTTCCTATCTGGCAAGGAGCTCGAGAGGATAAAAAACTATAAATACCTCGGAGTTGTGATAGATGCCAAGCTAAATTGGGGCGACCATCTCTCTTATGCTGTCAACAAGGCCAAGAAGGCAAAGGTTAGTCTGGTTGCTCTTCTGGGGCGTAAGAGTGCTCTTAGAGTGGAAAGCAAACTTTTGCTATACAAAATGGTTTGGAAAATAGGCCCTTTTTATAAGCTTTTATTAACTTTGCTGTGTTAGTTTGTTTAGGTCAAATCTTGTAATCAATATTAAACCATCTTTCCGACAAGCTAGGGAGCTGCAATTTGACACACTTATGCAGAATCGATGACAATTTATGATAAAGAAAAAAAATTTTCAAATCGGTTCATTGGTTCGTGTTCTAATGGTACTAACTCATTACTACGAATTGATTGTTGTAACAATTGGACATTTCGTTATGGCAAGAGTAAATGTATCTATTGTTTATTGTTGCAAAATTAAGCTGTATTGTTGCCACTAAATAAAACATTATAAAAGCTTGGTTTGATAAAACCTTTTTCCTCTTAACTTGTTACTATCTGCTATGGGGTTTATTTTACAGGAGGAGTAGAAAAGAATTCCGCAAGCAGATTTCCAGAATTTAGTAGAAAGCATGCCATGAAGTATAGCTAAGGTGCTGGAAAAAGTATAAAGCCGGGATGAAAATGCAAATAAACGTAGCAAATCCATGCTGATTTTGTTGCTATTTTATAGACGTGAATTAGATGATACAAAACATTGTTTCCAGGAGCATTTAACAACGAATAAGGAATCAAATGCAAATTAACAGCCATTATCCCAACCTAGCCACTTGCAAGTTGGAAAAAAGTTTGGAGTCTCACGTTTAATACCCGATAAAGGCACCCTTTTTCTCAATGACCTTTATTAATCTCTTTGTCATCGATTCACTGAGTTTCACTAACACTCCAGGACCTAGGTTTTGACATGCTGCAGTGATACTATTCACCAATTCTTCTTTATTACTGTACTGAAGGAAAATGCTGTATACAGAACGCACTAAGATTCCCCAAATGTTCTCCACTGGCTTGAGATCTGGACTCCGGGATGGCCAGTCTAGAGCAATCACAGAATTAGCGTCAAACCAGTCCTTGGTTGAGGCCGAGCTGTGAATGGTAGCCATCGATGTATAATATATACGAGCGGACTTGGAACGAGAATATCTTGATATGCAATGGAATTCATCTGGTGTGATACGAATGCAATAGGTGTAGTTCCGCCAGCAGCAAACCCTCCCCATGTCATTACTGAGCCACCTCCAAACTGTCTCTTTGAGAAGAATTCCTTTTCATCTCGAATATCATGCCTATAGTACTTTGAACTCATCTGGTCCGTCCATATTGAACTTTTCCTCGTCTGAGAATATAAAATTCTTCCATTTGTCACCATACGTAATGTATTTTTTAGCAAACGCCACACGCGCTAACCGATGAGCTGCTGTCAGAGGTGGTCTTCCTTCCATTTTTGAGTAATGCAGATTTGAAGAAGAATGAAACATTTCTTACGGTTCTAGTAGTGCACGAGAGGTCTAGTTCGGCAACAATCTGCGAAGAAGAGAGGTACTGATGACGAGCAAGGCTTCTTATTCTTGATGTCTGGCGAGCGGAAAGTGCACTTAGCCTGCCAGATCTGGGTGCTATTCCATGTTTATCTGGATTTTGGAGAAATTTGTTAACAGCTGACTTGGAACGTCCAATTTCTTTCGCAATTTCAGATCCAGTCTTTCCGCTCCCTTAAGAGCAATAATTTGCCCTCTTTCATACTCCGAAAGATCTTGCCCTTTTGGCATCTTGTATATTGGTGTTATATTACAAAAACAGTGTGTTATATGCTCTCATATGATGTTGCTGTATACTTTCATCACCTTAAATAATCCCTTCAACTAATAAAATATGCAAGAAAGTGGACGACTCTAAACCCTTGCAAGAGGGTAGGTTGGCATAATGGCTGTTAATTTGCATTTGATTCCTTATTCGTTGGTAAATGCTCCTGGAAAAGACGTTTTCCATCATCTAATTCACATCTATAAAAAAGCAACAAAATCAGCATGGATTTGCTACGTTTATTTGCATTTTCATCCCGGCTCTATACTTTTTTCCAGCACCTTATATTGACCCTGCGAATAGTGAACACCTTTTTTAGGTCCCATTTTCAGAGCTCACCTGCTTTAATACACTTTCACTAGGAGTTGGACTTCAAAATTGTTTCCCTTCCCAATGAATGAATGGGAGTGTCCCAACTCTTATAGATAGTGAAAGTGAAACTATAGGACTCTTTCACTGCATGTGTTGTGAACTTTACAAGTAGCTGATTCTCAACTAGCTGTACTTGACAAAAATGTCAACAACACGGAAATATGTTGAAATGACCATTGATCAAAAGAAAAAAAGTTATTGATAAGCTAGATAGAACTGCAACAATTAAAAAAACTACAAGAAGAAAGAAAACAAATGTCAATGACTGACTATTTTTGAATGCATTAAATCCTATTGTCCTATTAAATGTATCAAATCTTATTGTCTAGTAAATTTATTTTCAATAACAATTGTGTGATCTTTTACACTGCTTTAAATCATTTGTTATTCACTGTAAAGTGCATTAAATGTACAGTATTGCACCGTCCATTTATTGTACTGTGCATAAAATAGATTATTATAGGATTTCCAGTATTTGTCTGGGTCAGCCTGCGAAACATGAACACCTCTCTACATTGAACACTTTTTGTCGGTCCCTTAGGTGTTCACTTTAGACAGGTTTTACTGTAGTATATCCAATCCAGATATCAGAAAACAGATTAACAGTGGTTTTATCCAGTTATGTCAATATTCTCTATAGCTTCTAAAAAAAATGAACATTACTATGGATATGCATGAGATCACATGACCTTGAGCCGCCTATTTAAAGGGAAATTACCTTAGAGCTCCTTAATATAAAATTCAGCCTTTTTATTGAGGAATTGTAAGTGTAAACGTGCTTTAATTAGGCGTTGTTTCCAGCGTCACATATTGTCAGCCATTTTTAAACCAAATTGAGTTGTGGTTTCCACATTAAAACCTTTGTATTTAAACATGCATTTCTTCACTATAGGCTCCGTGCGGAGTTCATATTTCCGACCTCGATCCCCTCTGGCGACAAAAATTGGCATTTTCTGAATGATGCGTTTCCACTGCTTGTATTCATCACTGCGTTCTAAACTGCATTTTGTGGTTTTCTTTTGGGTTTTCTCAGGGCTTTAAAGCCACAAAAAATTTCTACTAGCCATTATATCCAACATCTCACAGCATGGAAGGGCAGGATCTCATTCAATAACTTACAAATTTAGTCACCAGATAGCGAAAAACGCCAATTTCAGTGCTGGTGTGCACGCAGCCTATACTCTGCCAAACATAAAAAAGGATTGGTTTTCCCTATTGTTGGGCCTTTAACAAAAATAAATTGATGCACAACACCGAAACACGTACATTCTCTTTTATGGTGGGCAGGCTATAGCAGAATCAAAAAATGGATATAAGATTAGGGATGGTTCAGTTTAAATAATTTACAACGTTTATATATAAGTCATGTTCAAATGAAAGTGATTCGGGCTATAGCACGCGAGCACATGAGTGCGCAGACACGAGACAAACGGGTGATTGTTGACGTATCGTCTGCTTGTTCTGATAAGCACTGCTGTGGGAAGTTACGTTAGGTTTATGCTCGTATTTCGTTTATGTTACAATGGACCCTCCTATTAAATTTCCGTCCAACACTGACGAAAGAGCGGTGATAATTCTGACAGCTGAGGACATTCCACCAGTTGACATTCACGCTCGGATGTTGAATATAAGCATGTCTCGAAAGCAACCGTGGTGCGTTGGGCCAAAATGTTCCATGATGGTCGTGTGGAAACGGCTGATAAACCACGTCCGGACCAAGCAAACGTGATCATCAACGATCAATTGAAGACAGACATGGATAAGTCAATTCGTGAGGAAGGTGGATCAGCATACGGTCACTTGCGAAGGGTCACAGCGTCATATTGGTTCCGCATATGCTGTATAGTGAAAAGCCTGGGATATGGCAAGGTCTGCTGTCAGTGCGTACCCCGAACGCTCACGGAAGAGCACAAAGGGCTGCGTTTCGGGTACTGTTTGGATCATCTGGAACGTTACAGTCGTGGGGGGGGGGGAGGCGTTTTTGAAGAAGATTTTCGCGGTAGATGAGACCTGGTGCCATTATTGGGAACCCTCCGGAAAGGTATCCACAATGCAGTGGAAGCATCCATCGTCACCACGGCCCAAAAAATTCAAGTCACAAAGTTCGGCCGGGAAGGTTATGCTTACGTGTTTCTTGGATTCCGACGGTCCTCTGCTTTTGGAGTTTATGCGACCCAAAAACCCGTATTAATGCTATGGCATAATACACCAAGACATTGCAGAACTTGCGTCAAGCTGGAAAAACAAGCGTCCTGGTAAGCTCGATGATGGTGTGATTCCTCCTCCAGGACAATGTTAGGCCACATGTTGCGAGACTGGTGCAGGAAGCAATAACCAAAATGCGGTGGCAAGTTCTGTTACACCTTCCGTGTAGCCCGGACCTCTCACCATGTGATTTTCATGTGTTTGGTCCTTTAAAGAAGGCACCGAAAGGTCGACGATTCGCCAAGGATGAGGAGGTTAAGGACGCTGTTCAGGCATGGTTCAGAAAGCAGCAGGAAACAGACTTTTTTGCGGACGGTATTAGCCGATTGATGTCCCAGTGGGAGTCCTGTATTGCGGCAGGTGGAGATTTTTTTTAGGACTGCGCGTCTATAATAGTGACTAAGATGTTCTTCTTTCATATAAACAAAGGTAAATATTAATACTTTCATTTAATCCGTCTCAGTGCCCTTTGAATCACTTTCATTTGAACATGCCTTAAACTTATTTGACTAAGGCATTTTCATCCAATATAAAGTTGTAGGTTCACCAGAACAAAAAGTTTAAAATTTCTAATGTTGCATTCAGTCAAAATTCATAACAGAGTAGACTATAAACGTGTCCAATTAACATTTCATCTGTATTTGCATAGCTCGTCTAAAAGTTTTCTGCCCTTTGGAAATTTGACGAAGCCTATCTAGAAAATATATTCAAGATTACCATTTGATTAACTTAAGAATAAAATAAAACTCTTTTTCCACAACGAAACAGGAATTGAACAAACATAAAAAGAAAGAGACAGAAAATAAAATGAAAAAATACAACCTGAGTCTGTAAGCGCTTTTCGAAAGCTTTGCTTTCATCATTCAGCAGCCAAGGAGCACCTCGAGAGAACTTGAGAGAACTGACTTGGAATAATCGACAATCGAACAGTGTAGTGAAAAAGAAAGACGCTCGCCCAAAGAGTAAACCAGAGGAGGTACACTGAACTGGGAGAGAAGCCTGATGAACCTCTTTAGTCCTCCAGAGAATAAATCCCAAGAAGGGACGAGAGTCAGATTGTAGATTGACGAATAGAGTCCCCAAAACTCAGCAGGATCTAAAAGAAGAAGAACACGGCCTTGTTAACGTCATCAAAGCAGACATCCAGGATATGGCAGAGTCTTCGAAACCTGAGGGGACCGTTAACAACGAGTGGATGGTCCAGAATACCAGAAACCAGAGTATTTTCATGATTTTCCATCTTGGGTAGCATGTTCTTCATAAGTGTCTGGACAAAGGTGCCTATGTGGGTCATCCCCAAATCGTCATAGATAGAGTGGTTGTTGGCAACTCTTCTGTCAAGTTGGGCAATGGATCGGAGAGCAACATTTTGGAAGGTTTGGAGATCCTTCCACCTAGTTTTGCAAATAGAAGCCCAAGTAGGCATTCCATAAAGTAAAATAGTACGAATCACAACCTTGTATATCAAGAGTATGTTATCCACACCAAGAGCGCTGTTTCGCCCCAGAAGTGCAATCAAACTGAACCTCGCTTTCTTTGCTTTGTTGAGCGCGTATTGGACTTGGTCGTTCCAGTTTAGTTTGGAGTCGATCATGACTCCAAGATATTTATAGCTTTTTACCCACTCAAGTTTCTTGCCAAATAAGAAGGGCGGCTTTGGAGGGTTTTTGCATTTGCGAGTGATAAACATGACCTTGCACTTTTTGACATTCAGCTTTAATCGCCACTTAGTGAACCAGCTCTCGACCTGATGTAAAGCTTTTTGAGCGATGACAAGTGCTGGGTTTCGTGCCCAGGTCATGATGGACCCATCGTAAGCAAACAAGTAAAGATTACACTTGGCAAACTTGGGAAAGTCATGGATAAAGAAGTTGAATAAGGCTGGCCTCAAGACAGAGCCTTGGGGTACACCAGCATTAACATCGCAGGGTTCAGACAAGGAGTCCCCAACCTTAACACGAAAAGTCCTCTTTGACAGGAAGGAGCGAACCAGAGCAATTAGAACGTCAGGGACACCGTAGGTAATCATTTTGTAAATGAGCCCATCATGCCAGACTTGGTCAAAGGCCTTTTGGACATCAAGGAAAACGAGACTACCAAACATAGAGAGGACCGTTTAAATCAGCAACAAGCCTCCATAACTGAAGCTGACAAGAGTGGCCTGGACGGAAGCCAAATTGCTCACTACGAATGAGGTTGTTTGCCTCGCAGTACTCGTTGAACCTCTTGAGTATAGTGCGCTCAAAGACCTTCGAAAGCATGGCCAACAAGCTAATGGGCCTATAACTTGTGGGAAGAGCAGGATCCAGTCCAGGTTTAGGAATGGTGATGATTACTGAGTCCTTCCAGGCGCTAGGGAAATGGCCGCTAAGCCAGCAGTCATTCATGACCTTCGTGATGATGCAGATAACACTGGGAGGCAAATTCTTGAGAGCACTGTTGGTAATGGTATCGATGCCGGCTGCCTTTTTGCTTTTCAGGCGCTTTATGATGTCCAATATCTCAGGAGAGCCAAGAGCGTGCTGTGTATGGCCATACCTATCACACACGTCTTTGACCTCACGAATAATATTGACCAGATCATCCTCTTTGGGCGTAAAGAATTGGCTCATTAGTGAATCGGCGATAATTTGTGCTTTGTCCTGGTCATTGCTAACGAAATCGCCACCCTCTGTAAGCAAAGGAGGGAGAACAATAGTCCTGTTGCTTTTAAGGACCCTGACCATACTCCAGAGAGTTATCCTGGACGGACAGACTTTTAACTTTGTCGTTCCATCTTTGATTCCTTAAATCCTTAATCTGATCACTTACCTTGCGGGATAGCCTGTTGTACTTCGTCTTGAAGTGGTGAAACCTGGTACGCTGCCGAAGTCTTCTGAAGGTGTTTTTTCGTGAATGAGTTGCCTGATAGAGGGAGGAAGTTCCAGATGGTCTGGTCGCTTGCATTCCACCGGAGTAACACTAGCATTTGTAGCCATTTTGATGGAGTGAGTGACCTTTTTGATATTTTCGTCAATGTCACTGCTGGTGACGGGATCCTGATAGGCAATGTTACTGTCCTTCATAAGTTCTCTAAAAAATTTCCAGTCCTGCTTATAACGAAGATTTATTCTCAGGTCGATATTTATCCCCTCAAAATTTAGTGCAACTGGTAGGTGATGGGTGTTGAACTGTATTTATAACGGAGAGAAGCCAATCAAGACAAAAAGATCCAACTGAAATTTATTGATTGGGTGAGTGCGTCGCCCATTTGATCAATGGTGATTCGCTAATAGGGCCCCTATCTAAGTTGAGTAATAATTTTTTATCTGTTTTTTGAATGGCTAAGCTTTCGAAGGCGTCCAGAAGGTGTTTCTTGTTTATTGACTCAATAAGTTTTACATTATTTAATAAGAATTCATGCCCGGTATCTAGAGAGTGTTTGGCTATGGATGACTGATTCCCTCTACCATATCTTGTGTGTCTCATGTGTTCTTCGAATCTTGTTTCAATATTACGGAAAGTTTGTCCTTTGTACATCATGGGTCATTGGGAACATCTGGCTTTGTATATTCCTGATTTCTGTAGTGGTGGAATCTGGTCCTTTGGGTTAGGTAATAAATGCCTGGTCTGGTTGGGATTGCTAAAAGATAACGAAATATTAAAAGATTTAAAAACAGAATTGAAACCTTTGATTAATGATTTATTGTAAGGTAAGGATATGACTCTCCCTCTATTTTTAGTCCGGTTGAGGGTAGTGATTTCGTCCATGAACTTCTTTAACTTCCTCTTCCTGACCAAATCGGTGATAGTACGTGTGCTATAGCCATTTTTAACTGCAATATTCTGGATCAAGGAAATTTCTTTTTTGAATGAGGATTGACCTAGTGGGAGATTAATAGCTCTGTCAATCATCGAAATGAAAGTAGACATTCTTTGATTCCAAGGGTGGCTGGAATCGTTTGGTATGTAATTCAAACCGTTCGTAGGCTTTCGGTATACCTTAAATGATAGTGAATCATGGTTTCTGATGACTAGGATGTCAAGAAACTGCAACCTTTGATTGTTTTCCAACTCAAAAGTGAATTGAACGGACGGATAATAAGTATTAATATGTTGGACAAAAGTGTTGACATCGCAAGCATTGGTGTCAAAAATTGTGAAGGCATTGTCCACGTATCTGAACCAAGAATCGGGAAAGTAAAAACCGGAATTCTTCAGGATATCCTCGAAATTTTTAAGAAATATTTCAGCCAAAATAGGGCTACGGCAAGATCCCATCGGTATACCGCCCACCATTTTGTAAACTTTTCCACTGTATTTAAAAATATTATTATTGGTACATAACCTCGTTAGACTTAAACATTCGTTGCGTATGTTTTCAGGAACTTTGTTCTTATTCAAAATATTAAAAAGTTTATAGTTTCAGGTATAGGTAGGGATGCTAGGGAACAAGGAGACAATATCGAAGGATACCAAAATTTCCCCATTCTTAATTAAAACAATATCGAAGGATATAAAAATTTCCATTCTCAATGGAAAACAATCCAAGGTTGCCGTTTCTTGACATCCTAGTCATCAGAAACCATGATTCACTATCATTTGAGGTATATTGAAAGCCTACGAACGGTTTGAATTACATACCAAGCGATTCTAGCCACCCTTGGAATCAAAAAATTTCTACTTTCATTTCGATGATTGACAGAGCTATTAATCTCCCACTAGGTCAATCCTCATTCAAAAAAGAAATTTCCTTGATCCAGAATATTGCAGTTAAAAATGGCTATAGCACACGTGCTATCACCGATTTGGTCAGGAAGAGGAAGTTAAAGAATTTCATGGACGAAATCACTACCCTCAACCGGACTAAAAATAGAGGGAGAGTCATATCCTTACCTTACAATAAATCATTAATCAAAGGTCTCAATTCTGTTTTTAAATCTTTTAATATTTCGTTATCTTTTAGCAATCCCAAGCAGACCAGGCATTTATTACCTAACCCAAAGGACCAGATTCCACCACTACAGAAATCAGGAATATACAAAGCCAGATGTTCCCAATGACCCATGATGTACAAAGGACAAACTTTCCGTAATATTGAAACAAGATTCGAAGAACACATGAGACACACAAGATATGGTAGAGGGAATCAGTCATCTATAGCCAAACACTCTCTAGATACCGGGCATGAATCCTTATTAAATAATGTAAAACTTATTGAGTCAATAAACTAGAAACACCTTCTGGACGCCTTCGAAAGCTTAGCCATTCAAAAAACAGATAAAAAATTATTACTCAACTTAGATAGGGGCCCTATTAGCGAATCACCATTGATCAAATGGGCGACGCACTCACCCAATCAATAAATTTCAGTTGGATCTTTTTGTCTTGATTGACTTCTGTCCGTTATAAATACTCAGCTTGTTCTATTCCAAGTCAGTTCTCTCAAGTTCTCTCGAGGTGCTCCTTGGCTGCTGAATGATAAAGCAAAGCTTTCGAAAAGCGCTTACAGACTCAGGTTGTATTTTTTCATTTTATTTTCTGTCCTTTTCTTTTTATGTTTGTTCAATTCCTGTTTCGTTGTGGAAAAAGAGTTTTATTTTATTCTTAAGTTAATCATCTGCATTATCCACATAAGATTTTTAGACAATTTAGTTAAGATTAACATTGATTAGTGTCACCTGCTATCCTTTTTAGTTCAAACTAATTGAGAAATATGTGGTACTGCATTTTTAGAACAATGTTAATAAAAGCAGCGTTACTGTACAATTTTTTGATTTTTACTTTATCAAAAGTAAATAAAGGTTATAATAGGCACACTGTTTCTATCTCTTCTGATACATGGGCAAAATGCCGGTTAAAGTTGATCATCTTGGTCCTGCCCAAGATTGTAACTTTTGGATATGAGTAGGGCTAGTTGAAGTCACAAGTGTATAGAGGTTGGCCGACGTTATTGGCCATGTTGAGAGAAGCTATTCATCATCATGTGAGAGAAATTACTCTGAAACCCTCTTCAATGCTCTAAAGTGTCATGACATGTCTGACAGTCATTCTCGTGAATGACAGCCGTCACATCGAACATTTGTCATCGTAGCTGCGTTGCCAACTGCAGAGACACTACAAACAATTGACGCAACTGAAGCGCCACCTGTCCGTGACTATTGTGGCAATAAAAATTTTTCGTTATCAAAAAAAATCTGTCTTTCTGTGCATTTCTGAGAAAACCACACTGTCTACACTTTTCGAATTATTGAACTCTACTTCTGTACTTTTGGATCACCCGGAACTTGGGCATCAAATGAATTCTTAACTTGAGTGAATTCCATCAGATTTACTGGCATTTAGATCTCCCCCCCCCCCTTTTTAATTACCTTGTGAAAGTTAATTGTTAAAAGCAATTGGTTATCAGAATCCGTGTGGAAGGAGTTGAGATCATGTGACAAAGTTTGAACGATGTTAAGAACATCGTTATTAAATTTATATAGTCTGTCATTGTGTTGCCAATTTTTTTGAATTTTTTGCAAGCTCTTATCATTTGAGGACTGGCAGTCCTGTCGGTGGCAAATGTAACTATTCTGGCAATAAGTTTTTTCGTTATTAAGTAAATCTCATGTCTTTCAGTGCATTTCTGTGAAAAGTGCATCTTGCGACTGTCTATACAGGATGAGTAAAAAAGTCACAGTACACCCTGTTTTTTCTTGCAGGAATTGGGAAATCTAAATATTCCAGTAAGGTATGGGTGAGGTGGTCTGTCTTTTACGGTATGTGCCGAACATGGCCGCCATCTTGAAATCGGCCATCTTGAATCTAAAAGTCAAGTTTTTTAAATGGAAAGGGGGTCGTGTGATATATCAAATAACATCGGCATTTTCTGACAATTTCATTCCTGTAAACAGATTTGAAGTAGCAGTTATGGTTCAAAAGTTACAAAACATTTTGTTTGCAATTAAGGCTGGACTGTTCTCCATAAAGGACAGTCATTTAATGTGTTCAACATGGTGTCCCTCTTGGTCAAGGCACATTTGAAGGCACTGAATCCAATCGTCATGCACTCGCAGAAGGATTTCCGCAGAAATGCTGGCACATGCTTCTTCAGTGTATTGCTGGAGATTGTGTCTGTTACTGGTTTTCTCTGCATATACGAGTTGCTTTAAATGACCCCACAGATAAAAGTCAAGTGGTGTGAACTCAGGTGATCTGGGTGGCATTTCACAGCACCACGCCAGCCAATCCAATGACCAGGATATTGAACATCTAGCCACTGACGAACATCTGCTCAGTAGTGTGGTGGAGCCCCATCCTGTTGAAATTAAGAGGGAAAGATGCTATCTTCATTCAGAAGTAAGGGAAACACCACTTCTTGCATTTCCAGGTAGCGTTGAGCATTTAGGTTCTGGTCAATGAAAATTTAGGTTCTGGTCCAATTACACTGGTACCCCATATTCCACACCACACCATAACCTTTACGTCACCAACTACCTTGGAAGGTTCCATCCAGTGTGGATTGTGTCACTCCAATACTTGTGGTTGTGACGGTTGACTTCACCACTGACATAAACGTTTGCCTCATCACTGAATAAGATGCCTTGTGCAAAAGAGGGATCTTGTCGATGTTGCTCTAGGGCCCACGTGCAAAAGTGCATTCCTCTGTCTGGGTCATCCTCTGCTAGGTGCTGGAGTATCTGCATCTTGAATGGATGCCATTGATGAGCATGAAGGATTCGTACGATCGATGACTGGCTGATTCCACATTCTGATGACAAACATCGTATGCTGCGTTGTGGGCTCTTGATGAAGGACGCCAAAACCATTGTTGAGGTTGTCTTGTCAGTAGCACTTATGGACGGCCACTCCGTGCCTTGTCAACCACAGTCCCAGTTTCTCGGAATTTCTTAATTAAGCACCTGACAGTGTTGTGTGAAATCTGCAGGTCTTTCTGGGTGCCGGTTATTAAAATCTGCAGCTATGACACGGAAACTTCGTTCTCCAGACATCAAAATGACCTCAATTCTCTCCTCCGTGGTCAAAGCCATCTTGTAACAGAATGAAACAAAATGTGTTGTAACTTTTGAACCATAACTGCTACTTCAAATCTGTTTACAGGAATGAAATTGTCAGAAAATACCGATGTTATTTGATATATCACACGACCCCCTTTCCATTTAAAAAAACTTGACTTAGATTCAAGATGGCGGCCATGTTCAGTACATACAGTAAAAGATAGACCACCTCACCCATAGCTTACTGGAATATTCAGATTTCTCAATTCCTGCAAGGTTTTTGAAAAAACAGGGTGTACTGTGACTTCTGACTCGCCCTATACTTTTTGAATTATTGAATTTTTATTTTTTCTGTTATTTTTGGATCACCCAATACTAGGAAAACCTAAAAACTTTGGATATTTACACAAATGGAGTTTTCCAAAGAAATAAATTGAGGCCTTACAATACATATTTACAGAAAAGTATATCCGGCTAGTTTTGCCTTTATTTCCGTATTCATCAAGGAAAAATCAGTTAATATGGACAATTCAGAGGACCTTCTCTTCAATAATGTTTTCCAAAGAAGACTGTGCTGCAGCCAAAAGTACATTTGTGAAAAGGTTTCACACTGATAAGAAGCCTACCAGTAATTTTATATGGAATAATAAGATTTGAGGACATAATGCACATGATGAAAAATAAATCATATCATTCAGGGTATCGCGGCTGTTCCTCATTGCTACATGGAGTCTAGTTTAAGTAACACCTGTATACAATGGCTGTGCCAATTCAGAATCCCGCCAAATATGGCACGCCAAAATCATACGTTTTTTTTAACCACGAGTACGTGTCTAGTGGATATTCATGAAGCACTTGTTCCCGTTTATGAAACATTGAGTCGACAATATGTAACAAAATGGTGTCGTGAATTCTCTGGGGGCAGGGTCGATGTTCATGATGAACACAGGAGCAGTTGGTCATCTGTGGTCTCTGATGAACTTCTGCACTTGTTTCTTAACCTGAAGAAACATCTTGCTGGACAACGCTTCCATGATGATGAAGAGATCAAGCATGACGTTGAAATGTTGTTCCAGCAGCAGGCACCAGAATTCTCTGACTGGGATACAGAAGCTAGTACCATGGAAGAATAACAATGGAAGCGCTACAAGAGGTGCTTCCAATGCTAAAAATGTGTCACTCACTGCTGTCGCAGCACACCTGGTGGCCAACATGATTGCACTTAAAACCCCTATGTTCTATTATATGATTATAGAATTACAAATGTCTTTGAAGTAATTGAACACTTGAAATTTAATTTAAAAATTTTTGAATTTGGTTTTTATAATTGTTGTTATAGGAAATATTTCATTTAATATTTCTTTTCTCCTTTTAATAACCCATTTGATTTCAAGAAATTAGAGGTCCCGGTTTTTGGAGAACTTTTTTTTAAAATGGTAGGAAAATGTTTTGGAATTTTTTTTTATTTTTTTAATTGATTTAAATGGTGCAGAGGTTTCCGTGAAGTTAGCTGTCAAGTTCTAGACATGTTGGCTAAGGGAAAGAGCAATAATGAACAAAAATTCTTCAAAATATCATTGTTTCAGTTATTTAATGAACAAAACTAAAAATACAGTGTATTTATTATATTATTACAGTATTATCATACAAAAAAGATTCACGCTCAAGGAAAACAAACATTGGGATTTCGTGACACTCTGGTGGCCAACATGATATCTCGTCCTGTCTAGTGTGACACAATTTCTTGCAAGAGGCGCTTCCAGTATTATTTTTCCATGCTAGTATCTAGACTTAATCGTTTGCACGATGGCAGCAATTACGTTGAAAACCTGTATCACTAAATAAGTTGTAGTGGATGTTTTGTCAAATAAACATTGGGGGAGACCGTGAAATTGTGTTTCAGTGAAGTTAAGCAACATCAGGCACGGCTAGTCACTGGATGGGCGACTCATCAGTGACTCAGGATCATGATGGGGAAGGAAAAAAAAAAAAAGGTATGGGAGTGCAAGTGCCATTTCATGCCTTTGCAGTCCTATTAAACAGTGAATTGATATGTGCCAGTATTCCAAACTTTGCTGACATTCATCAGCACATCCTGTAATGTTGGTTGTATGCATGTTTTTAAGGATAAACATTTTTGTCATTCATATTATGCAGTAATGAAAAGTTGTTGCGTGAAGCATCCTTGACAAATACAGATTATTTTATTATGTTATTACACTATCAATTGCACCTTACCATGCTGAAGAGTTATAGTATTGCAAAATGTGAGTCGTGAACCCTATATAGCACAAAAAATGATTGTCTAAATTTTAATTTTTATCAATACATTTTGTTTACTTAAAAAACATTAGCTAAAGTAAAATTTTATTTTTTAAATGTATAACTTTCAGGTTGATGAGTTAAATCAACAGTTGAAAGACCGTGAGGCAAAATGGTTGTCTGCTCAAATCCGACTGAAAGATCGAGTAAATTTATTAGAATCCGAGAATAAAGATTTGAAGAAAGAAATACAGGAATTGGAACATCAGCGATTAAAGAGATGGCAGCATTTACAGGTAAATAACAA
>JAHWFO010074612.1:27560-39585 GCA_023313115.1 Rhysida immarginata | reverse complement strand
ATAGAAAGTTAGGTAAGGGCTAATCTGTACCATCCCACACGGACCCACACTGGCCTCAGTCTGGGGGACCCCCCCCCCCCGGGGGGGCGGCCCCCGGGCGGGGGGGCCCCCCCGGGGGGGGGGGGGGGGCCCCATGTGCGTTTGTAAGGAGAATAAATTTATAGAAATCACCTTTGTATCAATTATAAATACACAATAAGTTTTGAGGCCCCAAATAAATTAACATAAAATAAAACAATATTTGAAATCTACAGATCTGTTCTAACTTATTCAAACCATAGGGGCAGATGACTCACAGCTTCATGTGAAGCTTAATACTAACAGGCTCAGCTTTTGCATAGAGGCTCACTCTCTAGGTGTACTGTATATCTTGTCTATAGCCCTAGATATCCACTGAAGCGCAACCGCAATGCAACTCCAGTTAACTCATAACACATTGGCTACCATGCCAATCCGCACTAAGCAATGTTAAGAACACGTCGCGTACTCCTTTTACTTACCGGAGAAGGAGTACTGAACCTCCATTAAAACTTTAATGACGAGGTTGTTCACCTCAACCCCCTTTTTCACTCACTATCTTCCCACATCCCCCAGATCATCCGGGTATGGATCACCATTAACCTCTTCACGGCCAGCCTAAATTTTGAAGGACACCTCCCAGAACCAGAGTTTATGTACCATCTGGCAAACCAATGACGAACATGCGTTCGTCATGTACAATTTTGTAAGAATATTTCTGTGTCAGAATGAATATTTATTTCAAAATCAAGATCTTCGGCATCCAAACTTGCATCAAGAGTCAATCCATATGAAGTATCCAATAAAAAGTTAAGTTGGTTGCTTGACCATTTTTTTTAAATATTTTGTTTTTTTTTATATGTGATTACCCTATAATTGAGAAGATCAAAACAGTTTTTAAAAAAGTTTTACCTTGCACTGTTACTGAATGGCGACCATTTTCATTTGTAAGCGCACGACGGTTTTTCAATTTGGAGACAATAGCGTTAATTTGAATATCTCTGCACTCGGTTAAGTTACAACATTGCAATTGACATGATTGTTTTTAAAAAAGTCTCCTTTACAACATTGTTTATCACCCAAAATACCCTAAATTCAAAAATAACCAGTCAAAATGACCTCCAAAGTTTTGTATTGAAAATTTAAAAAATCCACTTTTTAGACCCAAAAATAACAACCAAGGAGTGATTTATCAGAGTGTATTTTTCTTCTCTAGTTAGATATCATACACTACTCTGTTCAACAAAAGTTGGAGTGGGCATGTCCAGTTACACTTCCTATTTCAATTGTTAGACATTGTTGATTCTACTTTGGCAACAATGTCTAACAATTGAAATAGGAAGTTTAAATGGACACGCCCACTCCAACTTTCGTTGGATAGAGTATAGTCTTATGTAGAGCAAGAACACTGACAAATGTTTCTTTAATTTTTTATAAATTTTTGAAATTTGAAAATCTTTATTTTTTGTAAAGTTTGGGGCTAGTTAACTCTGGTGGGACTGAATATAAAAATTTGAATTTTGCACATTTTGTACACCTATACGATAGCAAAGATACGAATTTTTGAAAATGAGGAAATAATTCACATTACACAACAATTGATCTTATGGCTGTTGCCTAATTCATGTGTGATATTGGTTAGATGTAATCAATTATTATTGAATTTAAGGTACTGAATTTTATGCAAAAACTTAAAAAAATTACTGAACTAAACATTTATATTATCTTGACAAATTTCAAATAAATATTTTCAGTTGACATACTTTCGAGATGCAGTCCTTCCTAAACCTAGTGGTGATTGTTAAGAACACTTACTCCTTCAGAGAGCTTTTGCGATATAGAATAAGACCTCCCAGTTGCTGTGGTAAGTTCAAGCACTGAAAGCTTCCTTAATACGTTTTTCATTGGTATCCAAACTTTATCACTGGTAGATTTCTTGAACGACGTTCTTGGGCCAGCAGGGTGATAAAAATACACAAAAACATAATCGTTTTCCAAACTTATTCTTTCAACACCACTGTCCATCATACACGCATGCCACTATGTCATTCAATGTTAAAGACAGAGATGTAATTTTACTGACACAATGATCCTCGTAAATTTCGGATTCTGTTGTTACATAGCATCGAACTAAGTTTTCTGCAATGCCAAGGAATTTGTGGAATTGCCTTTTCCTTTTATTTCTATACAGTTTTCAAATCTGGTTTGAAGTGCTGTTTTGATATGAAGAACTACCTCATATTTCTTGATGAGAAAATAGGTGATGCCTTTAATATTATCCTTGCAAAAGGCATATATGTCCTCTATTGTAAGAATTTGGTCTGTAGTCGTTCTTTGTAGGCTGGCTTTACTCGCTTCACATTTTGTTGTACCTCCTACTCCATTGCATGCATTTTTACCATGGCAAGAGGCAAAAAAGTGCCATTCGGCCTCGAACCCATAAGATCAATTGTAGCGTAATGTGAATTATTTCCTCATTTTCAGAAATTCATATCTTTGTTCACAGTCAAATATCAATGTTGAAATTTTTACAGTACTTTGCTATCGTATAGGTGTACAAAATGTGCAAAAATCAAATTTTTATATTCAGTCCCACCAGAGATAACTAGCCCCAAACTTTACAAAAAATAAAGATTTTCAAATTTCAAAAATTTATAAAAAATTAAGGAAACATTTGTCAGTGTTCTTGCTCTATATAAGGCTAGTAGTGTATGATATCTAACTAGAGAAAAAAAATACACTCTGATAAATCACTCCTTGGTTGTTATTTTTGGGTATAAAAAGTGGATTTTTTAAATTTTCAATACCAAACGTTGGAGGTCATTTTGACTGGTTATTTTTGAATAATAAACAATGTTGTAGAGGAGACTTTTCTAAAAACAATCATGTAAATTGCAATGTTGTAACTTAACCCACTGCAGAGATATTCAAATTAATGCTAATGTCTCCAGATTGAAAAACCGTTGTGCGCTTACAAATGAAAATGGCTGCCATTCAGAAACGGTGCAAGGTAAAACTTTTTTAAAAACTGTTTTGAACTTCTCAAATGTAGGGTAATCACATATAAAAAAAATCAAAATATTTAAAAATGGTCAAGCAACCTTCATATGGATTGACCCTCAATATAATCATAATCATCCATTTTTTTACAAAAAAGGAGCAAAAGCATTGTTGCTTACTGTGCAAATACAACGTACAACGGTGTTGAAATTAGCAATCAAAGAATAAACCAATGGTTCCATCTATCGACAGGAAAATGGGCCCATAAAAGAATAAACTGTTCCAAATGATTTTACTCTTTCATTCATGGAAAACCACGTTTTCATTTCGATAATAGAATTAATAACGAATGCAAGTTCGTCACTGGTCTTGAAGAGGTTAATGTTTACCGTAGCTTTCTGAAGGACAGGTAAGCTCTAGTATCATCAGCTATACAATGAAGGCTATCAGACAGATATGGAACTACTCTTACAGGGCTAGTGGCACTGCACCCAGAGCCGAAATGCTCAGCTTCACAATCAGCGCTTCCAAATACAAAATACTCATTTTCACTGCAATATTACAGCATGTCAGAACAGACAAACACGCTTTTGTTCCAATTATATCACAGATGTACAGTCATCAACAGAAAATAATCCACACTTGAATTTTACTCTAAGTTTTACCGTTTCAATAATTTAATATTACATTTAGAGTTAACATTATTAAGATTATTAAATTTAAATAATTATAATTAAAAAAGCTATTAAAACAACACGTTAGCATGAAATGTAATATTAAGTATTAAACTCGTGTGGATTATTTCCTGTTGATGACTGTACATGTGTCACAATGGACTATATGTTCCAGCTCGATGCTTAATGCAAAGTCACAGTACATGTCTGATTATGGCAATGCAGCCGACTAATTCCAATCAGTTCGGATCGCATCAAATAATATAAAGATTCATCTCACCCATGGTGGAATCTTCAATCCACATTTCTATAGCCAATATCAGACATCTGAACGGAACATACGACGCCTTTCTTGGTTCTCGTCTTGGTCGAACGTCGCTTTGAGGAAAAAGCAAAATTGCCTCCAAACAAGTAACAAAACTGGAATCATCAATGGTTAAAACCGCAAACTACGCTTGCTTTTATACTGCCGATAAATAGCAGCATCCCAGATTCATGTCAATATCGACATCGATTAACATCGAGACATCGCTCATGGTCAAGTAACGAAACAGGTGTGTACGCACATGCGTTCACAATGGGCTTTTGCAACTAGTGTGTGTACTAGGCTTTATATGTTACCTGCGACAGATTTGCTTTATCTCCGTTTGTTTTGAAATTGTATGAATTAGTAGACTTTTGGCCCACCCCATCCTGTACAAAGTTTCTTAATTTCAATTTCTCTTGATAAATTGCACAGATAAATCATTGTCTTTTATTAACAGAAACGAGAATATCCTGATGGCACAGCAAAGTTCATCTTTCCAGATGGGAAACAAGAAACTCGTTATCCAAATGGGAGAGTTAGAGTTAAAGACAAACATGGACATCTAATACAAGATAAAATATTATAATTGTTTTATTAATAAATGCTTTGTTTTTAACATTTTGATTATTAAAGAATTTTATAACCGTTTTAAAATACATGAATTTCTTTAAGCCACTATTTTACGTTGATGTTTAAAATTGCTGGGATGGGCACGTGTCTGTAGGAGTTTGAAAGCTTTTTCAGGTGTCCATTCTTCAATGCTTATATTAGGCAAGTCATTTTTAATTTCTAACAGGCGGCCTTCTTTTCCAAAAGGTAATGGTTTTTGGTCAAAAGTCAAATGAAACAGTCTTCGCAAGCAATCTCTTGCAGCCATTTCTTCAGCTATATCAACAGTTTCACCAGGTGCTGAAAGTCAATGATAAAGAATTAAACATTTTTATAATGATCATTTAAAAAGAAAAAAAAAATCATAGGCTCTTACCCATTCCTAAAAACTCTTTGTCACTATATATCCCAACAACATAAACTGCAAGTATAGTTTTCTTGCCACCTTCTCTGAGTAATCTGCGTGCAAAGGAATTGCTATTTATGATTTTGTGACATAGGGTAAAAGGAAAGTGATTTGTTCTTATCCTACAATCATTTAAATTAAAATAGTCGCAGACGTCAGTGTGATATAGGGTAACAGGAAATGAATGTTCCTACGTTTATATAAAAAAATATCCTGTCGCGGACGCTAGTGTGACAGATGGAAAAAGAAATGTGAAAGTTCTTATCCCAAAGTCAATTAAATTAAAATTGTTGCGGGTGCCAGTGTGACGTAGGGTAATAAAGATAAATTACTTGCGTTTACTTGAATTATACATAAAAAGGTTGTCGCGGACGCCAGTGCATAAGCACGATTTTGGATGCTTCTCTAGCAATTAAGAGATATCCATAAATGAGTTGAATGAACTCAAGATAATAAAATGATAGCCTAAAATAGTTTTCTATTAACCAGCCTCGTATTTAATTTCAATATAGGCCTATTGACCTGGTTGACCTACCAAAATAATACAATTAAATTTCAAGTGTCTTAAAACTACTCATGCAGGGAATATCGTGACCCTTCCTCAATATTTCAATTGAACAAAGTCTTAACCTGGTTGACCTGCCAAAGTAAAGAACGTGCAAATCTTAAACAAATTTAAGCATGCATTAAGGGATAATAAATGTTCTAATACTCCCCTTTATTCAAATCAAAAAGTTATTCCCTTTTATGATACAATTCTACAAAGAATCAATAAGCAGTAATAAAGTTTAACTCTTTTTTCATTGAAAAGGAAATCTTAAGATTATAATAAAATTTCAAAGAAAAAATGAAGCAGACACTCTCGACCATTAAGTTAAACTTTCGCATTAAAGCTCAACAGCTCAAATATAGTTCTTATGACTAACACACGCGATGGGGCCCGTTAAATAAAATGTGCACTTATCTTATGAAATTTGCGTTTATTTCAGACTCTGAGAGAATGACACATCACAGAATCGTAAGGTTGAAACTTTTCTGAGTCCGACGTTGAGATCTCCTTCCGTAGTGGGTTACAGGCCGCTCGTCTGTTCCACTATGCTCCCGTGAGAACTAGACTGACCCGTTTTCCCGCCCACTGTGAATCGCTACTCGTGATGTACCGTCGTTGCCGTTAGTTTCCGCCGCATTGACCCTCGATGTTGCTGCTAATCAACTTCTGCATCGGTCTCTTATAGTGCAGTAATTAACCTTGCTGAGAACTCTCATGATTGACGGTTGCCCGTAGATTTCTTTTTAGTGGGAGTTTTGAAATCCCTGAAGAATCATTAACCGACATGGTTCTCTATGTGTTTGTGATGGAGTCCTTTTCTTTTAGAGAGAAGGCCATAGCCGAGATTCAAGAAGTAAGAGTCCAGAGGAAGAGCCTAGAGAGGTTCCCGAGACAAGTGTATAGGGAGAGAACGGAACATCCACATAATGGACTTAGATTCATGTGCTTTGCCAGCGTACGCGGTTAGTCGATCAGCACTGTAAAAATTACGTGTGAAATGTAGCTTGAACACTTTATGCAGTTTGTTTGCCTCTGAAGATCTGCACAATTTATTTCATATACCTGAAATATATTTTCTCTACAATCACAATTTGTCCCTGAAATTTGCATACAGATTTTCAAATCCAGGTAAAACTATTATTTATTTCACAATTCGAAAAAATTTTTAAACCTAAATAGTCAGTCTTTTTTGTTGTTCCACATAGTTTATGTGAAAATTTTTTAAAATCAAAACATTTTTAAAATTTTATTTTTTAAATCTAAAATTACTGAAACCAGAATACTGATTTAAAAGACAATGATTTTAATACAGAATAATTAAAAATATAAATTAATTCTTCGGCACAACTAAGAAGTGGACAAAATCAATATTTATATACGTTATAGTCACACATATTAATTCAAACTTATGAAATGACATTAATTTTATTCTGACTCCATAAAAATAACAAACGTCCAGTTCTTTTTTATAGTGCCAAAGAATTAGTCAATCTGTTTTAAAATCATTGTTTTTTAAATCAATGTTCTGGTTTGAGTAATTTTAGATTTAAAAATTAAAATTAAAAAAAATAAAATTAAAAAAATATGTTTTGCTTTTAAAAAATTTATGGTGAAAATGTATGTTAAACTATACATTTTCAACATAGTTTTTGTGAAAATTTATGTGGAACATCTAAAAAAAAACTTTGACTATTTTAGGTTTTAAAATTTCTTCGAATTGTGATTGCTAAGAAAACGTATTTTAGGTATGTGAAATAAATAATAGTTTTATTTGGATTTGAAAATCTGTATACAAATTGTGGTTGTAGAGAAAGTGTATTTAGGTATATGAAATAAAATGTGCAGATCTTCAGAGGCAAACAAACTGCATAAAGTGTTCAAGCTACGTTTCAAACGTAGTTTGCACAGGGCTGATCGACTAACCGCTCACGGTGGCAAAGCAGATGAATCTACGTCCTTTATATGGATGTTCCATTCTCTCTCTCTATATGCCTATTTGAATTTTGCCGCACAATTTATGCCTCAAATAAAGTTTTAAGAGTTCCCTCCTGTTGCATTAAATCGTAAAATATCATTGGTCGAAGTTGTGAGGTTAAAGGAAACTAAAGCATGCATCAGCTCCCTCATACGTTAAAATTCATAACCAAGAAAGCGTCCCTTGCCAATCCAGGATGCACGCACCCTCCCCTCTTTTTAACAGACGGAGCAAACAGGAGAAAAATAAAATGAGTGACTGCTTCAAAATTTAAATATAAAACAGAAAGTTTGATCTACTGACAATTAGGAATATCTTTATAAGAGAAACCCATTTTTTAATTAATTAATTAAGGTAAAAGCCACAAGCTTGATTAAGAGAAATAACAAAATAGTAAATAAAATTAACATATTTAGGGTATTAAAATAACGCTGATGTAAATTCAATTTAATATCCATTATATGTCACAATTTCATCAAAAGATTAAACAATAAAGAGGTAATTTAAATGAAACTAATGCAAACCTTGATTCTGGTGGACTCCGTCCTTGCCTTTCTAATATCTTACTTAATACCCCCATTGGATTAAAGACATTCCATAATTCATGCACATCTTTATCAATCAATTGTGTCAATACTAGATCTTGAACAAAAAGATTAGCTCTATCTTCACTCTAAAATAAAATGATTCCATTTAATAAATTTTCCAAATATCTTGATACATAAGAAAAATTTAAATATCGTGACAAAATCATTTGACATCCATCCCAAATATACAGGATGGTTATAATTAAAGTGACACCATTTAGACCCTTCTAGCGGCCGTTTTGGTAATCAGATTTTGACGAAACTTGAGATATATGTTATACAGATCATGGGGAAGAGAATTTTGCAATAAAGTTAGTTCACATTTTCACTGCTACATCAAAATATGGCACTGGTCATATAAGAAACTATCTGAGAATTTTTACTCAGAGTCGTTATGCAAATGAGATGTTAAATTAGAAAAGCTTTAAAATGACAGTGAAATCAAATGTAAAGTCACTCTTCACGATGGCTTTAGCTAAAAAGGATCAAGCTTTATTGGTGAAGTTGTTTTACCAGAACTGCAATAATGCTTCTGCTGCACTAAGAGAATATCAATGTTTAAAAAACTTGCGAAATGGACCTATGTCCATTAATGGTTTAAAAAAGATGATTAAGAAATTTGAAGAAACTGAGTGTGCTGCCAGGGAGAGGATGGAAACGAATTGCAAATGAGACTGTGGAAGACGTTGCTGCTGCTGTAGTGGAGAGTGCTTCAAGTTCCCAATATTCTTCAGCAAGTGCTCGAGCCGCATGTGAGTTGTCTATTCCGTGGTCTATGGTACAAAAAGTTTTGCGTTCCATTTTAAAGTGGTATCCATACAAGATGCAGGTGGTTCAAAAGTTGCTTCATGAAGATACGGAAAAACGCACTGATTTTGCTTGCCAGTTTCTGGCTAGAATAGAAATCGATAATGCATGGCCATGGCACATTTTGTGGTCAGATGAAGCGCATTTCACACTAGATGGAGCAGTGAATGCTCAAAACTGTCGCATCTGGGTACTGAAAAGCCGATGGTTGTGCATGAAAAGCTTTTGCACTCTGATTACGTGACTGTATGGTGTGGATTCACTTCACATTTCATTCTTGGCCCCTTTTTCTTTGAAGAGAACACTCCTCAAGGCACTAAAAGATGTTCAATCACTGGTGCTCGTTACTGCGAACTTCTGCAGCAGAAAGTCATTCCTGCTTTACAAGAAAGGCAATGTTTAGACATTACTGTCTTTATGCAAGATGGTGCAACACCCGACATTGTGCTTCATGCTCATTTTTGGAGATGATCGGGTGATTTCGAGAACTTTTCCAACTGCATGGCCTCCTCGTTCACCGGATTTAAACCCTTGTGACTTCTGGTTGTGGGGATATTTGAAAGATAATGTCTATGGAAGAAGAATACGGACTGTCCCTGAATTGAAAGCAAGCATAACACGCCATATCATTGCGATTCCTCAGGAAACCCTTCGCTCTACTGTGGAACATGCAATAATGCGCTTTGAACATGTCACTGACACAAATGGAATGCACACTGAACAAATGCTCTGATTTTATAAATTTCTCTGCTTCTAACTTGTTTTTGTTATTATTCATGCGCCATATTTGACGTAGCGGTCAAAACGTGAACTAATTTTTTTTATTGCAAAATTCTCTTCCCCATGGTCTGTATAACATATATCTCAAGTTTCGTCAAAATCTGATTATCAGAACGGCCGCTAGAAGGGTCTAAATGGTGTCACTTGAATTATAACCACCCTATACCTGGAATTGATTCTTTTGTATTAAAAGAGAGAACCATCATGTAAGCCTTTAACCCTGCATTTACACGCCATAGTGGATAAAAAAAAAATTAACAACATGGATAGCTGCAACAATAGTCTCCAAGTGTATCAATCAGTTTGTAGGGATTTAGTAATTTAAAAAGTTTTGCTGGCATTAGGCAAGCCAAATGTTATAGGCTTCTAAAAGGTAATTGTGCACTAAAACTGAATGTTGCGCAGTACTTTTTGAATTCTGACAAACTTATACAAATTGTCATATCGAGAGCAGTACTCTCAAGTGGGTCTCAATGGTGAGATAAACGACACTTTGTTATAATCATAACCATTTATAACAAATGAGGCCTTCAGTTATTTTTAACATTTGCTCTTATTAAATTGTCTAAAAATCTTATGTGGATAATGCCGATGATTAACTTAAGAATAAAATAAAACTCTTTTTTTTTTCCACAACGAAACAGGAATTGAACAAACATAAAAAGAAAAAGTTCTTTCGAGGTGCTGCTGAATGATGAAAAAAAAGCTTTCGAAAAGCACTTACAGACTCAGGTTGTATTTTTTCATTTTATTTTCTGTCTTTTTCTTTTTATGTTTGTTCAATTCCTGTTTCGTTGTGGAAAAAAGAGTTTTATTTTATTCTTAAGTTAATCATTAGCCCTTATGAAAGTTAAAATGACTTCAAGAACACCAAAGGGATAGTTCTCTAGGCCCAGTCCTAGTCGAAGTGTTCTGAAACTCGAAAATCTCACAACAAACTATGAATAGTCCCAGATATTTGGTCATGTTTTTGCAATATTCGATTCATCAATATGTGTGATAATGATAAATTTATTCAAAATTTAAACAGATGTTACTGGATCTCAAAATCAACACGTACTGAACTTTGATATAAGAGGTCTGTTAAAAAAAAAAAAAAAACTAAACTTTTGCCATAGCGAAAAAATCATTGCTCCTGTAAGTAGTGCCACCTAGAGGCAACCTTTGGCAAAAAAAAATGTGGTTTGGTGCATTATTCCACTTTTATCTGTTGGTGATCTACTGACAGAGTGAACTCATGCAGTCACCATTCTGCTAAGTCAAGATGAACTGAGCTATGGTAAAACAAGATCTGGGTAATATAGATAAGATTAATAGAATTCGCAGAGTCAGCTATGCGCTCTCTCAAAAAACAAATTCCATGGAGCATTCCAACAATTTGTAAACAAGAGGGACTGCTTTTAAGCAGACAACCATGTGTCAAAGTCCACTCTTTTTTTGAACAGAGTTTATGTATACATAACACAAATCATCTTCGGAGTGACAAAATTGCAGTTTACAGCTACTAATTGATCAAGCTTCATTACTAATAAAGATGTCTATTTGTAACATTTTATAAAATTCGACATTAAATTTTACAAATTATTCAAAAAGAAGCAATATTGTTGGTGGAAAAATAGATAGGACATAAGACAAAAAGAAGGAAATGGAAAATTAATACTTTGTATTGCCACCATTCTTTAAAATTACTTCAAATACCCTCTCTTTCATTGATTTGACTAAGGTTTGGAGGGTTGAAACCGGAATTTCATTCCAGGCGATGTATATGGCATCCTGTAAGCTTCTGATGTTGTCATACTGCTTGCCATTGGTGTATACAGCCATAACCCCATAGAAAGCCTATGGGGCATTTTGGTTAAGGTCAGGGCTTCTTGCTGGCCAAGTCATAACAGATATATTGCTCTGTGCAAACCATTCTTTAGTTGACTTGGAGGCATGACGCAGGGCATTGTCCTGTTGAAATTGCCAATTTTCACCCCCAAGACGTCCCAGTGGCAGAAGATAATTGGTGAGCAGTTGTTGATACTTGACACTGTTTGTTCTGCTACTAACAAACACGATGTTGGCTTTCCTGGTTGAGATAAAGGCCCGACCAAACCATCACAGAAACCCCGCCTTGCACTCTTTTTGCAAAATAGCGTGGTTCTTTCCGTATGTTGTGCCAATAATAATTCTATCCATCAGGACCGTCGAAATTGAATTTCTTTTCATCACTGAAAACAACTTGGTCCCATTCTTTGGTCCAGCTCATATGTTCTTTAGCACATTGGAGGCGGTCTCTTTTGTGGTGGGTTGTTGTTTTAATTTTTCAC
>JAHWFO010074612.1:0-27160 GCA_023313115.1 Rhysida immarginata | reverse complement strand
ATTGGAGGCGGTCTCTTTTGTGGTGGGTTGTTGTTTTAATTTTTCACGCCGAAGATGTGGACAAGCATTTAGGTAATTATTGATGGTTCTTCTGGATTCCTGAGTCCCAATTGTTGCTTTAATAGTGCTTGCTGATATGTTTGGCAAGCCTAGCAACTCAACGTCGATCTTGTGGTGTTAGGCATTTCGGCCGTCCAGTTGATTTTTTTGTACCAAAACTTGCAGGATCTTGCAGAAATACAATAACCACATGCCTAGAACGACCAATAAGGCATGCAATTTCTGTCACAGATTTCCCATCGTGGTTATAGGCAGTAATTTTACCCTTTTCCAAATCAGTGGGTGTTGTGCCGTGTCCCATGCTAGATGTTTACAGAAATTGCTGCTAAATTTATTAATTAGCTTTGTATTACCAAGAGTGCAGCTGGCAACCCACTTCAATATGTCGATTTAGCCGTACACCAAATGTCTTATCTTTTTTTCCACCCCTAATTTCAAGTTTATGGTATCAACCAAAAGCTGCTCCTCAGATTTGCATAAAATTTGCATCGATAATGTGTTTGGCCATAATACACATTGTCCTAAACTTTCATTTAAATTTATCAATTGGTTGTGCAGTAATAAACAAAACACAATAGTCGCATTCAATACCTTTACTTAAGGGAAAGTGACTTTGTCTTGGCTTTTGAAAAGCAAAGAAAATAGGTTTTCATTGTGAATGAAACCGGAAGCGAAAAGATCACTTTTGCATCTAAAACTGTGTCAGCCATAAATAGTATGATGAACATATTGAAGTTGTTTGAAAAATAGTAAGTGATTTATTGACTGTGGAAAATGTTTTTTATTGTTCTCATGGTTTTATTATTCCTTAATTTATAACTAACAAAATTTACAATGTTAAATACGTTACTTACGCCTTTAAATTACAAGTTTTATCGGTCGGCAATCACTAAAACGAGCGAAGTGACGATTCAATATGGCTACCACTAAACCGGAAGTTAGTAGCTGTAAAGCCAGAAAAGTAAGAAAAGCAGGGGGGAAAGTGGGTACTGACTCGCTTTCAGAAAAGTGACTTTTGAGACTTTGCTTTCCTTAAAATGACGTCACTGAAAGTGACTTAAGCAAGGTAAGTGAGAAAATTTAACAGGCTGTGAATGCGACTAATGTTTCCTATCATTTTTGCAAGTTACAGTTAACACAACAAGTAAATAAAAATAAAATTATTACATCATCTTCAAGAAGAGCTCCAACAACTGCTTTAAACGATTGTGCTAACGTAGCTTCTTTAGGTGGAAAATCCTGAAAAACATCAATAAAGAATTTTATGTTTCTCTAAATACAGTAGTAAGTCTCAGAAATTTTAATACATGTAAATTCATAGTTACCGAACAAAGCATTAAATCAGAGATGCCTATATTTTTTGCAACATGTGCTAATACTTCAACACTAGTTAAATAGTCGTGGGTAGCACTTAAAAAGACAAATTCAAAGATAATTCATGAGTACATAAAGTACAAAATTTAGATTTGAGAGTGAATAGTAAACAGTCATTTCCGTTAGATTCAATCATGGCTAAGCCATTTCTAGACCACCAACTGTGCTCCATTTTCCACAGCTACATCCTGTATAACAATTCTGCTGAAATAAGAGTTTGTTGCAGGATAAGGAATAGGATTTCATTCTTGGTGTCTACACAGTTTGCTCATAACTCAGCTTCTATGCCACCTATCTCCATGAAACTTAGGCGGTTACTGGGACACATAGCCCGTTAATCGTTTCAATTTAGGTGTGTGTACATCCATTAGTCTCGGAGATAGGTGCTCGACATGCTGTTTACTTGCTTTAAAAAAAGTGAATTCTGCCTGACCCTCCATACGATGAGTGCAGAAAATAATAAAATTTTTATGAGCATATGGTTGGCCTATCCTTAGCCTGAAATACAGCTTGTATTTGATATAGTGGGCAAATACAAGTCATGGACAATGGTCAAGGGAATACCACATGTATTCCTCATGCAGCAACCTGTAATACAGTGAGCTTGGCTGGAAATATAAACCTAGCATGCACTCTTCCCTCCAAAATGCCCTTTAAAGGTCCAATGATGTTAAGATCAGGGGGTTGAGGAGGCCAGGCACGATGCTCCACTTCATCTTTGTGCTCACTGAGGTATGCTTGGAACTGTGTGACGGGAATGTTGTCATCTTGGAATATAGGTCATTCATCAGGGAACATTGTCTGGATCATATGACAGAGATAATCACTGAATGGAGAAACATTGCTGATCTGAGATCTGCTTGCTCATACAGGACAACAAGTGGACCCAGGCCATATAAAGATATCGCACCCAACCATGAAGCTTTTCATGGCAATTTTAGCTTTTGCATTGGCAAGGCAGTAGGGAATAGTGTGAGTCTTACCACAACTGGTCAGATAAATCCATGACATGACAAAATTTAATTTGTTGTCAGTAGCATACTTGTCACTACAGCTTGCATGCATTGGTTTTTCCTTTCAGCAATATGTCTTGCATTGAGATTTTGACATGGTTTTATTGAGCTTCAAGAGCTTAAGTCATGATGAATGATTTTATCGACATTTGCCACGTTTATCTCTACCTTTTGGGCTACAGCTATCTGCGTACATGGATTTTTTTCATCCAAACATTTGATGAACGTGTTTCGACTGTGTTAAGAGGTCCGTTTGGAGGGCTTCTCTTTTTTCCTTGTGAACTTGTATAGAAACACCATCATTTCTTTAAATCCGAATTAGCTGTTCATTACAGTTTTAGATAAAATGATTCCTATGCCTTTGCAGTGCTGTTTTATACCAACACACTAAATCCTTATAAATTGATGGTTGAGTACTGAACTTTGTTTCAAGATGCATTTTTCCACGTGTTTTACACCTATATTTAATTCACTAAATCCTTCATTATAAAGACCTTTTACACAGCCATCCAAACTCTACAATTGGTTTGATCATTTTGAATATCACATGAATATAGGTTCACACCAACAGCCTATTCGAATGTTCATTACATAGCAGGCAAATGGGAATCCGACTGGTTCATTCCATTTACACAGGGAATGAGAGTAAAGTAGATCATGTTTAACTGAAATGACTGTGTGTAATAAAGCATACAATTCTTTAAATGATTATATAAAATATAATACAGTAATGTACACACTTATTCACACTGAAAGTTATTTTAATATTATATCTAAGTAAATATCAGCCAGAAGTAACGTGAAGAAGTCAAAAATTTAAGGGGAAGAAATAATAAATTTGTAATCGTTAATATGCATTTTAGATATTAGAAAATACGGGAATCCAGAAATGTTACCTCAGTAAAACCTCTTTTTAACGTATTCCAAGGGAATTGGAATTTTGAATGCTAATCTCAAGTGAACGTTAATCTGAAACTGGGTTGGAAGGGGAAGGGGCAAGCCCATACAGTACACTACTGTCAATAGGAGACATAAACCAACTGCTTTTTCACAAAGAATTTAATACACATGAATATACATTTCGGCGTAGCGGCAAATAGTGGACCAGCAACAAATTGAACAAAAAAGATAATAATGTTTGGGATCTCGCTGTAAAAAATAATGCTTGAAATGCATTGCAGCTGTAGCTTATGATTATGAGGCTTCTTTACTTATCTGTGTTCATTTGGATGAGAATGGCACATATATTCATGGAGATACAAAGGTTTCTTTAAAAATTATAAATTCCCCCCCCCCTTTTTTTTTTTTTTGTTTATAACATGCAGGGTTTTCAAACCAATGCAATTCCATTTTCAGGAAACCTGATAAACTACAGTAGAGACAACACCCTGCAATCAAAAACAAGGGATAGAAAAAAAATTTTTTCAAACAATGGTTTTCCTGGAATTTTTTTATTTTTTTTTATTTGATTCATGCATTGTCACAGACTTTGTTATGTGTACAAAATTTCAACAAGATCAGATTAGTGGAAGGGGTTGAAATACTGATTACAAGGTTTCATCCACCAAACATGACCCAAACACGGTGAAAGTTATACATGTATAAGCGTTGTAAAAATATTACATATTTAATGAAATATGAGCATTTTTACTAAATAATGTTTAACTGCGCATGCGCAAGAGTTACTAAAATGTCTTTTGCATAATTTATTAGCCAAAAAATAAAGCCCAAGCAAATATCGTGAAAATTCAAAAAGATGCCACTGATAGAATGCGTTGAATTTCAGTTGCTCTCAAAAATAAACAAAATTACAAAGATAAAAATTTGGAGAAAACCCTTTGTCGTGGACACCAGTATCAACTTCTCCTTACGCTGATATCGGGAGGAAATTTGTTATTCCATTTTGGATTGCTAGAGCAGAGAGGGTTAAACAAAACTTTCTGCAATAAATGTTTCTGGAAATGGTCTTTTTAATATTTTATGATGCCAATATCTGAATGAAGTTTCAGTGCAATTCAGTGGAAGGAACTCTAATTAAACAGTGCTTAAACGTACATTAACAAAATGTGCTGAAAAACAGTCTATCAACAAAATTATTTTTCTCTTTTCTTTGCCCAAATCTGAATCGAATTTCAGTAACCATTCCTACAAAAATTTCTCCTCATCCATGCCTTGGCATTGATCTTGTACACAAACGCAGACACGGTGAGGAAACAACGAGGCTTAAAGGTCTTGATCAATCAGAGCAAGGTTTTCGACCTATGATCATTGTAATGACAGCTTACTTATGGAACATTAAATTAAAATGTTATTCTGAGGAATGTTAAACTGAAACTTTTTAACATTAAAAGAATAGGATTTCTGCTAGGGATTTTAAAGTCGAACGTTTGTTTGAAATGTACAAGTATTAGACATTGAAACTGAAACACCTGGTAGAAATCCAAAATCTTTATTTAATAAGGTGTTGGGGCACCGTGGGCAGCCAGCACAGCAGTAACACATCTTGGGAAGGATCGGTAGAGGTCCTGCACAGTTTGCACCCCAAACCATTACTGATCCACCCATTACTGATCCACCTCCGTGTTTGACTGTGGGTGCCAAGCAGTCTGGGTTGTAGGCATCAGAGGGGCCCCTCCAGACGAATACCCTCCCTGTTGTTTGGAAGACAGTGTAGTTGGACTCGTCCGAGGTCATCCAACGTCCAGGTTTTATGCGTCCGGCACCACTGAACCCGCTTGGAGGCATTTGTACTACTGATGAAAGGCTTCGGTATAGCAACCCTGCCATGGATGTTGGATTTATGCAGGTAACAACGGATTGTCTCCGTGCACACAGGTTCCTGGAGGTGTGTATTCATTTCTGCGGTGATTTCTGCTGCGGTGGTTTTCCGCTTTCGTGCAACAATCCTGGTCAATGTCCTGACGTCTCTTTCCGACAACTTCCGTTTTCCCCTGCAGTTGCTCCTCCTGGACGTGGTTCGTCCTTCCTGTTCATATGCACACATCACCCTGGATACTGTAGCACGTGAGACATCACAAAGTGTGGCAGTTTTGGACACAGATGCACCTGCTAGACGCGCCCCAACAATCTGCCCTCTTTTGAAGTCGGATATGTCTCCCATTATAGCGCTCTGCACAGACAATTTGAAGCTTACTATCGAACTTTTCTACTGGAGTGACTACCAAGACCTCTGACACATGATTCATTGATATGCATACGATTAATTACCTAGCAGAAGGTTCTATTCAGCCCTGGGGGTATCCAGTGCTATTTGCGAAGGTGTTTCAGTTTCAATGTCCAATACCTGTATGTTTAAGTGAGGTACATTGCAATGGGATTTTACTGTATTTTTGTCAGTGAATAAAGTTTTTACATTGTTCCTACAGCTTTTTGAATCATCAGGATTTTATGCATAACATTTTTTTTTTAATTTTTTAATTTTTATTATTTCATTTATGTAATTACTCTGGTTTTTGATTTTCAAATTGTGTTAATTGCAAATTTTGAAACATTTGTAAAAACTTTTGAATTGTGAACATAGTAATTGGGGAAACCTGTTATGCTCTAAATAAATAAATAAATAAACCTTTTATGTATTTTTAATTTTCTTCACACAATAATATCCCATCTTTTAAAATCATATTGGGTTTAAAGATTAGAAAATAAATACCCTTAAGTGCCAAAAATCATGGGAACTTCATATGCAAATTTTCAGGTGTCTCTTGCATTGCATAAAAGGTGTTTAAATAGGCAGAGCGGTATCAATGCTGTCAATTCGACTATTAGAAGTCGTCTGAAATGTTTTGTAATGTGATTATGGCTACACGACAAGAATTATCAGAGTTTGAATGTGGAATGATAGTTAGAGCTAGACGCATGAGACATTTCATTTTTGATCCACAGTGTCAAGTGTGCACAGAGAGTACCTCATTTCAGGCATTATCTTCCACCATGGACAGTGAGGTGGCCAACCATGTATCAAATACTCATGACTGGCGATATCAGAGCAAAATGATCCTTTATAACAGACACACATTACTATATCAGTTAACAGCCACATCAATGAAGGATGTAATAATGTGTCTTAGACTCTATGTGGTCAGTACAGCAAAATTTAGCACTGATGGGATATGGCAGCAGAAGACGACAGAGTGCCTTTACTCACAGCACGCCATCGAAAGCTGCGCCTCATCTTGGCTCGTGAAGATATTCATTGTATCATAAGTGACTGGAAACGCATAGCTTCGTCCGATTAGTCATGTTTCAAATTGGTGCAAGGTGATGGTAGGGTTTAAGTGCGACATAGACCCCAAAAGGCCATGTACCCAATTTGTTAGGAAGGTACTGTGCAAGCTGGTGGTGGCTCCATCATGGTCTGGGGTGTGTTTACAAGGCAGGGTCCTCTAATCAAATTGGACCTACCATTGACTAGGAATCATTATGTCCAGTTGGTTGGTGGCCATTTGTAACCCATCATGGCCTTCGTGTACCCCAACAACAATGCACAATTCCTGGAGGACAATGCACCATGTCACTGGGCCAACTTATTCGCGACTGGTTTGAGGAGTAATCTGAACAATTCCAACGAACGAATTGGCCACCTAGATTGCCACACATGAACCCCATCAAGCACATTAGCAATTTAAGTGTTCAAACAGATGGTTATGACATTTCAAGCAGCGTCATAACATTACATTTCGTTCCATCAGTGGAGAAGCTATATTTTTATTTAAAAGCTGTAGATGCATTCAATAAGCATGAACCTTAATTCAGCCTCTTTTGAAAAATTAAACTCCTATATATTTTTTTGCATCATAACATTAATCCAGGTAAAAAAGTATATATAAATCAAAATTTTTCAATTTCTCCTAATATTGTATTTAGAAAAATTCCTCAGAAGATTAAAAACTAGCCCTCTGATCATCCCATTGTTGTCAAGAGTACATAAAGAACACTGCAAAATATGATGTCATTTCATGCTGCAAGAACCAGAGGGAATTTTGTCGACAAGATTCTAATCTCTTTCAATTCCGGTCTGGTTTCGATTCCACGGATTGCAAGAACTTGTTAACTTGTTTTCTATAAAGCAGGGCCGTCCAAACATAAAATGCTCGTGGGCAAAGCACACGGGTAAAGCCGAGGAGAGAGTCCAAAACTCAGGAGGGGAGTGGGTATAGTTTACCTCTGCAGTGTTGCCATACTTCAGGGGATGATTCCAATAAATGAGGCATTATTTCTTTTGCTACTAATACTTGTTAGTTTTTCGTCTCTTGCATAACATGGTGCACATTCTGAAAAAGCATAAAATCACAGAACCAGTATTTAAAGTGGAGTGGGAAAATCTGGTTTTTTTTTCATTGTTCACGGATCGGATTCTAAATGCTTAATATGCAATCGTGTCCTATCGGGAAAAAGAAAATACACTATTGAGCGGCATTACAACGTTTTCCATAAAGGAGAATTTGAAAACTTGGAAGGCGAAGGTCGACAGTCCAAACTGAATGAATTGAAGTTAGCACAGCACGATGGTGAATGTGGTAAGGAGGTAGGCTGCTATTCATCCCCATCTGTATTAAAGTGATGCATGTTTAACTAATTTTTTTAATACACCCTTTGCTTATATCTAATATGGAAATCATTGTTTATTTGCGACAGGGAAATGAGCCAGAACTGTGTTTTTGAGCCAGTTTTAAAGTGGCATTTAACATTGCACAATCTGGGAAATCGTTCTCTGACGGAGAATTCATTAAGACCTGTTTGATAGATGTCATCGGACTGTTGAGCCCTTCGGATGTTCTGGCATACTAAAAACTTTCATTATCCCGCAACACAATTTCGCGAAGGATTTCTGACATGGCTGATGACGTGTACTTACAGTTGAAGGAAAAACCGAAAACTTTCTTAGCATTTTCAATCGCAATCGATGAATCCACTGACATATCTGATACTGCACAGTTGGTCTTGATAACAAATTAAACGTAACGGAAGAATTTTTAGATCTTATACCTATGAAAGGTACAGTCAACCAAAGGAAATAATCCACACGAGTTTAATACTTAATATTACATTTCATGTTATTGTGTTGTTTTAATAGCTTTTTTTAATTATAATTATTTAAATTTAATAATCTTAATAATGTTAACTCTAAATGTAATATTAAATTATTAAAAATAAATTAATATTGAAACGGTAAAACTTAGAGTAAAATTCAAGTGTGGATTATTTCCCTTTGACGACTGTACAACAAAGAGAAGGAGGCACTTGACGGCTTAGGTTTGATGTTGGAGAAACTGGTATCCGTCACAACTGATGGTGCTCCAGCAATGCGCTGTGATTGAAAGGGATTTGTTGGGCTACTGAGAGAGAAGATGGTAATCGAGCATTATCTTCAATTCATTGCATGATCCACCAAGAAGCACTTTGTGGCAAAATTGCGAAATTCGATGATGTTAATACCGTTGTGAGAATCGTAAATTACGTCCGAGCTCACGGGCTGAACCATTGGCAATTCAAAGAATTTTTGGCATCTATCGAAGAGCATTACACCGATATTCCGTATCATTGCAAAGTGAGGTGGCTGAGTCGGGGGAATGTTTTGAAGAGATTCCTTAACTTAAGGAGCGCAATTTCAGAATTTTTGGAGCAGAAAGGACATTTTGAATCAAAATTACGAGACCCTGTTTGGATTGCGGCTCTTGCATTCTTAGTCGACATTACTGGACATCTTAATACCCTAAATTTGAGCATGCAAGATGAGAATCACCTAATAAATGACATGTCAAATAAAATCGACGCATTCGTGATGAAGCTGTCATTGTGGGAAACACAACTATCTCAAGAAAACCCAGCGCACTTCAAAGAAATGCAATCTGTATGTGAAGGTGCTCAATTTCCCGCATACGTAGAAACCGTTCAAAATAATCGCATCGAATTTGCCAAGCGTTTTCAAGGTATCGCCAACCTGCGTCCAATGTTCGATCTATTCGTCAAGCCATTTTCCGTCAGTGTTGATCAAGTTCCAGTAGATTTGCAGTTGGAATTAATAGACTTGCGTTGTAACACTTGGCAGCGGGACAGATTCTGCGCAGCGCGAAGTTTGACGGAATTTTACAAGAATTTTCCAAAGGTAGCTTTGTTTTTTTATTAAAAAGGAGTAATCTTTAATAGGCTTTACATTTTCCTGTCATTTGCCTTTTCTTCCAATTTCGTTCTGTTTTTTAGGCAAACTTTCCTCGACTTCATCACGAAGCAGCCAAAAATAATATCCATGTTTGGATCTACCTATGTCTGCGATAGATTTTTTTCAATGTTAAAACTTATAAAACCTAGACTCCGATCAAGCCTAGCAACAATGAATCTTAAAAATGTAATACGCTTGTCCGTCAGTAGGACAATTCTAACTGACATCAAAAAAATTATCACATTAAAACGAAGGAAATAAAAAGGTAAACTGCCTCTTTTTTTTTAGTTTTTTTTACAGCAACTCGTACTCAGCTTTTAGTAAAGCTTTTAGAGGTTTGCTTCTCTGCATAGCGTAAATACACTCCCTATTCTTTAACATGGAGTACAAAAATAGAATTGCGATTGTAAATGTAATTGTTATTAAAATGATAAAACAAATAAAAAGGACCTAGAAATTATTTGCTCTTTCTAATGGTACCAATTAAAACAATGTGCGTTAAATAGTTTTCCTTTAAATCTGTTCCCTGTGTTTTTTTGTATCAAAGGGAACCATTAAAAAAAACTATTTTATGCCCATTAAATGTATTGGTATCACTAGAAAGAGCGCAATATTTTCTAGGTCCTTTTTGCTTGCTTTCTCATTTCAATAATAATTACATTTATAATTGCAATTCTATATTTGTACTCCATGTTAAAGAATAGGGAGTGTATTTGCGCTATGCAGAGAAGCTAACTTTACTAAAAGCTGCACAAGTCGACTTTAAGGAACTGATCAACGTAATGTGCATTAGGGGGGTAGGAAGATTACCCGCGTGCACAGGCGCTGCACACGGACAGAAATCTTGGACGGCCCTGCTATAAAGTAATCTGTGTTTGGGTGTGTAAATAAAAAAGTGATTACTGAGATCTTCATCTTTCACTTTAAACAAAGTTTTAGTGACCATTAATTTACCATAGAATTTACTTTAAGTCGAAAACCTTGTAAGTCGAATCTTTTTCCTAGTCTGTTGACGATTCAACTTAAGCAGGTTATTAGAGCATGTGCAAGAATCCACAAAAATGCCGAATAGTTGTTACAGCCAATCTAGGACTTCAATGATCATAGTGCTGAAAACAGAAGCTAATCCATTTTGAAATTATCATACAAACGGTAGACAGATCAAGAATGTACTGTTTAAGTAGCTTTAGGGTAAAGCTCCTAAGATTTACTGCCACAAAAGGGTGACCTTTTTATACATACACAAATCCTAGCTGGCAAACCGCACTGAAAATCCATTGCACTAAACAATCTATTAATCCTGGTTGCCCGGACGTATGAACATCGACAAAGAATCAGCAATCTGATCGGAATTGTCAGCCACTCGGTGGGTGTCTCAAAACTAGCCAGGAAATCATTGCAAAATTAACGTTTCAAAGTGCCAGTAATGGAGATACGCATCATGAAATTGATAATTATGGGATATATCCAACAGTATATATGGTATTTAGCATTCAAAAATTTAGTCAGAGGTTTAATGACACAAATATAAAACTAACTGAGAATACGAGCTTAAAAACTTCAAAGTTTGGCCAGAAGAGAGGAGCATAATTTGAAAAATTCTCTAATGATCTGTACAGATATTTTCCCCAAACTTTGGAAAACAATGGATGTTTATGTTAAATTTAACATATACTGAGTGGCCAGTTTATTATGAACACCCATAATTATGCAAATCTGTTGGCAAAGCAATTACTACATATCAGCTGGTCACGTGACAATTGGTACCAATATAAAGCAAGAACACACCTCTCAACTGCAAGTGGTTTGACCGTCACCATGGGGAAAACAAAGGATCTGAGCGACTTTGAGCATGGGATGACGGTTGGTTGGTTGGTTTGGTTTGTTTGGTATTAACGTCCTTTTCAACTGCCATGGTCATTTCAGGACGCCGTTATAGGGGCTGCAAATTTTGCCTCGCAAGGGTTCTTTAACGACTGCATGGGACCAACGGCTTTACTTCCCTTCCAAAGGAAGTGCATGATCTCAGGATTTTCCCCCTGAAAAAATCCTCGTCCTCCTTGGCCGTGGTCGAACCTGCGTCCTCGGGCATCAGAGACGATCACGCAGCCACTGAGCCACCAAGGCCAATGATGATAGCTGGTGCCCAGCGAGATGGACCGAGTATTTCCGAAACCGCACATCTTCTAGGCTTTTCCCGAACAACCATTTCAAGGGTTTACCAGGACTGATTAAACAACCAAAAAACAATTAGCCAGAGACAAGCCTGTGGTCGCGAACAACTCGTCGACCCAAGGAGTGAACATAGGACAGGAATGCTTGTTTGTGCGAATAGAAACGTCACAACTCGTCAACTAACCGTGGAGTACAACACTGGACCGCAGAGTAACATCTCTGAATGCACTACACGCCGTGCACTGGCAAGGATGGGAAAAGCTGCCATTCTGAACAGTGCATCTGTAGAACTGATTGGATGCGTACATGCTGATGTGTGTATGCAACCGAAGCTTTTACTCAATAATGTTGACGTGAAATTCAGACTGCTACCCAATCGGGTCCACCCATTTGGGTGATTTTCGGTGATGATCATGAAAATTCGGTCATGCTTGCTCCCGAAACACGTCATTTCGGCCACATATATGCCCGATACACGTCAATCCTGCCAAGTATGTGCCCGAAACACGACTATCCAGCCACGTCTACAACAGGCGACGGCCAGTCCGGATACCTTTGATCTCCACCCAAAACTGCCAAAAATTTCTCCAATTTGCCCGTGATCACCAACACTGGACCGTCAACAACTGGAAGAAGGTTCTGCTGGTCGGATGAATCCTGTTTCCTATTGAACCATGCAGATGGCCGACGCAGAATTTGGAGACAATAGCACGAAGCGATGGACCCCTCCTGTCTGGTTTCGGCTCTGTAATGGTCTAGGGAATGTTTTCCTGGCATACTCTTGGTCCGATAATACCTGTAGAACAATGCCTTAATGGTTAGGGCTGCTTGAAAATTGTTGCCGACCACGTTCATCCTTGCATGGCTACTGTGTTTCCCCCATCGGAAGGAAACTTCCAGCAGGACAACACATCGTGTCACAAGGCTCGTACTGTCAAGGAATGGTTCCAGGAGCACGATAATGAATTCAACTTACTCCTCTGGTCATCACAGTCCCTGGATTCGAACCCAATCCAACATCTTTGGGATGAGCTGGAACAGGTTATTCGAGGCATGGATTCATCACCATCCAATAAGCATCAACTGGGAGCAGCTCTTGCATCCACATGGACAACCATCATGGAACAATGCTTCCAGCGGCTAATTGAACCCATGCCACAGCGAATTCATGCTGTTATAGCTGCTAGGGTTGGTGCAACACAGTATTAGCAGTGTGTTCCTAATAAATTGGCCACTCAGTGTCTCTCATGTTTATGTTAAATATTCTTTATACCCAAAACATGGCAATCCTAGAAACATTAAAAATTTGTTCTTCTGGGATAATGTTATTGATTCCATTGGGTCTTAATGCAAGAACTTTTCCATGTTTCTGAATGTTCTGCTGTTCCTTCCAACACGTTTCAGATCGTGAAAGGGTATTTTTAACGATAAAATTATAAAAAATAACATGTATTATAATTTCCTGTGCTTACTGATTTGATGCGAATAATATTGCAAAGCGGCGATATCAGAAATTTTAATCCTGATGAAGCTGTTAGTTTATGGTTTAGTACTGAGAAATAGGTCCAAACGGTACTTTATTAAACTCTATGGCAAGGATAAACTGAGAAGGCTGTTATTGTAGAAAGTGAGATTGTTGAAGGTGCTGATGGTATTATAATAATTATTGAAACAACAAGACCAGTGACTGTTAGTCAGAAGGTGATCCAGACTCTGAGTAATGTTAGTCATTACACGGATTCATTCTAAGATTGCATTAGACAATAAATACAACCTGTGACAATAAAGTTCGGTGAATGAAGTCAAATTGCTAACGGTCGTAAGAGAGCACCATCGTCATATCCTGCCCCAGACAGGTCAAGACATGTTTAAACAAATTTGAAAGAATCAGCGCTGCAATGTGTTTATTGTGTTTAAACAGGACATTGAAGAGAGAAGGCGTAGCACGCGCGGTCGAAACCCAAAATGGATCAGCGAACGAAAGAGACTCATGAAATGATGACAACAGTTTACAAAGAAAGTGCTATTACTTTGAAGTGTGTTTATGAGTGGTTTAAACGGTTCCGGGGAGGCTGGAACACCGTAGAAGATGCCCCCCGAAGTGGCCAGACATCCAACGTAATGTTACGACCCAACTGAAGGCTATCCCTAAAAACGACTATGCCAGGAGTTTCCAGGACTTGTACAGGCGTTCCCAGAAGTGCATTACCATCGACGGGGATTACTTTGAAGGATAGTAACTGCTGTTTCATGTAAGCGAGCAATCCCCTCTCAATATGCCATCATTCACCGAACTTTGTCGTCACAGGTTGTAATTATTAATGCATTAGGTATTAAAAAGTACTAAATGTAAATTTTTGTTAGTAAAACCATAATCATAACCTTTCTTGATTATGCGGAGTCAATACCGTGAAAGTTGAAAAAATTAAAATCATCATATTTCCCAGCGTTCCCACTGGATTTATAAACTTTTTGGGGCACTTAAAGTTAGTAATTTGTAGATTTAAATGATACCAAGCTGATCTTATTTTGATATGTTGTTATTAAGGTTTGCGCTTAAGAAGAAGGGCATTTTCAAGTACACCTTCTGACTAAACAAATCGGGATACAAAGATTTACTTTACACCAACAGAAAGATCAAAAAATTTACACTAAGAACACAGTCTCCTTTTTTTATATTTGATGTTAAAATATATTTGTATAATTAGTTTACTAAATCGTACTACGAAAATGTTACTAAATTTTGCTTCAAGAAACTTTTTTTTTTTTTTAAACTCATTTTTTAAATATTTTGCTACTGTGAAAACTGAGACAGTGTTCTTAATGTAAATTTTTTGATCTTTCTGTTGGTGTACAGTAATCTTTGTATCCTGGTTTGTTTAGTCAGAATGTGTTCCTAAAACACCCTTCTTCTTAAACGCAAAACTTACCGTAATAACAATAAATCAAAATAAGTTCAGCTTGGTATCATTTAAATCTACAAATTACTAACTTTAAGTGCCCCAAAAAGTTTGTAAATCCAGTGGGAACTCTGGGAAATATGAGGATTTTATTTTTTCGACTTTCACAGTATTGACTCCACTTAAGACACTTATGACAGTGTATAAATCATTACAGACAACATATCAATGAATTATGACCAGCACCCCTTCAAGGTTCGCCCGAACAACGATTACACATTGCAAAATTTGCATAACAGGCTGAGAAAGCTTTAAAGCTGGTGCTTCAAACGGCAGGTGCACGAGCCTCAAGATGGATAAACGTCCAGATTTAACGGATATCCAAAAAGGGATGATAATAGGCTATTGCAGCAAGGGTGGCACCATCTCCGAAACGGCATGATTTGTGAACTGTTCACGGTTCATTGTAGTGAAGGTTACAAAGAGTGGACAGCAGGGACAGAAATCGCTTCCCAACGCCATCACTGTAAAGGGTCACGAGCCATCGACCGACGGGATGAGCGGTGCCTACGACGACTTGTAAAAGGTGACGGGAGAGCCACAGTCCATCAACTGACGACCAGATTCAACAGGGGTGCCAACAGACATGTATCTGACATTACCGTTGAACGCACCCTGCTACGGATGGGCCTGAACAGTCGACGCATGGTTGCTGCACCCATGTTGACCAGGGGTGATCATCAACAATGCCTAGACTTTGCACGTGAGCACCGTCACTGGACCACAGACGAGTGGGCTAAAGTCGCCTTCTCCGACGAGTCAAGGTTTTTGCTCCATAAGGTTGACAGGCGATGGCAAGTGCGTCGTGAATGCCATGAAAAGAGACTGCAGGAGGCTATTGTGGGCCGGAAACAGGCTGGTGAGGGTTGTGTGCTTGTGTGTGGGATCTTCAGTTGGGAGCAGTTAGGTTCACTGAATCGTCCGTCTAGAGGGCAATTTGAATGCCTGTGGCTATCTGTCAATCGTAGTGGACCAGGTGCACCCATAGATGCTCACGATGTTCCCCCAATATGGTGTGTTCCAGCAGGACAATGCGCCATGCTACAAGGCACGTCTCCTTCTGGATTGGTTTGAGGAACACTCTGCTGACTTTCGAGTGCTCCCTTGGCTCGCTAATTTGCCGGACATCAATCCAATCAAACATCTGTGGGAGCACCTAGATCGCCAAGTACGGCAGCTGGACCCTCTACCTATGACTCTCGAAGCTCTGTGGATAGCGCTTCAAGTGGAATGGACTGCCATACCATTTGACACATACCGCGTACTTCTTGCGTTCATGCCACGATGCCTAGCAGCAGTTATAGCTGCGAAGGGTAGCTACTCCCATTACTAAGCGGGTGGTATGACAGTGTATACGAGTAAAGCTAACTTCTAACGGATAACCGAAATTTCATTCTATTCCATGTCGGCAACCACATTTGAAATTGGGCAACCAGAATTTTTGGATCAGTTGCCAAGTGGGCAACCACACTTTATAGTTAATTTCTACCCCTGCATACAACAATCAATGAATATCTGTAATGCTTGCTTTAACCTTATCCAAAGACATTATTTCAGTTAAATGTTTCATGATATTTTGTTGTTTACAAAATACAACAGAGACTTTTAAACTGATATACGGTACTGTATACTTACACAATTCCTTCTTCTGGAAAATACGGAAAACAATAGCGCAAATAGGAAAGAATATAATTCGACATTAGGGCTTCACCTAAAATATTAAAAATAATAATATTAATATGATGTAAAGCTTTTCTTCCCCATCATAAATTTTTACCAAAAGTTAAGTGTTTATCAAAATAGCTTAAGAAATATTAAATCTCTGATTAACCTTTTTCAGCCATTTCTGTGTTGTTTTGAATATTTAAAGGGATTTCTTCTTTTGCCATTCCCAAATCAACTCTTTTCTGTTCTTCCTGATCAATATAAGATTGATGAGTAAAAGCTATTCTTAAAGAATTTTCATTAAATTTCTCATTCAGTCGATGACCAAAAGCAAACAATTCAGCTTTGTAATTCCTGGAAAATTTTACAAAATACAATTTTTTATTCTTATGTCCTAAATCCAGTTTCAAAATGAGTACAGTACTAGAAATCATGCTTGCAAACAATTTTGCAAGATTTAAATGCATAAGTTAGTTGGCCACTGCCGCCTGGCTTATGTACAGGGTTATTATAATTAAAATTCAACTTTCAAAAAGCTGTAAAAAAAACAAAAACACCACTGGTCAGGATGACCTGAAATTTGACCTGAATATATGCGATGAAGAGGAAATAGTCGAATGGGGGGGTGATGGACCACCCCACGAGGCTGAACCAAAGGTCTACTCCATGTTTACGTATACTGGCCCGGAAATAATGAGGATCACCAAAATCTTCAAAGACCAAGGCCTGAAGATAGCATACCGGACTTCCAATAAGTGCAAGCACCTCCTCATGCCTAAAAGAAGAGACCAACAATGGGGATATTTTCAACGCACGTGGAGTCTATAAGCTCACATGCCCAACGCGTGGATGCCATTATTTAGGCTCCGCCAGGAGAACGTTCCGGGGAACGAATTAATTAACATAAGAGGTCTTGGATCAATGGAGACTGAAAGTCGACATTTGCAGACCATCTCATTTCCGAAAAACACAAATTTGGTCCCATACAAGAAATTATGTCAATAGTAAAATTCATCAAGGATCCCGGCAAGATTTTGACATATGGAACCATAATTATTAGGAAACTCATTGTTAATGAATGATCCTTCGTTTGGCACTCCCTGTAATAAGGCACCATTGTGCCGTGCACAACCTGCAACCATGCCTACCCCTTCTTTCTCTTTTTGCTCTGACACAATCTGCTCTGCTCTATTCATTCCATTATACTAGCTCTATTGCAATGACATGAAACAATAAACAAATTGAAAAACAATAATATATAGGGGGCTCAGGTCTTCCCACATGAAATGCTGCAGATGTTCCTTTGTTGTATTGGCTATGTGCTGTTTAGTGTTGTTATACAACAGGACGACACTACAAGAAAGTTTAATAGGACGTTTCAATTTGATTGCTTTCTATTCGTCGATGGATTTCATGACTTCCTACACCTTCCACTGTCAAAAACGCATAACACCCCACTGCTCCTCTCTAGATGGCTCCACTACTCGTCACTTTCAAAAACAAACTGAATGGACACAGCCACTGATCGGTTATTATCCTTTGCTCATTCCTTGCCAGACATGTAATGCATCTAGCAAGAGAAATGCATGGAAATCATTTTCATCACACTAGCAACTAAATTTCAGATCCGTCTCCATGTTGCTGAATACCAGTTTTGATGCGATATCCTGTGCCTTGTTATTTATTGGGTGCGTTTGCGAAACAGCCACTTTTCCCCTTTTTCTCACTTTGTCGTTCGAGAAACCGCCACCAGTGAATTCATGGCGTTCGAGATTACATCCAGTAATCACTTTTCCCTACGACTTCCTGCCACTTTTCTCACTCGCTCCAGAGCCAGTGGAAAAGTGAATACCCAGAAATCATTCTGATCGAATATGGCTGCCTCAGGACCGAAATTTTTTAAAGTTAACATAAAAGACCCCATTACAGGGCTAATTATAACTTTTACTGTGGCGGAGGAGCAGTTTTCATGTGCAGGCTGTTGGTTTCGATCAACTGGATCGATTAGTTTATGCCCGATCTTCAAAAGCAAAGATTCAAATGAAAACCTCGATCATCCAAACAAAACATGTAACCAATGAAGTCATCATGTCTCCTTGAATGATCGTCAGTTTTCATTTTCTTTAATGCTGCCATGGCAAACATGCTTTCTTCTTCGTCGTCGTTGTCGGATTCTTCGTTCTGATTTTTTCTTTCATTGCTAAACAACTCTTTTTTTTAAAAAAGCAAAAACCCAGCTGCGGAGATTAATGACACTACGGTCCATGTTTGTCGCCATGTTTATTCACTGAAGCGTTCGCGGTTCTCTTGCTTCTCGTGAATTCACGCCAATTCCACTCGATTCACGAGAAATTCACCAGTGGGAAAAGTGGCCGTTTCGCGAACGCACCCATTGACTGTACCACGCAAATATTTTATTATGGGTACGTCAGATCAGTCAGTAGTGGATCAATTATAATTCTTACAGTTGATTATTATATTTGATTAACGCAGTTTCGATTACCGCTGTCACATTCGCTTATTAAAAAATCGCATTCATCAAGGGATACAGAGAGGAAGGGTGGTCAGGGCAACTCAGACTCCACAGTTTTGAAAAAATAATTGGACTTCCCTATGCCTTCTCATTCACGTAACGATCGCTTATGCTTTCCTTCATTTCTTTTGTACTTTAGCTTAAAACTTAAAACAGGTTTTTATTTTGTAATCAAAATCCGTGTAATTACAACAACAGTATTACCATTCCACAAATGATGAGCGCGGTTGTTGTGGCTGAGGACCAGCCTGTTCTTGCCTTCTGTAGAGTTCCTGAAGAGTTGGAGCTACCCATCGAGAAATGGAGCGACGAGCTTTAAATGAATACATGGAATAGTTAGAGGAGCAATTAGTTCATTAATTGAATAAGAAAAATACAGTCTATGTTTTGTAAATGTTTTGAATTTACCTAAATAATTATTGCAACAAGCAAAACGCTTCATGCAATAGGAGGACGCCATGTTTATTCAATCCGTTTATAAATAAAACGTGAAGAATCTGCACTGGAAATCATTTGTTTCAAGAAGGAAAAGATATGAAAATTGATGTAGTGAATTTTTTTTTCACTTCATTAGTACTCCAAAAGTTTGATGTAAATTTCATGATCATTAACTCAAATAAAAAGTGAGCAGTTACTATGGTAACAGCAGACGCATCACTAGGTGAAGCGCTTTATTTAATAGAAAATCTGCTTTTTCATGAAAAGCAATTATTGGAATTATTATGATTGCCGAATTAACTCAACTCTTGTATTGGTTTTCGAAAAAGTTTTTTAATAATTAATTTTTGATTACTTTAGTTGCTTTAAGGAAGACTCGATATTAATTACGTATCACAGATTTCTTCGTGCCAACGGTAAAGTGGAGTGAACTGGTGTGAACATGAATGGTCGGGTCATGCGACCGTACGCAAAATAAAAGGACCGTACGTTAAAAAGACTGTGGGCTAGCTGGATCGTATTTGTTTTTGGTTTCTGACAATTTGAATAGCTCTATTGCAACCGTGTAAAATGTGTTAATACACCGTAAAGGCTGCATCACTTGTCCCCACATCTGTATACGATAATTAGCACTGTGCTCGCTCAGGTGAGTCATCTCTCTATGATGATGTACTCTGATGATGCATCATTTAAAACTACCTTTCGTAACAAAACATCATTAAACAAACAAACATGCATGGCACTGTTAAAGTTGGATGCCTATAACAGGTAATAATGCTTAATGATTTCTAGTGATTGAACAAAACGAGGGTGTTAATGTTGCAATTTCTGTTTGTTTTGCCTTCGTAATTGATGAAACTATCGACAAGCGAAATATAATTGTCGAAATCTTCAGCTGTTTTAGACTTAGCACTCTTTGTTGTTGTTGTTTAAAAAATTTTTAATGCTTACTGTTTATGTCATAGTTGTTGTATATGGTGGGAACACGTTTTTTTTTTTTTCTATAATTGTGAAAAGGTTAATAAAAGCCAAATCATAATCGCCTGCGATAGGCATTAGTAACAATGCTAGTCTTTAATATTAGCCGATTTTGTTAGTTTTATTTTTATTTTCTAGATCATTTGAATATGGCACTTTCATCCTCTACTCGCAAAGTCGGTAAGATTCATATTGAATCTGATCTCCATTGTAAAAAAGGATGTGGATACTTTGGCAATCCAGCCTGGCAAGGATACTGTTCTAAATGCTACCGTGAACAGGCACAAAAATCATCATCATCACATATTAAAATACAGAAGTGAGTAAAAACTTGGTTAATTGTTTCTTTGAGAATTTTTTTTTTTTTTTTAATAATTTTCTCAAATGATGATGCTTAATATCAGATTTACAAGATCATCAAGTGAATCTTCCACTGACTCTTCTCCATTGGCATTTTCAAAATTTGAAGAAAAGAAGAAACAGCATTCAGATAAAAGGAGTAAAACTGTAAAATCAATTTTCAAAAAAACTAATACTTCAAAAGGTGAGTGCCAAGTCTTTAAAATACAATATAATATGTCAGTGCCCATATAAATAAATTGATGCAAATGAACTGCATTAAATAGTGAAATACAAAATATATATCCATATGCTTTACTTGTAAGCAACTGTTAACTATTAAAAATTTCAGTTACTATATGAAACAGCTGTTTGCATGATACTCACATTGTCAAATATATTTAACAAAACTTTGTATTAGTAATCATTTAAAAGTTGGAAAAACTCTGCGTGCAGTTAGATTTTATTATCATAATATAGGTTAAGTCAAAATGGAGCTCCTGATTTCCATGGTTTGTTTTTACTCAAGTTTAATGAAAAGGAAAACTCATTACAGTTTTTCCAGACAATTACAAATGTTCATTGTGCACATAAATCAAGCTGGTATTCAAGTTTCTCCTAAACTCAATAGCTAAAGTCACAATGTTAACTCAGCATTGAGTTGGTGGAGTAATGGATTTTGCTACAGTTACAAACATATTGTGCTCATCATCAAAACAATGAATTAGCTACAAATCCTGGGTCAACATTTACAACTGCAGGATTTATACCATATTATGTGTGGTTGGTTTCTATGATAGCTATGATGTGCAGCACCGTAGTGAGAAAATTTTCTCTGATGATGTGCTAATGAAATCAGCAATGATGTAATTTGAGCAAAAATTATTTTCTAAAAACCACGCATCTCACACCTGAAACTCTCATTATATTTCATCTAGAAAATTATTGAAATAGGAAATATATTTTTTTGACTTGTTCTTTACAGTGAGAACAACAAATATCCATTAAATTGTTGATCACTATTGTTATTCTCTTGGGTTTAGAAAAAGTGAAAGTATCCAATGATGGGTATAACATGAAAGCGTGCAATATGTAAAAAAAAATTATTTTAACGAAATTGGTACAAAGGGAGAACAGAGTTTCCGACTAGTTTTGCTAATTATTCCCGGCTTTATCAAGGATATAAACTTTACAAAAGGCTTCTCACCCTTAAATACAGAAATATGTTACAACAGAATAATATGATTGAATAAAATACAACAATAATGAGTAATATAGTCTGGGTACAATGAAGGTAGAAGTAAAATAAAAAGCATAGGTGTACATTGATTGGATAAGAATACAGCGAATGAAAAGAAGAGATTGCGTACATTATAAAAGTTAGAAATACACTGACTGGATGAAAACAGAAAAATAACAATTGGATAACAAATAACAGACAAATGTAGAATAGAAAAATTGATAGGCATAATTGAATAAGAAAGATTGATCCATAAAAAGAATATGAAAATAATAATATACAGTAAGTCTGAGACGGAATTAAAAATGGAAAAAACGTTTAAATCCATTTGGCAGTTAAGGAGGAGGTCAGGAGACAAGTTCTTGGCTTGGAAAATCTCTATGGATTCCAGGATTGCGGTATTAAAAAGGTCATTACAAAAGTGAAGAATGGACATCACTTTTCACATTTCTTAGGTGCGTGTCCAGTGATGGCGAGATGGTTTGCATAATGGGACTTGATCGGCCTCGGTGGTTCAGTGGTTGCACGATCGCCTCTGATGCCCGAGGACGACGAGGATTTTTTCAGGGGGGAAGGATCCTGAGATCACGAACTTCCTTCGGAAGGGAAGTAAAGCCGTTGGTCCTATATATATTCGTTTGCCGCTGCACGTTAAAGAACCCTTGTGAGGCAAAATTTGCGACCCCTATAACGCTGTCCTGAAATGACCATAGCAGTTGAAAAGTTCGTTAATACCAAACAAACCATACTGGGACTTGTCATCTTTCTTCTGGAATGATATATGTTCTTTAAAACGAACAGCGAAGTTTCGGGATGAAAGTCCAAACTTGTCACAAACTCCGCAGTCTAGGCGATATACACCGGAACGGGAATAGTTGTTGGTATTGGTATGGGCGGGAGGGTTCAATGTGTGGAAATGGAGTGGAAGATCGGAAGGAGATGTGGAGACCAAGCGAACAAAGGAAATTAGCTAGGTGGGAGAAATGGGGGCCAACTTTCGTTATAGAAACCCATTTCTTGGGCGGGGATGGGACTGGAGTCTTATGGTTGAAGAGGGCGATTTTTCTGCGACTTAATAGACGGGAAAAGGTGGAGGGAGAAAAACCTTTCAGAGGCAAGTGAGCAGAGTCTGCAGAATTCAGAGGAACGAGAAGGGTTGAGAGGTATCTTGAGACCACAGTCTATGAGGAAACGGAGGGAAGCAAGTTTATGGGAAGAAGTGTGTGATGAAGAATGGTGGATTAGGTTAGAAGATGTGGTAGGTTTACGGTAAACAGAGAAGAAGTGATGGGTGACGGGGTCATTAGTGATGAGAACGTCAAAGGAAGGGTTAGACTTGTTAAATTCATTTTGCTAAGATTTATTACCACAAAGGAATTGTGATGCATGCTATACTTAATCTTTTTCTCCTTTCCATTTATCAAGAGCCAAGCCCTCAGCATGGATGGCGAGAGCATAGGCAACACAGTTTTGAAAGTCAAGAAGCATGGACAGAGTTTTCAGAATTCCTTAAATCACTCCGTAAGCCTTTGGGTCAGGACATCTTTAAACAGACCACAACGTTGATTGACAGAATAAATAAAAACGAACTCTCAACCGAAGAAATTTCAGAAATAATTCAAGATTATTACCAGGCTACAAGCGAAAAATTACACTCCCCATTAACAATGCAAGGTGAGGAAACCGGTTTGAAATTGATTTTGGTAACACAAGTTTATTTATATTATTATGAAATTATTTATTTAATTGAGGGTTTAGTGAAATTTAACAAAAATTCATTTACAAAAAAAGTTAAGGTAAAAACATTTAATAATATACAAATTCTTTTATCTGAACAGTGCTATCCCCAGAACAGATTGATCAGTTAATGGATACCATTGAAAAGTATATTATGACTCGCCTTTATAAGGCTGTATTTTATCCCTTATCTACGGATGACGAAGTGCGGGATCTTGCAATCCAAAACCGAATTCGAAGTTTAAATTGGGTTACTGCTCAACACTTAGAAACTGGAATCAATGAAGCCAATGGTGAAGTTAATGATGAGATTGAAAAGGCAATAACAGGTAAGTTTTAATGTTCACAGGACAAGACTCTTTTGATCAAAAATAAAATGAACAGTTTGATTCTGTTTCTATATCTGTAATTTTCACTATCTATTGCTCATGAAATATTCTTTTATTTAATTGGTTTAATTTGGGATTCAGCCTGCTTTTCTGAATGCTAGATCATATTTACCTCCTAAACTTGCCAGTGGGTCATTCCATGTGAAATCACCCAATTTTATATTAAGTGGTTGCTCGACCATTTAGTTAATTTTTCGTATTTTCACCAGAGGTTACCTTGCTAGTGGCCTGCTCAAAACAATGTTTTGTTTTTTTTTTAATCTACTGACATTTTGGATTTAGACCCATTTTTCTTTGCTGCGGGAAGTGAAAATGAGCTTTTTCGAACATTTCAAAAATACATTGCTGTGTGGATTCTGTTAAAGATGGAAAGTTCTGGTTTTCACTGGCTTAAAGTAGATGCCCTGGCCTTTCAGAAAATGTATATAAATGTAAGTTAAGACTTTAATAACTAAGATTTTAGTGAGCTTAAATTTAGCCCTTGTAATATGCAATTTTGCCGATTTTAAAGGTCTGTAGAAAAAAAAAGGGCTTGAAACCACACAATAAAAATTTTCCTATAACTACTATGACTAGAAGGGTCTTCAGCTATGGTAAAATAAATCTTGGATTAACAGCCCTTCCGGCTGATTTTTAGGTCCGAAATTGGAAAATTTCAAAAATTTGTGAATTTCAAGGTCAAATATCAGAAAAGGGGAACCTGCTAAAAATTTGAAATTTTTATCATGAATACTCCTACTGATGCTTAGTAAAGCCTGTTATTTTCATTTTGGGGTTCACACTTATGTTCATGTTACAAGCTGTCAAATATCTACAAAAGTTTCAAAGTGAAAACATGTGATAATATGCTTGAAATGGCCTTTTTCCATTATTTTATGGTCTATTAATTTTGTTATGGTAAAAAGAATTAAAAATAGATGGATTATTACTATTTTTTGTTAAAGTTAGGCTGTATACACATTTTTTTATTTTGTCATAGTGTAACTTTACTTTGAAAAATTCCTTCTAAAATTATATGCCGTTTATTATTAAGAATACTGATTAATAATTTATTTGAATTAGTATCCTTACTATTATTAAGTATACTGATTAAAATTATTAGTCTTTTCAATTATTGCAATTTGTGACAAGAGAAGAGGTGAAACCAGCTAATCTTCAAAGAGAGAGAGAGCAAGGCAGAATTAGCATAGTTTTATTTTAGAAAGAAATGATGTTGCTTGGATGAAGTTGAGCAACATTATTGATGTTCTGACACCATGCGACTTCACGACAGCTACTGGCAGAACATACAATATCACTCAACAGAAAAACACTGAACTGTCATTGAAGTTACAAGCGCATTTGAAGATATAGGCTATCTTAGAGATAACTGATTAAAAAATTACAAAGATGTAATAAAGTGTATTATAAAAAGCTTATATTAAAAGAGTAATAGTTTATTTTAATTAGAATCCTTATAGTAAACTTTGTGATTTTTGAAATAATTTTTTAAAGAAAAGTTACATTGTAGTAAAAAGAAAATGTGTGTAGATTAACTTGAGACAAAAAATGGAATTAGTTAATGTATTTTAAATTCTTTTTGCCATTACAAAATTATTATGTTACAAAATAATAAAATAAGACAATTTAAGCCTATTATCGTATAGCCTGTTAGCCTATTAAACATTTTCTGAAAGGCCAGGACATCTACTTTAAGGCAGTGAAAACCAGAACTTTCCATCTTTAACAGAATCCACACAGCAATGTATTTTTGAAATGTTTGAAAAAGCTCATTTTCGCTTCCAGCAGCAGAGAAAAATGGGTCTAAATCCTAAATGGCAGTAGATAAAAAAAAACAAAAAATTGTTTTGAGCAGGTCACTAGCAAGGTAACCTCTGGTGAAAATACGAAAAATTAGCTAAACGGTCGAGCAACCACCCCTGGGTGATTTCACATGGAATGACCCCAGTACTACTTGTAATCTTGTAAATTTTTGGGTCTTATAAACTAAAATAATGCCCTGTTCACACTGCAATTCCTGAATTTAATAAGATAGGTAGCATATATGCCATGTGATTCACTGGAACGTGATCACGCGTTTTGAACACGTGCTTCTGCATGATCAAAATTCTTACATTCATGGCTAATCAACTTCCAGAAGTCAGTGGGTTTGTCATAGCTGTAAAATGTTGGGAAAATGCTGTCTTCAAATATTTTATAGTAAAATGAATTAATTTCACCTTCATACTGTAAGCAGTTACCAAAAAAGGAGTTTGCTTCTTCAAGAGTATAAATTATTAACCATGCTCTAAAATAAGAAAGTATAAATTTTTTCCTCCAGAAAGAAAGAAGCAATTTGAAGATTGGATCAACAGACATTGAGGGAAGTTACTGTTGCCAGAAGCAGAGAATGTCATTGCCAGAAACATCACTGTCGCTATTTAATTAGCAACAGTTGTAATCTTTTCCTCAGTATCATGATCATAATTTTACACGGTGATTATCTTAATTTGCCAATGAGGCTTGGAACATGTCCAATCTTGTACAGCAAGTGGGTGGAAGCCAAGGTAACTTCGTCGACGACCGCGACAGCCACCATCGACATACTGGATGAGCTGTTCGCGAGACATGGAATACCAACCACCGTGGTCTCTGATAATGGCCCCCAGTTTGTCGCCGACAAATTTACAACGTACCTGAAAGTGTTCAAATGCTGTGATCAAGAATTGTAATATAAATAGTGTGAATAATTGAAATGTCAAATAACTATTAAATATTCATACTGAAAAAAATTCCAAACACATCACAATTACAAATAGAAGAGGGAAGGAAAAATTAAGTTGAATTTCGTCAATTTATTTGATGGTTTAAGGGTAAGGAGGATTCCTGATTTGCGATTCGGGGGACTGCTCTGCCGATTGAGCTGATTTGTGGCTTCATGAAGTCCATATGGGCATATTATAACAGCTTGGCAGTTCATGTCTGCGATAGCTCAATTGGTTAGAGTGGTACCAGCGACAGGCAATGTCCCTGGTTCAAAGTCTAGGTCACAAAAATTTTCCTTACCTTTTCTATTTGAGGGGTTCAGCGCAACAGTGGT
>JAHWFO010074611.1:205135-223893 GCA_023313115.1 Rhysida immarginata | reverse complement strand
AAACGTATATGTCTAACGTAAAAAAACAAATGTCTACATGTATAAAAAAAGAAAATGTCTAACTTTAAAGAGAAAAGAAAATCTATACATGAAAAGAAAAATAATAATGTATTCGTATAAAAAAAAAAGGAAATGTGTATATGTTAAAAGAAAAGGACATGACTACCTGTAAATAGAAAAGAAAATGTCTAAGTATAAAGAGAAAAGAAAATGTCTAAGTGTAAAAAGAAAAGATAATGTCCTCTTGTGGGGAGAAAATAAAATGTCTGCATGCAAACAGAAAAAGAATGTGTTCCTTTACAGAAAAAAGAAAATGTATACGTGGAAAAAAAAGGTAAATGTCTACTTGCTTAAAAAAAGAAAATGTCTACATGTTTAAAGAAAAAAAAATGTGTAAATATTTAAGAAAAAGAAAATGTCTGTGTTAAAATATTAGAATATGTCTAAATGTAGAGAGAAAAGAAAAGGTCTGCTTGCAAAGACAAAAAAAATGTTATACATGCACACAGAAATAAAGACACCTGTATGTAACGTGAAAAGAAAATGCAAATGAGCAAAAAAAAAGTAAATGTCTACATCTTTAATAAAAAGTATATTTCTAATGGTAAACAGAAAAGAAAATGTCTACGTGGCAAGAAAATAGAAAATGTCTGCACGCAAAGAGAAAAGAATATGAATATGTGTGAAAAAGTATCTGTTTAAGGAATAGAAAATGTCTACATGTTTAAAGAAAAGGAAAATTTCTACATTTTATGAGATAAGAATATGTCTAAATGTAATGAGAAAAAAATGTCTACCTGTAAAGAGAAAAGAAAATGTCTATGTTTATAAAGAAAACAAATTGTATATGTCTAATGCAAAAGGTAAATGTCTCCATGTTTAAAAGAAAGTAAATGTGTGAATGTAAAAAATAAAGAAAATGTATACTTGTTAATAGACAAGTAAACGTATACTTGTAAAGTGAAAAGTAAATGTCCAACTGTGAATAAAAAAGAAAATGTCTACCTGTAAACAGAAAAAATGTCCACTTGTAAAGAGAAAAGAAAACGTATATGTGTAAAAAAAAGTAAATGTGCATATGTTTCAAGAATAGAAAATGTCTACCTGTAAATAGAAGAAAAATGTCTACGTATAAAGAGAAAAGAAAATCTTCAAGTGTACAAGGAAAAGAAAATGTCCTCATGTAGGGATAAAAAAAATGTCTGCATGCAATGTGAAAAAAATGTGTACATTTAGTGAGAAAAGAAAATGTATATGTGCAAAAAAAAGAAAAAAGAGAAGAAAATTTCTACATCTTTAAAGAAAATGTCAAAATGTAAAGAGAATATAAAAAATCTACCTGTAATGAAAGAACAATGTCTACATGTAAAGTGAAATGAAAATATCCTCCTGGAAAAAGAAAAAAGTCACCATGTAAAGAGAAAAAAATGTCTACCTGAAAAGTGAAAAGAATATGTCTACCTGTAAAAAGAAATAAAAATGTCTACCAGTAAAGAGAAAAGAAAATGTCTACTTGTAAGGAGAAAAAAGTCAACATATAAAGAGAAAATAAAATGTCTACCTGTAATGAGAAAAGAATATGTCTAACTGTAAAAAAAAGAAAATATTTACCTGTAAAAAGAAAAAAAAAACTTTCATGTAAAAAGGAAAAAATGTGTCTACCTTATAGTGAAAAGAATAGTCTGCATATACAGAGAATAGAGAACGGTTACATGTAGGGAGAAAAAAAAATGTCTGCATGCAAAGAGAAAGGAAAATGGTCTAAATGCCCACAGAAAAGAAAACATCTGCATGTTACCTGAAAAGAAAGTGTATACGTGCAAAAAAAGTAAATTTCTACGTGTTTAACAAAGAGAAAATGTGTAACTCTAATGAGAAAAAAAATGTCTATGTGTTAAGAGAAAAGAATATGTCTACAAGTAGAGAGAAAAGAAAATGTGTACTTGTAAAGAGAAAAGAAAATGTATACATGTAAACAAAATAGAAAATGTGTATCTGTATAAAAAATATAAATTTCCTATGTGTTAATAGAAAAGAAAAGTAAATGTCTATGTTTATGAAGATAACAAAATGTATATGTCTAAAGTAAAAAATTAATGTCTACTTGTAAAAAGAAAATAAAATGTCCTCATGTAGGGAGAAAAGAATATGTCTGCATGCAAAGAGGAAAAAAATTTGTTCAGGTAGAGAGAAAAGAAAATGTCTGCATGAAAAGAGAAACGAAAATGTCTACGTGTAATGAGAAAAGAAAATGTATATGTGCAAAGAAAAAATAAATGTCTACGTGTTGACAAAAAAGAAAATTTCTACCTATTTGTAGAAAAGAAAAATCTCACCTGTAAACAGAAGAGAATATGTCTACATGTAGAGAGAAAAGAAAATATCCACGTGAACAAAAAGTAAATTTCTACATGTATAAAGAAAAGAAAATGTCCACTTTTACAGAGAAAAAAAATGTCTACATGGTAACAGATAAGAATAGGTCTAAATTTAGAGAGAAATGAAAATCTATACATGTAGAGAGACTAGAAGATGTTTGCATGCAAAGAGAAAAAAACGTCTACATGTAAAGAGAAAAGAAAAAGTAAAGATCTAATGTAAAAAGTTAATGTCTACATGTTAAAGGAAAGAAAATATTTGCATGCAAGAAGAAAAGAAAATATATACATGTTAAATTAAAAAGTAAATGTGTACACATTAATTTAAAAAGTATATGTCTAAATGTTTAATAAAAGAAAATGTCTAAATGTAAAGAGAAAAGAAACTATATATGTGCAAAGAAAAGGTCCGCTTACAAAGAGAAAAAAAATGTGTACATGTAGAGAAAAAAGAAAATGTCGCTGCTTGTTGGGTTGCTTTTTCATGTTTAAATAGGGCTTTACACTGAATCCAAATCGTATTTAGTTAAGCAAATCTTATGTAGCATGTAATATTTTGAGGTTTCAGTTTAAATTGTCATTTGTTAATGGGGGAATTGTTAACTTACTTGAGCGAACTGTCAGAGTTGGCAACAATTGTACTGTACGTAATAGCTCCTGTTTGTTGTAATATATATATATATATCGAGAATATTGACTATCTTACTACGTGTTTGTTGTATGAGAGGATTGTTTGTTTTTTTTTGAGATAAAAAAAACGCCGAGAGGGTTCACGCTTGTTCGTTGAATAAAAATAAATATAAAAATGTCAGCGATAGGAGAGGCCGCCATAACGATGAAATTGTTGATTTTATCGGGTGAATGCTTCAAACTAGCTTACTAATATGCAACTATCATTAACTTTGAGCTAATAGAAGTTAAGCCAGTTTGTTTTATTTTATTTATTTTTTATCGCCGAGAGAATCTTGTTTCCCCTGGAGTCATACAGTTAAAAGTCAGAATCGATCTTTGCGATGGGACAGCGTTCTAAGCAGCAAGAGTATGGACAGGTCGTATCTGCTATGTCAAGAACACAACGCTGCTGGAAGTCTTCTAAATTTGGTGAAATGATTCCATTATTGTATTTTTATAAGTGCCATGAGAGTGTTGTTGCGTTCGAACTGCGTAAGTGTTGGTGTTTAACGCTGCCTTAAAGCGTTTCAGCGGACAATAATTTATCTTCTCATTTCTTTTTTGATAATTACCTGTTCTGTTAATGCCTAGTGTAACGGAAAACGACGCTTAAATTGTATTATCATTACGATATAAGCTTATGTTTTTAAGTGATAGTGTTCTGAGGGCATGTTCTCTGTGGCTTCTGGCTTATTAGTTGTACTTCGTTGTAACAAGTGCGTAGTTAGAGCGCAGTGGTAGCTTGGCTTGCAGTATTTCACGGGTGGAGCATTGGAGCATTATCCAAAGTTTCGGCAATCGTAGATACAGTAATGCCCACGAAAATTGTAAAGAATTGTATGCTTACGGATACAGTAAAATTGTGGATTTATGCTTAATGAAACCAAACTGCCAGCCAGGAAGAACTGGTGAGGGATAAGAGTATATATGTTTGGCGATTAACGACTCAAAAACTTTCGCTAGGAAACAAATTAAAGAGATAGGTCTGAAGTCTGAGGTCTCCTTAGGGCGAGCACATTTAGGAATAGGGACGCAGTATACTTTCTTTCATGACTCCTGATACAAACCGGTCTTTAAAAATAAGTTAAAAATATGAGTAATCGGATTTAAGAGGATAACAAAGCATCCCTTATATACAAAGCCAGTTATGCCGGAGATCTCCAATCCACGATGGCATTAAGTAGAGTAAGCAACAGATAATATTTCTGAGTAGGTAAAGGAGGGTAAGTGCAATTTCCCAGGAATCACTTGAGCTCTTTCTTCCAGGAAAGTTGCAGAGGAGACGCTCTGTTCAATAGGAGAAGAATTAGACATGGTCTCTTGAAAAAAACAGGCAAATTTTTCTATGTTGTCATGGTCTGTTAAAAAATGCTCAGCACTACTAACTTCATTGTTTCTGTTCAAGATGTTATTTGTATGATGCCAGAAAACTTGTTATTTGAAGCTACTGAATCCTCTAAATTGCGTAGATAAGCATGCCAATCTTATCTTTTTGCCGTCTTAAACTGGGACCTCAATGTTGAAAATTTATTAAAAAATAATTGCCGATGCGTGGTTTTCCATTTCTTATGGATGTACTGTTTCTTAAACCATAAGGAAATTGTAACTCTAGAGAACCAACTGGGAAAACTACGCTTACTATGTTTACTATTGTTGGACACTTTTTCGGGTACATACATGTATACCAGCGACTTAACTATCGAATCTAACTGGTTAGTAGCTAAATTCACGTCTTCTTGGATGTTGACTTCTGTATAAGATAATCCATCAAGATAGCAGTATAGTCCAAAATAATCTCCTTTAGTTAAATCTAATGAATATGTAGAAGGTAAATTATTTTTACAAAGTTCCACGATAGTTTCTATAGATAAAGCAGGGTGGTAATTATCCTTCCTAACCAATGGATGAGAGGTGTGAGCAATGGATAGAGGTAAGTTTGAAGCAACTTTATATAAAATTTGACCACCAGAGTTTTTAATTTTATTCTCGCTTGTCACTCCAATACTGTGGAAAAGTTCTGAGAACAGCTCAGCACGAAGTTGATGTATCCGGTTGAGAATATATGAGTCCGAAGAATCATGATAATTGAAATCACCAATAAAAAGAAAATTCCCATCAGTCTCCGAACAGAAGTTGGATAACTTTTGAACGAATTCATCCACCGCACCGATAGGTGAATAAGGAGGAATATATATATTGAAAATAAAAATATTATTGTGCGGTTGCCTGCAGGGAAAGTCAATTTTTATGGCCACGCAATCTATATCATCCTCCAACCACTCTACTGGTATCTCTTGTGCTCTAAAGTCTTTTCTGACTAGAGTAAGAACTCCACCACCGCGAATCGGTAGACTGCGATCTTTATGAAAGACTAAGAAAGAATCTAGGGCTAATAGAAAGTTCAGAAAAGCGTCATTGAGCCATGTTTCTATGATACAGAAGGTATCATACTTCATATTAGTTAGTTCTTCGTTTAAAGATGTAAGTTTAGTTCTGAGGCCACAAACATTCTGATAATATAAATTCAACTTAAATTTACGTGGAGATGTTTGATGCTGAAGATTCATTATTTGAAATTCTCAAATGAGATGAATCTTGTGAATCTATATTTAAAGAAGTATAAGAACCTCCATTAGTTGGCAGATTAGGAGTTGCAGTATCCGCTGCTTCAGAAACTATTTGATTACTGTACAATCTGCCAAAAAATTGTGAGATAAAAGTTCCTGATTTAGAAAAGACCAGTTGCTCTGCAGAATTTGGAAATTCAAGATAAAACGAAGAATAATGAGGATACTTTGTTTTAATCTTAACGCAACGAGATGGCTCTTCCAACAAATGAGTGTGGCAATGTTTAACTATGTCCGCTGATATTGTCCTCGGGCTTAAACGACTGATAAAACTTCTTAAATTATTATTAACTGAACTGCTGGGTAAGAAAGTGATTGCTGTAAAATTAGTGTTATCCTTTAAGTTGCCGATCAAAATTTTTTTTTGTTTTATTTTTATAAGCTCGAGTCTTTCGTTCTATGGGGGGTTCAGTTTGAGGACCCGATTCGAAGATATCAAAATCCTTATCTTGTATACTATTTAAAGCTGAATTCTTACAGAGGTCAATCTGAGGACTCAAAATATTATTATCTATTGTTTTAATAGCCTCGCCAACAGGCGCCTTCAATGAGGGTTCCGAATTAACCACCATAGCCTTCGGGGGGGGGGAGTTGGAAAATGTTGTAATTATTTTTCAGTTTTGCGCGAAAACTTCAAAAGTTCGTCTAAAATGTTGCGTGTGAATTTCATGAAATAATGGAAGGAACTCACCAATTCATTAAACAACGCAAATAGCACATCCAAAGAAACAGGGGCTTTCTCGTCTACAAGAGAATGAATAGGAAACAAAGCAGCGGCACCCTCCACCTGTTGAAGTGTGTTTTCCACACTTACCGAGATTGAGCAATTCAGACAACTCCAAGAATTCTTCACATCTTCGTAATTTTCAGTGGAAATGTCCGAGCAGAGTAGATGGAAAGTTTTAGCACAAACTCCGGAACATTTAACTTTTTGATCTCTGTTCCTGATATCTTTACTACAAACGGGACAGCGACCACAGACTCCCTTCTTACTCATAAAAGAGAACGAAGGTGGAGACGTCCGCTTTCAAGGAGAGATGGAGCAAAAAAAAGAAAAAAAAACAAACAACTTACTATCCATTAGACTTAGTGATTGACAATATGGCTTTCGTCCGAAACTCTAGCAATCGAAACATTTCTCAGTAACTTAGCTAATGCGCAAGCCCAAACTAATTACTCAATGGCATTATTTATTGACTTCTCCAAAGCTTTTGATATAATTTTACTATCCATTCTATACCAAAAGCTATCTTATCAGGTCGGAATTCGGGGCACTCCTCTCGCCTAGATATCCTCTTTTCTATCAGATCGTTTTTACACTCTTAAACTCCCTTCTTATTCTGCGACAATTTCACACACAATGGGGTCCCTCATGGTTCCTCATTGAGTCAGATTCTCTTTAACATTTTTATTAACGATTTTCCTAACTCTCCTAATCATTTAATTTGTATGTACGCCGATGACATATTGGCCTTAACTTCTCACTCGTTGGCATCTACTGTTAAATCGTTACTTGACTCCTATCCTCGCACCATAGAAACTTGGACTGATTTAAACACTCTCAGTATTAACATAACTAAAACCGTCAGGCAACCTTTTCAACTAAAAAAACAAAATTTCAAATCTAGATTCATATACTTTTACATACAAGGGTGACAAAGTTCAAAGAGTCTCAACCTTCAAATATTTGGGAATTAGCATTTCTAGTAATTTATCTTGGGAACCTCATCTTACAATTTTAAAAAAAAAATTTCTAAAACTTCTTATTATTTTTATATGGTCCCCTTCTTTCCTAGGTAAATTCTTATTCAACTATACTTTTTGCTTCTTCATTCCCTGTTGTGTTATGGTATAATTTTCTGGGGACGTGGAAATGTCACAAACATAATGTCAATTCAAAGACTACAGTTTAGAGTACTGAAAATGATTTTTTTTCAACTAAACTTCTTTTAATTGAAATGAAGAAACATAATATTTTATCAATCCCTGAATTATACATGAATCAATTATTGATTTATCTATATAAATCTAAAAACCCATCGTTCAATTAATTACCCAGTTTTCCAATATGAAACAAGATATAAACATTTAAACAGAATACCCCTGGTAACAAAAGAATACTGTAGAAAATTACCTGACTATACAGGCTCACGTTTATGGAGAGCTCTTCTCTCAACAATTGCTTCATCAACCTCCATTTCACAATTTCAAATTAGACTCAAGGGCTCGATCTTAGGACTGTCCCCTGGCTAAATAAACAGTATTTTTATTATCTGATTCTAATGTTATTTTTTGTCTTTGGTTTTATTGCTTCTCCGTTCTCGGCTTTCTTTTTGAGGTTTCGAGATGGGGCCGACCTGACGAGAATATTTTATTCCTTTTTGGCCCCCTTCTCCCCCTCTTTCTCTATAGTTACTAATCTTTTTATACTGAAGGATGATATCATAGACCATGGATATTAACATGAAGTAGACTTAATGGACAATTTTCTCAATAATACGATGATATCTGACAGTATTTAAAAATGAAAAAAAAAATTAAAAAAAATGTCTACATATTTACAGAAAGAAAATGTCTGTGTTAAAAGCTAAGAATATGTCTAAATGTAGAGAGAATAGAAAAGGTCTGCTTGCAAAGAGAAAAAAATATATACATGTAGAGAGAAAAGAAAATGTCTGCATGATAAAAGAAAAGAAACTGTCTACATGTAAAGAGAAAAGAAAATATATACGTGCAAAAAAAAGGTCTGCTTACGAAGAGAAAAAAAGGTGTACATGTAGAGAGAAAAGAAAATGTCTGTGTTAAATAATAAAAATATGTCTAAATATTGAGAGAATAGAAAAGGTCTGCTTGCACAGAGAAAAAAATATATACATGTAGAGAGAAAAGAAAATGTCTGCATGATAAAAGAAAAGAAACTGTCTACATGTAAAGAGAAAAGAAAATATATACGTCCAAACAATAGGTCTGCTTACGAAGAGAAAAAAAAGGTGTACATGTAGAGAGAAAAGAAAATGTCTGCCTGTAATGAGAAAAACAATGTCTACCTGTAGAGAGAAAAGAAAACGTCTACCTGTAAAGAAAAAATAAAATGTCTACATGTAAGGATTAAACAAAATCGTCTATTTCACACTTAAACCAAAACGTCCGCATGTAAAGTTGATAGAAAATGTATACGGCCAAAAAAAGTAAATGTCTACATGTTTAAGGAAAAGAAAATTTCTACCTGTAAACAGAAAAGAAAATGTCTACATGTTAAGATAATAGACAATGTCTACATGTAGTGAGAAAAGAAAATGTCTACATGTAAATTGAAAAAATATGTCTCCATGAATATAGAAAAAAAATGTCTGCAAGTAAAGAAAAAAGTAATGCGTATGTGTACAGATAATAGTTTATGTCTGTATGTTTAAAAGGAAAAAATTTTTTACCCTATAGTGAAAAATAAAGCCTACAAATCAAATTAAATGAAAATGTCTACATGTACAGAGAAAAAAAATATCTATCTCTAAAGACAGAAAATAGTCTACATATAAAGAGAAAAGAAAATCCATACATCTAGAGAAAAAAGAAAATGTATACATGCAAAGAAGAAAAGAAAATGTATATGTATAAAGTAAAATTTAAATGTCTACATATTTAGAAAAAAGAAAATGTCTAGATGTAAAGAGAAAAAATGTCTACCTGTAAATAGAAAAGAAAATGTCTGCATGAATAAAGAAAAAAAATGTTTACAAGTAAAGAAAAAAGAAAATGTCCATGTTTATAAAAGAAAGAAAAGTCTACTTGTAAAGTAAAAAGAAAATATCTACCTGCAAGAAGAGAGAAGGAAATGTCTATAATTATATGGAAAAGAAAATGTCTACCTGTAAAGAGAAAAGAAAATGTACATGTTTAAAGAAAAAGGTATATGTCTTCATACATAAAAGAAAAGAAAATGTCTACTTTATAGTGAAAAAAAATCTACTTTTAAAGTAAAAATAAATGTCTACATATTTAGAAGAAAGAATATGTCTACCATTGAAGAGAAAAGAAAATGTCCACCTGTAAATACCAAAAATGTAAACGTGAAAAAGTTAAAATTAAATGTGTACATTTTTAGAGGAAAGAAATTGTCTACCAGTAAAGAGAAGAGATAATGTCTACGTTTTAGAGAAAAGAAAACGTATTTTGTAAAGTAAAATTTAAATGTCTACATCTTTAGAGGAATGAAAATGTCTACATGTAAAAATAAAAGAAAATAAATACGTGCAAAGAAATAAGTAAATATCTACATGTTTAAAAAAAAGAAAATGTCTACATGTTTATAGAAAAGAAGATGTCTAACTCTAAACTGAAAAGAAAATGCCTACGTGTTAAGAGAAAAGAATATGTCTCCATGTAGAGAGAAAAGAAAATGTCTACGTGTAAAGAGAAAAAAAAAGTGCAAAGAGAAAAGAATATGTCTACCTGTAAAGAGAAATGAAAATATCTACATGTTTAAAAAAAAGAAATTGTCTACCTTATAATGAAAAATAAATGTCTGCATATACAGAGAATAAAGAAAGTCTACGTGTAGGAAGAAAAGAAAATGTCTGCATGCAAAGAGAAAAGAAAATGGCTTATATGCACACAGAAAAGAAAACATCTGCATGCAAAGTGAAAAGAAAGTGTATACGTGCAATAAAAAAATGTCTACATGTTTAAAGAAAAAAATGTTTACATGTAATGAGAAAAATGTTGTCTACTTGTATATGTCTAATGTAAAAAGTAAATGTCTACATGTTTAAAAGAAAGAAAATGTGTAAACGTAAAGAGAAAAGAAAATGTGTACTTGTAAATAGAAATGTAAACGTCTATATGTAAAGAGAAAAGAAAATATCTACCTGCAAATAGAAGAGTAAATGTCTTTATGCAAATAAAAAAAAGAAAATGTCTTCATGAAAACAGAAAAAAAAAATGTCTACTTGTTAAGAGAAAAGAATATGTTTACATGTGGAGATAAAAGAAAAAGTGTACGTATAAAGAGAAAAGTAAATATCTACTTGTAGGAAAAAAAGAGAATGTCCTCATGAAGGGAGAAAAGAAAATTTCTGCATGAAAACAGAAACGAACATGTCTACAAGCAAAGAGAAAAGAACATGTATATGTGAAAAAAAGTAACTGTCTTGTTGCTTAAAAAGAAGAAAATGCCTACATGCTTAAAGAGAAGAAAATGTCTAATGTTTAAAGAAAAAAAAATGTCTACATGCTTAAAGAAAAGAAAGTGTCTACTTGTTAAAAGAAAAGAATATGTCAAAATGTAAAGAGAAAATAAAAAATCTTCCTGTAACGAAAAAAACAATGTCTACCCGTAAAGAGAATTAAAAATGTCTACCTGTAACGAGAAAAAATGTCTATATGTAAAAAAAAAAATGTCTACCTGTAGAAAGAAATGAAAATGTCTACCTGTAAAGAAAAAAGAAAATGTCTTTTATAAAGAAAGCAAAATTTATACGTCTAAAAAAAATGAAATGTCTACATGTAAAAAGAAAGAAAATATCTACCTGTAAAGGAAAAGAAAATGTGTGCCTGTATAGAGAAAAGAAAATGTGTGCCTGTATAGAGAAAAGAAAATGTCTACATGATTAAAGAAGAGAAAATGTGGATTTCTTATAAGATAAGAAAATGTCTAAGTGTTTAGAGAAAAGATTATGTCTACATTTAGAGAGAAATGAAAATGTGTACTTTAAAGAGAAAAGAAAATGTATACGTGTAAACAAAAAAAAAAGTGTATCTGTTTAAAAAATAGAAAATGTCTACCTGTAAATAGAAAAGAAAATATCCACGTGTAAAGAAAAAAGTAAATGTCTGTATTTATAAGGAAGTGAGTGATGTGCTTAAACAATTCCTGAACGAAGCTGAAACGAATGAGCATGTAGTTAAGAGACTCAGATGTCATGGAGATAAAGAGTTTGATAACAAAAGGATTACGCAGTTGCTCTCAAGCAAAGGAATAGAACATTGCGTTACTCCACCTTATACACCCCAGCAAAATGGTGCAGCTGAGTGTGAGAACAGTACCATCGTAGAAACAGCTCGTTCCATGATAAATCCAAGTAAATTACCAAAAGGATTGTGGGCTGAAGCTTGTAATACAGCAGTGCACCTTTTAAACCGTACTGGGAAATCTTCAGTTGAAAACAAAGCCCCTTATGAGTTTGGTATAGACAACCAACCGCACTTGAAAATCTTTTCGGCACAAGATGTTACGTTCATGTAAATAAGACTTTCCGCTCAAAGTTTGATGATAAAGTTATTTATAGATACCTTGTAGGATATGTTAATGACAAGGATGGATATAGAGTTTGGATTTGTTCTCAAAAAAAAATAGTCCTCGGCCATGATGTGAAGTTCAAACCTGAACTGGTCTGCAATCAACGCATTGATAGTGCAGAGTTTGCAATATATAAAGAAGAGACTTCACAAGAAGGCTTGTCTAGTTGTTCATCTACAGTAAAACTAAAACTGGAAGAAGCAAACAATTATGAGGGAAATCAAGACCTAAATGAAGGTGAAGAATTATTCACAACATCCACTTCTGGAGGAAGCCAAAACCTAAATGATTGTGAAGAGCAAATGGAACCAATCGGTGAAGAAGGCAAATATTTAAGAAGCAAAGTGACGAGTCTGTTAAAGAAGGTGTAAAAACCAAATGCCAACGTAAGAAACTGCAATGGATGGAAAGTAATGAGTACTTATTGTATGCAGAAGCAGTTACTACTGAAAATTGCAACGATCCAAACTCGTATTCAGAAGTACTAAAATCTGAAGAAAAAGAGTTGTTTGGCAAGCTATTCATAAAGAATTGGATTTGTTGAAAGAAAACAACACATGGGTGTTGGTTGAACGCCCGAAGAATGTGAAAATTCTTAAGAATCACTGGGTACTACGTCGTAAAGTTGAAGACAATGGTTGTACTTGCTACAATTCCCGCTTGGTGGCAAAAGAATACGTTCAGAAGCATGAAGTCGATAATGAAGAGACTTTCAGTCCTGTTGCACGCTATGACACTATACGTACTTTGTTAGCTGTTGCTGATACAGAAAATATGAACTTGTAACAGTTTGACATAAAAACAGCCTTCTTGAATGGTGTACTTGAAGAGGAAATGTATCTAGAACAACCAGGAGGTTTTGAGGATGGCACAGGACGAGTGTTTAAACTGAAACGAAGTCTATATAGTCTCAAGCAGGCACCTCGCTGCTGGAACAAACGTTTCATTACATTTATAAAGCCGTCCGGATTCCAAAATAGCAATGCCGATCCATGTCTATTTTATCGAAAAAGCAACCAAAAGCGACACTACATTGCAATTTATGTTGATGATGGTCTGGTAGTTGGCAGTGACAAACAAGAGATCAATGATTTCTTGAGAAAACTACAAGTAGAATTTCATACAACCACTGGCTCTTTGAATATTTTTCTTGGCATGCAGATTCAACAAAATGAAAATTACTTTAAAACAAGAGAACTACTTAAGAAAAATATTGGAAATATTTGGAATGGCCAAATCAAATGCAGTCACAACACCAATTGGTTGTGAAGAAAATACTACTGATGAGGTGATTTCATCTAAGGTTCTCTATCGGGAAGCAGTAAGTTGTCTCAGGTACCTTTCTACCGTATCACGTCCAGATATTGCTTTTGCAGTGAACAAAGCAGCCCGTGTTATGGAAAGACCGACCACCTGGGACTGGAATCAAGTTAAACGTATATTTCGGTACCTCAAAGGAACACAAGACTATGGAATCTCTTACAAAAAAGGAGCAAAACTAAGTGTTTATAGCGATGCTGACTTTGTAGGTGATAAGATCACAAGACGTTCGACAACTAGAGTCATCGCAAAGTTTCTCATGGAGCCGTGTCCTGGACCAGTCAGTTGCAGAAAGTGGTAGCAACCTACACTACTGAAGCAGATATAATTTCAGCAAGTGAAGGAGCAAAGGAACTGATTTGGTTGAAAAGACTATTGTCTGAACTAATTGAAATGCCGAAACATGACTTACCACCTACCCTTTATGTTGATAATTCTGGTGCAAAAAAATTGGCTAAAAATCCAGAGTATCACAAAACAACCAAGCACTTCTAAATTCAGTACTTCTATGTGCGTGAAAAATTTCAGAATGGTGAACTTAAATTGGAACACATCGATGGAAAGAATCAGGTGGCGGATTTATTGACGAAACGACTTGAACATGTTCGTTTTAATATGCTATGTGAAAAGATTCGTGTGCAGAACAATGTATCACAAGGATCTGACTGTTTGTCTTTGGAGGAAGTGTTAGAATAAAAGTCAAGCAGCTTACTATGGCACCATCTATCTTCAATAATAGTGCTATTGTTCTAAGCAATCTTTTTTGTGTATATGTTCCTTGTTAAAAGACCAGAGAGAATAAATCTTGCATGTTGTTCATGTGTTCTGCTCTTCTCATTTTTATACTTTTAAATCAGTAATCATAACAAACAGAAAGGAAAATGTCTATATGTAAAGAGAAAAGAACATGTATACGTATAAAGAAAAAAGTAAATGTGTATATGTTAAATGAATGGAAAATGTCTACCTGTAAATAGAAAAGAAAATGTCTAAGTATAACGAGAAAAGAAAATGTCTAAGTGTATAAAGAAAAGAAAATATCCTCATGTAGGGAGAAAAGAAAATGTCTACATGCAAAGAGAAGAAAAATGTGTACCTTTAGAGAGAAAAGAAAATGTATACATGGAAAAAAAAAGTAAATGTCTACATGCTTAAAAAAAAGAAAATGTCTACATGTTTAAAGAAAAACAAATGTTTACATATTTAAAGAAAAGAAAATGTCTCTGTTTAAAGATAAGACTATGTCTAAATGAAGAGAGAAAAGAAAAGGTAAAAAAAAATTCAAAGCATGTAAAGAGAAAAGAAAATGTATACGTGTAAAAAAAAAGTACATGCGTTTATGTTTAGAGAATAAAAAAAGTGTACCTGTAAAAAGAAAAGAAAATGTCTGCATGAAAAGACAAAAAATATGTCTGCACGCAAAGTGAAAATAAATTCTACATGTAATGATTGAAGAAAATGCTCTACATACACGCACAAAAGAAAACATGTTCATGTTAAGGTAAAAGAAAATGTATACATGCAATGAAAAAAGTAAACATCTAAATGTAAAGTGAAAAGAAAATGTCTTTGTGCAATAAGAAAAGAAAATGTCTACGTATAAAGAGAACAGAAAACATCTACATGAAAAGGGAAAAAAAATGTCTACAAGTAAAGAGAAAAAAAATGTCTATGTTTCTAAAAGAAAAAAATGTCTACTTGTAAAATAAAAAGAAAATATCTACCTGCAAGAAAAAAGAAGGAAATGTCTATAATTATACAGAAAAGAAAATGTGTACCTGCAAAGAGAAAAGAAAATGTACATGTTTAAAGAAAAAGGTATATGTCTTCATATATAAAAGAAAAGAAAATGTGTTTTTTTTAGTGAAAAAAAATTTACTTGTAAAGTTAAAATAAATGTGTACATTTTTAGAAGAAAGAAATTGTCTACCAGTAAAGAGAAAAGAAAATGTCAATGTTTATGAAGAAAACAAAACGTATATGTCTAAAGTAAAAAGTAAATGTCTACATGTTAAAGGGAAGAAATTGTCTACCTGTAAACGAAAAGAAAATGTGTACCTGTAAAGAGAAAAGAAAATATCTACATGTTTAAAAGAATGAAAATGTCTACCTTATAGTGAAGAGCAAATGTCTGCATATACCTGTATATACAGATAATAGAGAAGTTCTACATGTTGGGATAAAAGAAAACATCTACATGTAAAATGAAAAGAAAGTATATACGTACAGAGCAAAAAGTAAATGTCTTCATGTTTAAAAGTAAAAAGAAAATATCTACCTGCAACAAAATAGAAGGAAATGTTTATAATTATACTGAAAAGAAAATGTCTACCAGTAAAGAGAAAAGAAAATGTACATGTTTAAAGAAAAAGATATATGTCTTCATATATAAAGGAAAGAAAATGTGTATTTTTTAGTGAAAAAAAATCTGCTTGTAAAGTTAAAATTAAATGTGTACATTTTTAGAGGAAAGAAATTGTGTACCAGTAAAGAGAAAAGAAAATGTCTACGTTATAGAGAAAAAAAAGTATATGTATAAAGAAAAAAAGTATACGTCTACATATTTAACAGTAAGAAAATGTATATATGTAAATAAAAAAGAAAATATCTGCGTGAAAGACAAAAAAAATGTCTACATGTAAAATGAAAAGAAAAAGTACATGTTTAAAGAAAAAAGTAAATTTTTTATCGTATATAAATGAAAGAAAACATCTACTTTATAGTGAAAATAAAATGTCTACATATTTACAGCAAAAAAAATGTCTACCATTGATTAGAAAAGAAAATGTCTACCTGTAAAAAGAAAAAAAGTCTACATATGTAAAGAGAAAATAAAATGTCTACCTGTAACGAGAAAAAAATGACTACCTCTAAAGAGAAAAGTATATGTCTACCTGTAAAAAGAAAAGAAAATGTCTACCTGTAAAGGAAAAGAAAAAGTGTACCTGTAAAGAGAAAAGAAAATATCTACATGTCTAAAGGAATGAAAATGTCTACCTCATATTGAAAAGAAAAGGTCTGCATATACAGAGAATAGAGAATGTCTACATGTAGGGAGAAAAGAAAATGTCAGCATGCAAAGAGAAAAGAAAATGGTCTAAATGCACACAGAAAAGAAAATATTATCATGTAAATGAAAAGAAAGTGTATACGTGCAAAAAAAAAGTACATGTCTACATGTTTAAAGAAGAGAAAATGTGTAATTCTAATGAGAAAAGAAAATGTCTATGTGTTAAGAGAAAAACATATGTCTACATGTAAAGAGAAAAGTAAATGTTTTTTTCATGAACATCTCATGCCTGTAGAAAACAATATATATAAAAAAACAGAGAAATTAAACAATCTAAATCATATGCCTAACTTTGGACTAGAAATGGATGGATCGTTATTAAGAAATCTCAGGTCACACGTACAATTGTTATTAATAATGATTCTGATCTATTAAAGCTTAAGTTTTTTTTCTAGAGATGTCAAAACTATTGTATTTTTATTACTCTCATGTGTTCTTTAGATTTACTTGATAGTAACATACGGGGCCTTCATCCAAACTTAGACAATTTTTTTATTATTTTATTCTCAAAGACCTTCTATTTCTTGTTATATTTTTTGTAGAAACTTGGTTAAACGAAAATAATAATTCTCCTGCAATGGATGGATTTATTCTGCTTAATCCTAAAAGATCGATACAGAAAGGTGGTGCTATATCCATCTATCTTGAGGAAAACTTTTTAGCCAATATAGTGGATTCCATAACTTATTTGAAATATATTTTGGAATCTCTGGTTATTATCCTTCCAAAAGAGAAGTTAATTATTTAGACGATTTATAGACCGCCCCGAGCTTCGTTTGCGCAGTTTTTAAATCAATTGGATATTTTCTTAGATATCCTATTAACATATCATAATTACAGAATAATCTTAACTAGTGATTTTAATGTTAATCTCTTAAATCCACAAGATTCTGCAGCTAACAATTTTAATGCAAATTTAATTACTTTTGGTTTCTGTACTAAGATTAACAGACCAACAAGAAATGACTTTCGAACTTCAAAGTCTTCTCAACTTGATAATTTTTATTGTAAAAATCTTTTTCAAGAATCAATAATTGAACCATACGCTTTCTCTGATCATTACCCAGTATTTGCTACCATTCAAAGTTTAGTTTCTCTTCTACATAAAGTTTATTCCAACAATATGCCATCTAATCTTTTTGCTATAATCAACCTTTTGCTTTACTTATTTTTCTAAAACAAACTAACTGCAATGACATTCTTAATCCTTTGGACTAAGTTGACTCTAATTTTAAATCATTTTTCAACAATATTCATTTAGGAATTAAACGATATCTGCCACTAATAAAAACTACTAATGCCAGTTTTAAACAAAACTGACACCCCCGAAAATGTGTAACAGAAAAATTAAATGTCTACATATTTAGAGGAAAGAAAATGTCTGCATGCAAAGCGAAAAGATAGTGTCTACATGTAAAGTTTAAAGAAAATGGTCTACATACACACACAAAAGAAAACATCTGCATGTGAAGTTAAAAGAAAATGTATTCATACAAAGAGAAAAGAAAATGTATATGTTTAAAGAAAAAGGTAAATGTCTTCATATACAAAGAAAAAAAATGTCTACTTTATACTGAAAAAAATCTACTTTATAGTGAAAAAATGTCTACTTGTATAGTAAAAATTAAATGTCTACATATTTGGAGCAAAGAAAATATCTACCATTGATGAGAATAGAAAATGTCTACCTATAAATAAAAAAAAAAATGTCTACATGTAAAGAGAAAAAATATGTCTGCATGTAAAGAGAAAAGAAAACGTCTATGTGAAATAAAAAAAGAAAATGTCTACTTGTAAAGACAAAAAACAATGTCTACATGAGAAGTGAAAAGAATATGTACATGTTTAAAGAAAAATGTATATATCTTCATATATGAAAGAAAATGTCTACTTTATAGTGAAATAAAATCTACTTGTAAATTAAAAACTAAAGGTCTACATATTTAGAGAAAAGAAAATGTCTGCCATTGAAGAGAAAAGAAAATGTGTACCTGTAAATAGAAAAAAAATGTCTGCATGTACAGAGAAAAAAAATGTCTACCTCTAAGGAGAAAAAAAAAGTTTACATGTAAAGAGAAAAGAAAATCTATACATATAGACAGAAAAGAAAATGTCTGCAATCAAAGAGAAAAGAAAGTATCTACATGTAAGGATTAAAGAAAATGGTCTACAAACACCCACAAAAGAAAACATCTGCATGTAAAGTTAAAAGAAAATGTATACATGCAAAGAAAAACGCAAATGTCTAAATGTAAAGAGAAAATAAAATTTCTATGTGCAATAAGAAAAGAAAATGTCTACGTGTAAAAGAAAAGAGAATGTACATGTATAAAGTAAAATCTAAAAGTCTACATATTTAGAGAAAAGAAAATGTCTAGATGTAAAGGGAAAAAATG
>JAHWFO010074611.1:193491-205125 GCA_023313115.1 Rhysida immarginata | reverse complement strand
AAGAGAAAAGTAAATGTCTATATTTATAAAGAAAACAAGATATATATGTCTAAAGTAAAAAGTAAATTTCTACTTGTAAAAAAAAAGAAAATGTCCTCATATAGGGAGAAAAGAATATGTCTGCATGCAAAGAGAAAAAAAATATGAACAGTTCGAGAGAAAAGAAAATATCTGCATGAAAAGAGAAAGGAAAATGTATATGTGCAAAGAAAGAATAAAAATCTACATGTTTAAAGAAAAGAAAATGTCTGCCCATAAAGAGAAAAAAAATGTCTACACGTACTACGAAAAGAAATAAAGACATGTAAAGAGAAAAGAAAATGTCTATATGTATAGTGAAAAGAAAATATCTATATGTAAAGAGAAAATAAAATATCTATATGTAAAGAGAAAAGAATATATCTACCTGTAAATAGAAGGGTAAATGACTTCATGCAAATAAAAAAAGAAGATTTCTTCATGAAAACAGAAAAGAAAATGTCTACATGTTAAGAGAAATGAATAAGTTTACATGTGGAGATAAAAGAAAAAGTGTACGTGTAAAGAGAAAAGTTAATCTCTACTTGTAAGAAAAAAAGAAAATGTCTGCATGAAAAGAGAAAAGAACATGTATATGGGAGAAAAAAAGTAAATGACTACATGCTTAAAGAAAAGAAAATGTCTACATGGTTAAAGAAAAGTAAATGTCCACCTGTACAGAGAAAAGAAAATGTCTACGTGTTAACTGATAAGAATATGTCCACATGTAGACAGAAATGAAAATCTATACATGTAGAGAGCTAAAAAAATATCCGCATGCAAAGAGAAAAGAAAATGTCTACATGTAAAGGGAAAAGAAAATGTATACGTCTAAAATAAAAAGTTAATGTCTACATGTTAAATTAAAAAGTAAATGTATACATTTTCAAAAGACAGAAAATGTCTACATATAAAGAGAAAAGAATATGTACACACGTAAATAGAGAAATTAACGCATAACTGTAGAGTGAAAGGTAAATGTCCATGTGTAAATCAAAAAGAAAATGTCTACTTGTAAACAGAAAGGAAAATGTCTATATGTAAAGAGAAAAGAAAATGTAAACGTATAAAGAAAAAAGTAAATATGTATATGTTAAAAGAATAGAAAATGTGTACCTATAGATAGAAAAGAAAATGTCTAAGTATAAAGAGAAAAGAAAATGTCTAAGTGTATAAAGAAAAGAAAATATCCTCATGTAGGGAGAAAAAAAAATGTCTACATGCAAAGAGAAAAAAAATGTGTACCTTTAGAGAGAAAAGAAAACGTATACATGCAAAGAAAAAAGTAAATGTCTACATGCCTAAAAAGAAGAAAATGTCTACATACTCAAAAAAAAAAAATGTGTACATATTTAAAGAAAAGGAAATGTCTGTGTTTAAAGATAAGAATATGTCTAAATGTAAAGAGAAAAGAAAAGGTAAAAGAAGAAAATCTAAAGCGTATAAAGAGAGAAGAAAATGCACATGTGTAAAAAAAAGTACATGCGTTTATGTTTAGAGAATAGAAAAAGTGTACCTGTAAATAGAAAAAAAAATGTCTGCATGAAAAGCAAAAAAAATGTCTGCATGCAAAGCGAAAAGAAACTGTCTACATGTAAGGATTAAAGAAAATGGTTTACATACATTCACAAAACAAAATATCTGCATGTAAAGTTAAAAAAAAATGTATACATGCAATGAAAAAAGTAAACGTCTAAATATAAAGAGAAAAGAAAATGACTTAGTGCAATAAGAAAAGAAAATGTCTATGAGCAAAAAGAAAAGAAAACATCTACATGAAAAGAGAAAAGAAAATGTATAGGTATAAATTAAAAAATAAATTTATGATGAAAAATAGGAAAGAATATTCCGCAGCCCGGAATCCAACCAGGAACCTTTGGCTCCGACCGCCAACGCGCTAACCAATTGCGCCACTGCGGCCATGAAAGCGAACCGCTATTTGCATGACCTTAGGACTTGGTTAGATCAGCTACCTAGTTTGCCGGCTGGGACTATCTTTCCTAAGGCGTAAATTCTTATAGAATAAATCATTAGATGATCACTGAGAGTTTAGTGGTACGCCTTACCTCAGATATTCAAATTAATGATGAAAAATAGGAAAGAAAGTTCCGCAACTCGGAATCAAACCAGGAACTTTTGGCTCGGATCGCCAATGCGCTAACCAATTGCGCCATGAAAGCGAACCGCTATTTGCATGACCATAGGGCTTGGTTAGAGCAGCTACCTTGTTCGCCGGCTGGGACTATCTTTCCTAAGGCGTAAATTCTTAAAGAATAAATCATTAGATGATCACTGAGGGTTTAATAGTACGCCTTACCTCAGATATTGAAATTAATGATGAAAAATAGGAAAGAAAATTCCGCAGCCCCGAATCGAACCAGGAACCTTTGGCACGGACCGCCAACACGCTAACCAATTGCGCCACTGCGGGCTGCGGAATTTTCTTTCCTATTTTTTCATCATTAATTTGAATATCTGAGGTAAGGCGTACCATTAAACCCTCAGTGATCATCTAATGATTTAGTCGTTAAAAAATAAATGTGTTCATATTTAAAGGAAAAAAAAATGTCTAGATGTAAAGAAAAAAAAATATCTACCTCTAAATAGTTAGAAAATTTCTGCATGAAAAGAGAAAAGAAAATGTCTACAAGTAAAGAGAAAAGAAAATGTCTACAAGTAAAGAGAAAAGAAATTGTCCATGTTTATAAAAGTAAGAAAATGTCTACTTTTAAAGTAAAAAGAAAATATCTACCTGCAAGAAAAGAGAGAGAAATGTCTATAATTAAACTGAAAAGAAAATGTCTACCTGTAAACGGAAAAGTAAATGTACATTTTTAAAGAAAAAGGTATATGTCTTCATATATTAAGAAAAGAAGATGTGTACTTTTTAGTGAAAAAAAATCTACTTGTGAACTTAAATGTGTACATTTTTAGAGGAAAGAAGTTGTCTACCAGTAAAGAGAAAATAAAATGTCTACATTATAGAGAAAAGAAAATGTATATGCGCAAAGAAGAAAATATACGTCTCCATAGTTAAAGGTAAGAAAATGTATACATGTAGATAGAAAAAAAAATGTCAATGTTTATAAAGAAAACAAAAAGTATATGTCTAAAGTAAAAAGTAAATGTCTACATGTAAATGGAAAGAAAATGTCTGCCTGTAAAGGAAAAGAAAATGTGTACCTGTAAAGAGAAAAGAAAATATCTACATGTCTAAAGGAATGAAAATGTCTACCTCATATTGAAAAGAAAAGGTCTGCATATACATAATTGTTAATAATAATGAATCTGATCTATTAAACTTTAAGTTATTTTCTAGAGATATCAAAACTATTGTATTTTTATTACTCTCATGTGTTCTTTAGATTTACTTGATAGTAACATAAGGGGCCTCCATTCAAACTTAGACAATTTTTTTATTATTTTATTCTTAAAGACCTTCCATTTCTTGTTATATTTTTATAGAAACTTGGTAAAACGAAAATAATATTTCTCTTCCAATAGATGTATTTATTCTGTTTAATCTTAAAAGATCGATATGGAAAAGTTGTGGTATATCCATCTATCTTGAGGAAAACGTTCTAGCCAATATAGTAGATTCCATAACTTATTAGAATGATTTTTTGGAATCTCTGGCCATTATCCTTCCAAAAGAGAAGGTAATTATTTAGACGATTTTTAGACCGCCCCAAACTTAGTTTGCGCAATGGAATCAAGCCAAAAACTGTGGACACAACTATAGAAAGAAGAATAACTCCAAAACCACTATTCCACATAATAAATTTTAATTTTAATTTTTATTTTATTTTTTAATTTTTAAATTTTAATTTTTATTTTAATTTTTAATTTTTAAATTTATTTTAAATTTATTTTAAATTTATTTTAAAATTTATTATGTGGAATAGTGGTTTTGGAGTTATTTTTCTTTCTTTAGTTTGCGCATTTTTAAAATCAATTGGATATTTCCTTAGATATCCTATTAACATATCATAATTACAGAATAATCTTAATTGGTGATTTCAATGTGAATCTCTTAGATCCACAAGATTCTGCAGCTAACAATCTTAATGCAACTTTAAGTGCTTTTGGATTCTGTACCAAGAATAACGGACTAACAAAAACTGACTTTTGAACTTCAAAGTCTTCTCAACGTGATAATTTTTATTGGAAAAATCTTTTTCATGAATCATTAATTGAACCATACACTTTCTCTGATCATTACCTAATATTTGCTACCATTCAAAGTTTAGTTTCGCTTCCACATAAAGTTCATTCCAACAATATGCCATCTATTCTTTGTACTAATAATCGATTTTTTGCTTTACTTATTTTTTTAGAACAAACTAACTGGAAAGACATTCTTAATCCTTTAGACTCAGTTGACTCTAATTTTAAATCATTTTTCAACCATATTCATCTAGGAGGTAAACGATATCTGCCACTAATAAAATCTAATCATGCCGTTTTTAAACAAAACCGACACCCTTGGATAACCTATGAACTTACTCAGTTAATTAAGGAAAAAAATTCAATTTTTCGTAAACTTAAACAAAATAATACAATGCTACGTAGACTTAAATACAAACATTTAAGTCTAAAATATAAAAAAAATTTATTATGGAAAAAAATCATATTAATATATTTTTTTCAATTAAAAAATAATTCTAAAGAGACTTGGAAAATTATTAATAATCTAACATCCAGCAATTCTTTTGAGGATCCCACTAGAAATTTAGAATTACTCATTCATTCAAATACAGATACACTATTGTTCCTTACAGGACTGTTTCCTAACACGTCTCCTGATTTTTCGCACCCTATCATAAACCACAATCCCAATCATCATAATAGCTCTTCTTTTTTTTTCTAACGCCTACCCATCACACCGAACTATTAATGATTGCAAAAAATTTTTTTTCTTCTTTCACTTTCCCTGATGCATTTGGCTGTCCTCCATGTATTTGGAAATTTTGTTTCAATACTATTATTAACCCAATGATAACATTAGTTAATTTATCCTTTGGTAATGACCATTATCTTTTACATTTGAAATATTCTAAAATTCCCCCAATCTACAAAAAGAAGGAAGATAAGCCCTCCTCTTCTAATTACCACTCTATTGCAATCAGCTTTATTCCTTTTTTACCAAAATTATGGATAAATTGGTATCTATTAAACTTAGTGATTATCTTGAAAAAAAAAACATTTGCTTACTGATTCACAATATGGCTTTTGTCCGAAACGTAATACAACTCTGGCAATCGAAACATTTTTAGTAATTTAGCCAATGCGCAAGCCCAAAATAATTACTCAATAGTATATTTATTGACTTCTCCAAAGCTTTTGATACAGTTTTACTATCCATTCTATTGAAAAAGCTATCTTATCAGTTCGGAATTCGGGGCTCTCCTCTCGCCTGGATTTCCTCTTTTCTATCAGATCGTTTTTACACTCTTAAACTCCCTTCTTATTAAGCGACAATTTCACATTCAATGGGGGTCCCTCAAGCTTCTTCATTGAGTCCGATTCGCTTTAACATTTTCATTAACGATTTTCCTATCTCTCCTAATCATTTAATGTGTATGTACGCTGCTGACATATTGGCCTTAACTTCTCACTCGTCGGCATGTACTGTTAAATCGTTACTTGACTCCCATCCTCGCACTATAGAAACTTGCACTGATTTAAACAGACTCAGTATTAACATAACTAAAACCGTCAGGCAACCTTTTCAACAAGAAACAAAATTTCAAATCTAGATTCATATACTTTTACATACAATGGTGACAAAATTCAAAGAGTCTCAACCTTCAAACATTTGGGAATTGCTATTTCTAGTAATTTATCTTGGGAACCTCATCTTACAGTTTGAAAAAAAAATTTTCTAAAACTTCTTATTATGTTTATACGGTCCCCTTCTTTTCTAGGAAAATTCTTATTCAACTATACTTTTCGCTTCTTCATTCTCTGTTATGTTATGGTATAGATTTCTGGGGACGTAGAAATGTCACAGACATAATGTCAATTCAAAGACTACAGTTTAGCGTATTGAAAAAAATTTTTCATGTTTCTTCAACTAAGCTTCTTTTAATTAAAATTAAAAAACATAACATTTTAGCAATCCCTGAATTATATATAAATTAATTATTGATTTATCTATACAAATCTAAAAACTCATTCACTAAATCTTTGATTTACCATCGTTCAATTAATTACCCAGTATTCCAATATGAAACAAGATATAAACATTTAAACAGAATACTCCTGGCAACAAAAGAATACTGTAGGAAAAACCTGACTATACAGGCTCACGTTTATAGAGAGCTCTTCCCTCAACAATTGCTTCATCAACCTCCATTTCACAATTTCGATTTAGACTCAAAGGCTCGATATTAGGACTGTCCCCTAGCTAAATAAACAGGTTTTTTATTAATTAATTCTAATGTTATTTTTTGTCTTTGGTTTTTTTGCTTTTTTGTTCTCGACTTTATTTTTGAGGTTTCGAGATGGGGCCGACCTGGCAGGAATATTTTTTTCCTTTTTGGCTCCCTTCTCCCCCTCTTTCTCTATAGTTACTAATTTTTTTATACTGAATGTTCATATCATATATTATGGATATTAACATGAAGTAGACCTTATGGTCAATTTTCTCATTAATACGATGATACCTGACAGTAAAAAAAAATAAAAAAAAATAACAAAAATGTCTATGTTTATAAAGAACACGAAATATATATGTCTAAAGTAAAAAGTAAATGTCTACTTTAAAAAGAAAAGAAGGATGTTTGCGGGTCTGTTTGTCTGTACGTTTTTTATACAAATATACATTTTTATTTCGATCTTGACCTTCAAAGTATGAGGAAGGTCACTGTCGATCTCAGATTTCGGAAAGATAATAATTATCGATAAAATATCAATATTCATGGTTAATTAAATCAAAAAAAAAAGAGAGTCCGAGCAACGAGGGGTTATAACCTAACCTATTTGATAGCATATCAGATATATACATTTCCTAAAAACGTTTTCTTGACTATATTCTGTGGGATTGTGTAAATCATGGTAACCGAGATGCTGAAAATGCGATGGTTGAAGGTTCGTTTCAAAGAATTATTAATAAATTAATTATATTATGAATTTTTAATATATTAATCCTAAGCGTTTTCATGTGTTTATTTTTAAGATATTGCAAAATTTAATCATAAAAACAGTCCTAGCCACACGCGAGGTTAACACCTAGCTTATTTGTTACCACATCAGATCCGAACATTACATAAAAAAGCATTTTTAATATATCCTGTTGGAATGTGCATATTTTAGAAACTGAGATGTTGATGACTGAAAGTTCGATTCCAAGAATTATTAATAATGTGCATAAAAGGATGATGCTATGATAGAACAATAATAAGGCAGTGTCTATACATGGTGCAAAAGAGTCACGCGTGTATCCCTTGAGTTCCATATCAAACGTCCAGACGTTTGGCAAAAGGTTATGTGCCTGGAAAGGAAAGAGAAAGAACGAGTATTGGTCAGAGAAACTCTGCAACTAAAATAGAAAAAGCTATACGGGCATTTGAAACATCTGAGCAACGAGAGTTGCGAATAGAGCAAGAGCTTCTACGTCAAGAGCAAAAGAAAAAACTTTGGTCCCAGTATATCAACTAGAATTCCTGTTTTTCGTATTTTTTGGATAATGGATAGTCCCTTTGCTCTGTGTTGTATTGATTGAGTTATTATTTAACCAATTAAGAGATATAATGTAATTTTTGAGACTGTTCTGTTTATCTACAGTTTTATTCCCATGCTGATAAAATTTTGCATACTTAACCATCAAACTATGAGGAAGGTCACTGTCTACGTCAGATTCGAAAAATTAATAATTATCGATAAATAATCGATATTCATGGTTATCCAAGGCAAAGTTTATGCAACAATAAGTATCAACAATAGTGTGAACACGCAATTTACAAACACTCTGCACGGACGAACAATATATATCTCATGACCAACAACGTAAGGAAAAGTTTGTGCAACAATTGGTATCAACAATGGTGTCAACAAGCAATGCACCAACACTATCAAGCAAGTAAGTAGAAGAATCGGCAACTGCTACGCTACACAAAGTGATGAATGGCCAAGTTTTGCTTCAAGACATCAAAAGAAGAGTGCAATTTCAACAACATCAAGTGTACATCTAAAGTAAGATTACGTGAGTAAAAATTATTTTAGACTAGCAGCGGCATCCTTGGAGAGGTCCATCCATTGTGAGTCTTTAAAAATTTATTCAAAAAAAAGTCCTAACCACGTGGGAGCAGCTTATTTGATAGCACCTCAGATCAAAGCATTTTCAAAAAATACATTTTCACTATATTGTGTGGAAATTTGTACATTTTGGTAACTGAGATGCTGATAATGCGATGACTGGTCGATCGTTTCCAAGAATTATTCATATCGAACATAAAGTGAAGATGCAGTGACAAAACATTAATAAGGCAACGTCTATAGATTAGGCATAGAAGTCACACGTGTCTTCCTTGAGCTCCCTATCAAAAGTTCAGACGACTGGCAAAATTTTATGTCTGGAAAGGAAAGAGAAAGAACGAGTATTGGTCAGAGAAACCCTGCAACTAAAACAGAAAAAGCTATATGGGCATTTGAAACATCTGAACAATGGGAGTTTCAAATAGAGCAAGAAGGTATAAGAGCTTCTACGTCAAGGGTAAGAAAAACTTTAGTCTAAAGTACCTGGTGATGCTTCACAGTGGTGAGGCAAGTCCAGAAAAGTTTAGATAAAATCCTGGTTTTTCAACTAGAATTCCTGTTTTTCGTATTTTTCTTACAATAGATAGTCCCTATGCTCTGGATTTTATTCTTGAGTTATAATTTAACCAATTCGAAGTTACAATTTAATTTTTTGAGATGGTTATGCCTAACTTCAAGTGTAATTATCCCGGGCAACGCCGGGTACCTCTGCTAGTGTCCTCATATAGGGAGAAAAGAATACGTCTACATGCAAGGAGAAAAAAAATATGTACAGGTAGAGAGAAAAAAAATGTCTGCATGAAAAGAGAAAAGAAAATGTATATGTGCAAAGAAAGAATAAATGTCTACGTGTTTAAAGAAAAGAAAATGTCTACCTGTACAGAGAAAAGAAAATTTCTACATGTACTACAAAAACAAATATCTACATGTAAAGAGAAATGTGTATCTTTAAATGAAAAAGTAAATGTCTACATGTAAAGAGAAAAGAAAATATCTACCTGTAAATAGAAGAGTGAATGTTTACATGCAAATAAAAAAAGAAAATGTCTTTATAAAAACAGAAAAGAAAATGTCTACATGTTTAAAGAGAAGAAGATGTCTAACTCTAAAGAGAAAAGAAAATGTCTGCTTGTTAAGAAAAAAGAATATGTTTACATGTGGAGAGAAAAGAAAAAGTCTATGTGTAGAGAGAAAAGTAAATATCTACTTGTAGGAAGAAAAAAAATCTCCTCATGTAAGGTTTTAAAAAAAAATGTCTGCATGAACAGAAAAAAGAAAATGTCTGCATGAAAAGAGAAAAGAAAATGTCTGCATGAAAAGAGAAAAAAATTGTCTACATGTAAAAAGAAAAGAAAATGTATATGTGAAAAAAAGTAAATTTCTACGTGTTTAAAGAAAATAAAATGTCTACATGTTTAAAGAAAAGTAAATGTCCACCTGTACAGAGAAAAGAAAAAGTCTACATCTTAACAGATAAGAATATCTATACTTGTAGAGAGATGAGAAAATGTTTGCATGCAAAGAGAAAAGAAAATGTATATGTCTAAAGTAAAAACTAAATGTCTGCATGCAAGAAGAAAAGAAAATATATACATGTTAAAATAAAAAATAAATTTCTACATATTAAATTAAAAAGTAAATGTTTACATGTTTAAAAGAAAGAAACTGAATAAATGTAAAGAGAAAAGAAAATGTATACATGTAAATAGAAAAAAAAAGTCTACCTGTAAAGTGAAAAGTAAATGTCCATGTGTAAATAAAAAAGAAAATGTTAACCTGTGAACAGAAAGGAAAATGTCTATATGTAAAGAGAAAAGAAAATGTATACGTATAAAGAAAAAAGTAAACGTGTATATGTTAAAAGAATAGAAAATGTCTACCTGTAAATAGGAAAGAAAATATCTAAGTATAAAGAGAAAAGAAAATGTCTAAGTGTACAAAGAAAAGAAAATATCCTCATGTAGAGAGAAAAGAAAATTTATACGTGCAAAGAACCATGTAAATGTCTGCATGCTTAAAGAAAAGAAAATGTCTGCGTTAAAAGATAAAAATATGTCTAAATGTAGAGAGAAAAGAAAAGGTAAAAAAAGAAAATGTAAAGCGTGTAACGAGAAAAGTACATGTGTATATGTTTACAGAGTAGAAAATGTGTACCTGTAAATAGAAAAAAAAGTCTAACTTTAAGGAGAAAAAAAAATCTATACATGTAGAGTGAAAATAAAATTTCTACCTGTAACGAGAAAAAATGTCTACCTGTAAAGAGAAATGAAAATTTCTACCAGTATAGAGAGAAAAAATGTCCTCTTGAAGGAAAAAAAGAAAATGTCTGCATGAAAAAAAAGAAAGTCTCTACATGAAAAGAGATAAGAAAATGTATACTTGCATTGAATAGTAAATGTCAACATGTTTAAAAGAAGAGAATGTCTATATGTTTAAAAAAAAGAAAATGTCAATGTTTTAAGAAATGAGAATATGTCTAAATGTAAAGAGAAAAAAAAAGTATACCTGTAAAGAAAATAGAAAATGTCTACCTGTAAAGAGAAAAAATATCTATACATGTAAAGAGAAAAGAAAATGCCTACTTGCAACGAGAAAAAAATGTCTACGTGTTAAGAGAAAAGAAAATGTCTTCCTGTAAAGAGAAAAGAAAATGTCTTCCTGTAAAGAGAAAAGAAAATGTCTATGTTTATAAAGAAAAAAAAATTTATATGTCTAAAGTAAGAAGTAAATGTCTACATGTTAAAGGAAAGAAAATATCTACCTGTAAAAAGAGAAGAGAAATATATCTACTGTTAAGAGAAAAAAATGTGTATGTCTAAAGTAAAAAGAAAATGTCTACATGTTGTAGCGGTCCGCTCGATGATCTAATTCACCTAACACTACAAATCATATATCATCATTTGAAGATGGATCATTGGTCAAAATATCTCCTAAAATTAGTCTAAATAATCTCAATAAACAACAAAACACAGTCATGGATTCATCCCCCTAAGATTAGATGGGGTCATTTAATCTTTAAAAATTAATTCCAACGAGGTGAATACAAAAGAAAAAAAAGATTGTTGTAAAACAGTAGGAGTGATTAAATTTTCATAAATTATATTGAATAAAGATTTCAGTCAAATATCGGTGTTTGTCTCGTCATTAATTCTAATCGTTTAATGTCTATCAACTGTTATGTCTTTATACGTTTGGCGAAGTTCTATATTTCGTTCTGCACTATAGTCTTACTGGTGAGTGAGTTAATGAAAACAACGTCGGTGGGAAATAATCCTTCTATAAACAGTACACTGTAATATCAAATTGATCGGTAACGTTCATATTTTTGTCAAGTTAAGTCAATCAGTCACCATAGAG
>JAHWFO010074611.1:147964-188491 GCA_023313115.1 Rhysida immarginata | reverse complement strand
ATTTTTTTCGAATTTTCATTAAGAATTTTTACTGTATTAATTCTAAGCATTTTCATGTGTTTATTTTTAAGATATTGCAAAATTTAATTTAATTTTTTGAGATTATGTTTACATCCATGTGTAATTATCCCGGGCAACGCCGGGTACCTCTTCTAGTTATTTGTATATAGATGAAGATGGATGTTTGTTTGTGGGTGGGTTTGTATGTTTGTTTTTTATACAAATCTACAGTTTTATTCCGATCTTGATGCAACTTTGTATACTTGATTTTCAAACTATGAAGAAGCTCACTGTCTAACTCAGATTTCCGAAATGTATTAAATATCGATAAAAAATCAATATTTATGATTATAGCAAGGCATATTAATGAGAAAGTCTCATGACCAACAATGCAAGGCGTAGTTTGCACAACAATACGCATAAACAATGGTATCAGCACGTAATTTACAAACACTCTGAATGCAAAAACAATATATATCTCGTGACCAACAATGCAAGCAACGTTTGTCCAACAAAAGGTACCAAAATGGTGTCAACATGCAATTCACTAATAACAATGAGCAGAAAATTATTCAAAGAATTTTAACAATGAACATAAAAAGGATATAATAGACGACATAGATAAGGCAGTCTCCCTCGATGAGGCAGAGGAAGTACACGTGTCTGGTTTCGGTACTCGTTCATTTGGCCGATGGACATTTGACCGACGGACACTTAGCCGACAGACATTTGGCCGAAAGGATTTTAACCGACGGAGAAATGCCTGCATTTTGTGATACTCATTATTTATGGGCAATATTTGATTCCAGTATCGTGTATTTAAAATTTATTCATACTCATTAAAAAATTCTGTTCAGCTTTAAAAGCAGACATAAAAATTCTAATATCGGATAGTATCAAATGCGAAAATTCTGACAGTATCGATGACTCTAAAATATGCGATATTAAAGTATCATCAATAGGGATATGCGATATTCTTCGATATCAATAAATATCGCGATAATTTGGTCATTAGTCGACAAAAAGTGTCAAATAATTCAAACTCGATATAGTCGTAACTACGTCGGATTTTTTTATTCGATTATTTCGATTCCTTCCGGCTTATTATGTTTCCATTATTAAACCAATCCAAAAGCTCATCCCCGGAATAAGTCAGGGAATTTTACAAAGTTATCAAAGAAAAGTCATCCAAAAAAAATGAGAAATTGGAACGAAAAATTAGAAGAAAGTCAATGATATTCTATCAGAAAAAATTTTTTTTTGTGCTGGTGATTAGGATCAACGTGATCAACTGGGAAAATTCATGAAAATTTTTCGAAATCGTTTTGTTAGACACCCTGTTAATTTCTTTAAAAAAATTACTCGTTTTGTGTGATTTAGTCGAATAAATTTCCAAGCCATTCCAAAAAAATTTTTGACTGAATAAAGGGAAACATTTATTTTTATAAACATCTGAACAAATATTTTTGAAATTACGTATACTGTTAAAACTACATGTCTGTAAGTTAAACAATATCAACAACATCAAAAGACAGAACAATTGAAATTTTAATAATAAGAATCGGTAAATAATCGACTTATCTTTTACGTTTTTACCGCTTAGCGCGCTACTTCATGATATAAGTAATGAATTTTCTGCATTACTGCATGTAGTTTTCTTTCTAGTTTTCGTAATGTAATTTTTTCGAAACTTAATTTTCGATCATTAATATAATTTTTCATATCAAATAATAAAATATAATTTCGTTCAAAATACGTAGTTTCATAATTAAAAATAATTATTCACATCAATATAATAGGTCATATTGCCCTACTCCAACCATCCCCGTGGGCCATGGTTTTTTGATGAAGTGGGGTGTACCGGATACTATCCGATTAAGAATTTTTATGTCCCCTCATAAAGCTGAACAGAATTTTTTAATGTGTAGGAATAAATTTTTAATACACGATACTGGTAACAAATATTGCCCATCACTATTGAGTATCACGAAATGTAGGGATTTCTCCGTTGGTTAAATTTACGTTTGGTCATATGTCTGTCGGTGAAATGTCCGTTCGGCCAAATGTCCGTTCGGTTGAATGTCCGTTCGGCCAAATGTCCGTTCGGCCAAATGTCCGTTCGGCCAAATGTCTGTCGGCCAAGTGTCCGTCAGTCAAATGTCCGTCGGCCAAATGACCGGGTACCCTTCTTTCAGCTCCTTAACAAGCTGAATTATCATGGGCAATGCTGGGTCCTCTGATAATTATATATACCAATGTACACAAGCAAAAAAAAAAAAGGAATTTTCGGAATACAAATATCCGAAATTGAAAATTACATAGCGTTTAAAGAATAAAACCTGATGAACAGGAATAGCGTCCATTGGCGTGATTAACTTAGTAAACAATACCTCGTAGAATGTGTAACTTCTGACGAAATTGCGTCGACAAGTCGACAAGTAGAAATAACGCAGAAGAAAACGTAGTTAAAACATGACTGGGAGATTCTATACTAAAATGCGAATATCCATTTTGCATACATGAGTTATAAATTAGTCACTATAGATTACTAAAGATTGTGTGGCCAACGAAAGTGGAAAATAAATCAGGAGCCATTGCTGCACAAGAGGCGGAGGGAATAGATGGGGATATAGATGTATATCTACGGAAAGTTGGTCTGCGAAAAGAAAAAAAAATGGAAAAAAATTAAAATAATCACCAACAATACGGCGATATGACTGCCAGTGAACGAGGAAATTAGTCGCGAGGGAAAGTATTTATCCGACTATAATTGTGACATAAAATATAAGAAAATAGTATTGTTTACAAAAAAACAAATTAGGTTACAAATGCAACAAATACAGTCTGAAATATTGGAATAACAAAAAATAAATAAATAAAATATCTGCTAAAACTTATTTCAATCCCTAATTAAGAAAAACTTTACAGTGATGTTAATCTTGCTTAGAGGAACCTGCATATCGAATTTCATTCCTTTACATGCATAAACACGCATAGACCTTTTGGCCCCCTCTAATTTCCGACCCCGAAACTCCGACCCTAATAGGCCATTCAAAACCAAACCAATTAGTGAAAGTGCACATGCCCGTAGTAAGCTAAATTCCGAATTTAAACTTTGTACCTCAAAAAATGCCGAAGTTATGAACGGGACGGATCGACGGACGGACGGACAGACAGACGGACATTGTTAAAACAATAAGTAGCTCCATTCTTCCGCTACTTCATAAGTCGTTTATTAACTTGCCTTGCATTGTTAGTCACGAGATATATTTACATGGTTCGTGCAGAGTGTTCGTGATTTTCATGTTGATAAGCATTTTTACACAAACATTGCCTGGAATTGTTGGTCATGAGCTATTTCTCATTTATATGCCCTGCCATAACCATGAATATTTTTTTTTATCAATAAACATTTTTCCAAAATCTGAGGTAGCAGTGACCTTCCTCATGCTTTGAAGGTCAATTATGCAAAATTTCATCAAGATCGGAATAAATTGTAGATTTAGAGACCTTCAATAGGGAGACATGTCATTTACTTAATTTTCATGTAATGCGGACTTTTACGTGTTTCATTGGATATGTTCAGATGACGCTGTAACGACGACGTTTTCATCATAAAGGCAGACAAGAAGGAGTTGTTCTTGCGGTTTGTGATAATCATCGACCAATAGGATTCCAGCAGCAGATGCAGACGCTTGCTGTGCCGCTTTTTTCGTGAAATGTAAAGCATTTGCGATTATCATCAACTATCTGCTGCTTTTGGAAGGAGTTTTGATTATAAGTTTCGCTAGATCTTTAAAGTTTAGCAACGATCAATTGGACGAGCGTAAACTCTCATAGAACTTGTCAGAATGTTTTATTAAGGCATATTGGTCAGCTATGTGCTGCAAACTTTGGAGCCTAACGTCGTTGTGTAAAACACCTTTCGTTCTTTAGATTTCAAATGGAGCTTGAGAGTTACGTTTATTTACAGTAAATATCTTTTTTTATAAATTGTTAACTTCCATAGTGCCTAAGAACAATCCAACCTTTATTTTTTCCAAAAAAACAAACATTGGTTGTTAAAATCCAATATATTGTTAAAATCCAATATATTGTTAAAATCCAAAAATATATTGTCATCATAATTTTTTACTATATCTATTATTTCAAAAAACATGCCAAAAATTTTATAAAGATCAAATTAAATCCTAAATAAGCAATATTTTATATTATAAATTATGACATTCATTACATTATGTTTATGATTTATATTTTTTTTATTTTAATAAAGATAGTAAAAATCCAAATACAAATCTTTTGAAATTATTTAACGAAAGCATTATGATATTCATTACATATGCATAATTATACTTTCTTAGTTTATTGCTGTCGTTAACTTTAAGTGTTAATATTTTTGATATTGTTAGGTGCAAAATATGATAAACATCCTATGGAAGAAGCGACCTGCTTATTGAAACTTTTGAAAATTCAGTAAAAATTACGTAGTATGTGCAGCACATTTCACAAATGAACAATTTTATATTGCCAGCAAGAGATGACGTCTATTAAATCAGCAGTTCCCACCATTTTTACAAGAACATGGAAACATCACCTCATTGTGCACTAGTCACTTCTAGGCACCATGAACCTTCACCAACTACTTCACAATACGAAGGACAGATCATCACTGCCCCTTCCGCTCTTTGTACATCAGAAGTGCACTATGAATCATCCCAAGATAATCCCAAAGCGTCACTTCAGGAAAAAAAGTGTCAAAAGAAAATTATTATTTTGCAACATACGACCACCGAAAAGTAGAAAAAAACAAACCGCAAGAGAACTAGCTGCCACCCCGAAAAAAGCGACTACGAATGAAGCCAAATAAATACAGAGTAAGAGCAAAAAAACAATTAACTGAAATGCAAGCAAAGTTTATATAACAGTGTTATAATTATATATAGTAGATATTCGAGATTTCTGTAGTAATTACATTTTCACTCTTCGTACCTCTTCCTGAACGATTGTTTGTCTTTCACAAATTTGTGCATATGAGATTCATTAGCATTTGTATATATCATTTTTCGTATAATTCAATTTTATTATCTTCAGATTCTGGTAATGGAAATTATGATACACATTAGGAATTATGCGGATATTTTTGCATAGTAAACGCTTTTAAAGCAATATTTATAAAATCTATTTAGCAATTTAAGTTTTATCAGAAATAGGTTAGTTTGTTCTTTTGTGAAAATTATTTTCAACCCAAAATGAAATTACCTGAAATTTAAAATGTTTTTTGCTGTTTCTGCTTAAAAATAAGATGTCCAGAAAATAATTTTAAAAATATAAACATAAGTAAAAAAAAAAAAAAAAGAATGTTAAACTGAAAAAAACTTGGTACAACGAAAGTTTTACTAGACGTGTTCAGTTACATTTCCGATTTTAATTGTTAGACATTGCAACAATGTCTAACTATTAAAATCGGAAATTTACTGGACAAGCCCAGGTTTTACTGTGACGTCAATATTGCATTGCCTTAATGTTACTAGCGTCATTCATGGATAGCATGAATGTTTTATTACAAATGTCCAGAAGGCGCTGTTTATAGCATGTTACATTTTTTCTATGGGAAAATAATGAAATGGCATGTCTCTCTATTGAAAATCTCTGGTAGATTTATATAAAAAATAAAATACAAACAAACACATCCTTCTTTATATATCTATCTACTAGCAGAAGACCCAGGATTGCTCAGGATAAGTACACAGTAGGTAAAAAGAACAATCTCAAGAAGTTAAATAAATTGAAGTGTTTTTTGAAGACAAACTGTAATAGGTTATGCACTGCTGAAACGCGTCAAACACACAAACACACACACACACACACACACACACACACACACACACGCACGCACAAAGAAACATATACACATTTTTCCCAATCGTCTGAACGCTTGTTAGGGAGCAGAAGGAAGACACGTGTATCTCCTTTGCCTCATCCAGTGACACTGCCCTATCTATATCGTCTATTATATCCATTTCCTGTTCATTTTTACTTATTCTTGGAAATGAATGTTCTGTCATCGCATCATCATTTTATGTTTATTGTTGTAAATCATTGAAATGAACTTTCTATCATTGCATTATCATTTTTTGCTCATTGTTATTGGTGAAGTATGTGTTGATATTATTGTTGCATGATGTTGCACAAACTTTGCCTTTTATTCTTGGTCATGAGATCTTGTTGATCCCTGCCTACTGTTTGTGGATTGCGCGTTTATACCATTGTTGATACCTAGCTCCGTGCTGTATTAAGCAAATGGTAATTAGAAGAATCGGCGACTGCTACACTACACAAACAGATGAATGGCCAAGTTTTTGCAACAACATCAATGGGAACATATAAAGTAAGATTACGTGACTAAGAAATTTTTTACGTTAGCAGAGGCATACTTGGAGAGATCCATCCATTGCGACCATTTAATTTTTTTTTCCGAGTTTTCTTCATGAATTTTTATTAAGCGTTTTCATGTGTTTATTTTTCAGATATTGAAAAATTTAATCCTAAAAAAAAATCAAAAAACCCTGAGCCACGCCGGGGTTATCACCTAACTTAGTTGGTAGCACATTAGATACAAACATTTCATAAAAATGCATTTTGAATTTATTCTGTTAGAATGTGTATTTTTTGGAAACTGAGATTTTGATAATGCAATGACCGAACTTCGTTTCCAAAAATGATTATTCAAGTGCAAAAAAATTTGATGCAACGACACAGCAATAATAAGGTAGCGTCTATTGATGATGCAAAGGAGTTAGGCGTGTCTCTCTTGAGTTCCATATCAAACATCCAGACGACTGGCAAAAAGTTATGCCTGGAAAGAAAAGAGAAAGAACTAGTATTAGTCAGAGAATCTCTGGAACTAAAATAGAAAAAGCTATACAGGCAGAACAAGAACAAAAAAAACTTTTGTCCCTGTACATCACCTAGAATTCCTGCTTTTCGTATTTATCGTAGAATGGATAGTCCCTTTGCTCTATGTTGTATTGATTGAGTTATTATTTAACCAATTGTGAGTTTTAATTTTATTTTTTAGATTCCTCTTGTTCAGATGGTGCAACGTCCGGAATTAAGAAAAGAAAGGTGATTCGGAAATATTTTGGTTAATCGAAATTTATTGAATACAACAATAAGTTGAATTAAGAAATTTAGTTGTACATTATGGCCAAAATAGTTTTAATGTAGAAAACGCAATAAATACAGACCACAATAAAAAACAGTAGGAATAAGAGCAATAATGAATTACAAAAGAAGTACAAAAAACTGATTGAAAAGACAATCAGTAAGGCACAAAAGTTGCACGTGTGCAAATATATATCTTTCTTCTATATATATAACTAGCAGAGTTACCCAGCGTTGCCCAGGATTATTACTTGTATGTAAAGAAAACAATCTCATAAAATGAAATTGTAACTCCCAATTGGGTAAATAATAACTCAATATTCAATACAACACCCAGCAAAAGAGTTATCCATTCTACAAAAAACACGAAAAACGGGATGTCTAGGTGATATACCGGGAATTTTTTCCAAACTCTGCTTGACTTGCCTCCTACTACGCAGCATCACCAGATACATTAGACTCAAGTGATTCTTCCCATGATATAGAAGCTCTTAAACCCCGTTGCTCTATTCGAAACTCCCGTTGTTCAGATGTTTCAAACGCCCATTTAGTTTCTGTTTTAGTTGCTAGGTTTCGCTGAGCAATATTCGTTCTTTCTCTTTCCTTTCCAGACACGTAAATTTTTGACAGTCGTTTGGACGTTTGTTAGGAATCAAGGGACACACGCATGAATTATATGCCCAATCAATAGACGCTACCTTATTAATGTTCTGTCACTGCATCTTCACTTTATGCTTAGTCATCGCATTATAAGCATCTTAGTTTCCAAAATATACACTTTTCCACAGAATACAGTAAAAAAGTATTTTAAGAAATGTTTGGATCTGCTGTGCTACCAAATAAGGTAGGTGATAACCCGTGCGTGGCTCGCATTTTTTTTTTTTGGAATAAATTATGAAGTATCTTAAAAATAAACACATGATAACGCTTCGAATTAATACAGTAAAAATTCTTAACGAAAATTTGAAATTAAAGTCTCACAATGGATGGACCTCTCCAAAGGTGCCACTGCGAGTCTAAATAATTTCTTGCTCAGGTAATCTTATTGTAGATATACACTTGATGTTCTGGCAAGTATCTTCTTCTTTCGAAGTCTTGAATCAAAACTTGGCCATTCAATCATTGTGTAGTCTAGCGATCGCCAATTCTTCTATTGACATGCTTACCATTTGCACAATACAGCACGGAGTTAAAAGGATGCTTCCTCTTTCATCTTTCCAGTTTTTCTCAATAGTCTGCTAACTCTCAACTATCTCCAGTTTGATCATTTTTAAAGATTTTCAGGATATTGTTAAGTACTAAGAACTCTTTTCTAAGTAACACATGGATAACAGGATTTGTACGTATTGTTACAAATTAAAATTCATCTATATTGTACAAACTTGGTCTTTCATTGTTGGTCAGGAGATATATATTGTTCATCCCTTCCTAATGTTGGTGAATAGCGTGTTGACACCATTGTTGATAACTATTGTTGCACAAACTTATCCTTGCAGTTTGGTCATGAGATATATATTGTTGGTCCGTGCAGAGTGTTTGTGAATTGAATGTTGATACATTTTTGATACCTAAACTATGTATTTTAGTACTCAACTTAAACAATGTATCATAGTTTTCAACAAAATTTTCACTTAAACTATGTGGAACAACTAAAAAATTAGTTATGGCATCGTTATTCAACGAATAGAGGGTTTTAGCATCAAGATGTTATGAGCAGTAGCACCTCCTAACTTAAATAAGTAGTGTTTCACGAACTTTGCCTTGCATTGTTAGTCATGAGATATTTCTCATTAATATCCCTGCCATAAATAATAAGTATTGATTTAAAATCGATATTCATGGTTATAGAGGGCATAATAATGAGAGGTATTTCATGACCAACAATGCAAGACAAAGTTTTTGCACAATCAGTAACAACAATGATGTCAACACGCAATTCACAAACACTCTGCACGGATAAACAATGTATATCTCATGACCAACAATGGGGTCAACACGCAATTCACCAGAAACAATGAGCACAAAATTATTCAAAGAATTATAACAATGAACATAAAATGATAATGCAATAACAGAACATTCGTTTCCAAGAATTATTATTATTGAACAGAAAATGGATATTATAGACCATATAGTTATGGCACTCTCTCTTGATGAGGCAGAGGAGGTATATGTGTTTTCCTTCAGCTCCCAAAAAAGCGTTCAGACGATTGGGAAAAGTGTATGCGTTTCTATGTGTGTGTGCGTAGAGGGGGGGGGGGGGTATGTCTGTGTGCGTAATTATCCCGGGCAATACAATTTTATGTATATAGATGAAGAAGGATGTTTGTTTGTGGGTGGCTTTGTTTGGTTGTTTTTCATACAAATTTACAGTTTTATTCCGATCTTATTGAAACTCAGCATACTTGACTTTCAAAATATGAGGAAGGTCACTGTTTACCTCAGATTTCAGAAAAATAATAAATATCGATAAAAAATTAATATTTATGATTATAGCAAGGCATATTAATGAGAAATATATCATGGCCAAAAATGCAAGACAAAGTTTGTACAACAATAGGCATCAGCAATGGTATCAGTACGCAATTCACAAACACTCTGCATAGAGAAACAATATATATCTCATAACCAACAATGCAAGCAAAGTTTGTGCAACAATAGGCTCAAAAATGGTGTCAACACGCAATTCACCAATGGCAATAAGCACAAAATTATTCAAGAAAATTTAACAAGGAACATAAAATGATGATGCAATGAGAGAACATTCGCTTCCGCGAATTGTAACAATGAACATAAAAAGGATATAATAGACGACATAGATAGGGCAGTTTCCCTCGATGAGGCAAAGGAGGTACACTTGTCTTCCTTCAGCTCCCAACAATGTTAATTATCCTGGGCAACGCACGGTCCTCTGCTAGTTATATACATCAATGCCCACAAGCAAGTTATTCAAGAAAAAAGAATTTTCGGGTTACAAATTTACGAAATTGAATAATACAAAGCGTTTAAAGAATAAAACCTGATGAACAGGAATGACGTCCATTGGCGTGATTAACTTAGTAAACAATACCTCGTAGAAGGGGCCCTGATTAACTTCTGAAGAATTTGCGTCGACAAGTGGAAATGTTCCAATATACTCAGAAGAAAACCTATTTAAACATGATTGGGAGATTCTATGCTATAATTGGAATATCAATTTTGCATGGATGAGTTATACATTAAGCACTATTGATTACTACAGATTGTGTGGCCGTTGGAATTAGAAAAATAATCAGGAGCCATTGCTGCACAAGCGGCAGAAGGAATGGATGGAGAGATAGATGTAAATCTACGGAAAAGTTGGTCTGTGAAAAGAAAAAAATGGAAAAAAAATTAAAATAATCACCAACAATAAGGCCATGAGACTGCCAGTGATCGAGGAAATTAGTCGCCAGGGAAAGTATGTATCAGACTGTAATTGTGACATAAAAGACAGGAAAATAGTATTGTTTACAAAGAAAACAAAATAAGTAACAAATGCAACAAATACAGTCTGAAAATATTAGAATAAAAAAAATAATTTTTTACAAGAATAAATAAAATATCTGCTCAAATTTATTTCAATCCCTTATAATAAAAAATAATAAATCAGTCACGCTTGTAATAATTAACGAAATTATCGATTTTCCCGAACAAAACCGCCTGTAATTTACTCGAACACTCCGAGAAAATAAAAATTGCTGGCATTCATGGAATCAAAGGCACAGGCGTAACACTATATGTTGATTGGGTTCAAGACAAAAAGAACAATATAATTAAGCAATCTTATGTTTTAGATTCAAATGACGGTAATCAGAATTTTATAGGAATTATATTGTGAGTGCACAGATTTATTTCCAAACGTAAGCAAAAATAAAACTGTTTGGTATACCATAAGAATTACTAGCATTTAGGTAGGTAATAAAAAATCTTTTATACACATAAAGAAAGACGTTTGATTATTTGAGGGGTTGTGGGATTGTTTGTGAGTTTGTTTGTGGGTTTGTTTGTTTGTTATTTATACAAGTCCACAAGTTTATTTCGATCTTGATTAAATTAGGCATACTTGAGCTTCAAAGCATGTGGAAGGTCACTGTCTATCGCAGATTTCGAATAAATAATAATTATTGATAAAAAATGATATTCATGGTTATAGCAGAGCATATTAATGAGAAATATCTTATAACCAACAATGCATAACAAAGTTTTTGCAACAATAAGTATCAACAATGGTATCAAAACGCAATTCACAAACAGTCTGCACGGGCCAATAATATATATCTCAGTACAAAAAATGCAAATAAAAGTTTGTGCAACAATAGGCCCATCGTTTTCTCATTAACAATGGTATCAACGCGCAATTCACCAATATCACAGAGAATGATGATGTAATGTTAAAGCAATCTTTTCAAAATTTATAACAATGAACATAAAATGATGATGCAAGATTGATAAGGTTTAATTTGTAACAATGCATACAATTCCTGTTAATCATGCTTTTCTTAGAAAAGAGAGCTTTTGAGAGACTTATCAATTTCTTGAAAATCTTTAAAATTAATCCTTTACAAGAAATAATGGAGAGTTAACAGATTTTTGAGAAGAAGTGGAAGAACGAAGAGGATGCACTCCTCTAGCTCCTTGATGTACTGAACAAATAGGAAGCAAGTAAATAGAAGGATCGGCGAGCACTATATTTCACAAAGTGATAAATGTCTAAGTTTTGCTTCAACACATCGAGAGAAGAGTGGAAATTGTAACAACACCAAGTGTACATCTGAGGTAAGATTACGTAAGTAAGAAAGTATTTTTACTAGTAGTGGCATCCTTGGAGAGGTCCAGCCATTGTAAGCCTTTAAAAATTTTTTTCGTATATGTCTCATTACCAACAATGCATGGCAAAGTTCGAGAAATATGGAATTCAATGCATGTAACTCTTGTTACTCAGGCTATTCTTAGAAAAGAGGATTCTTTGTACTTAACAATTTTTTGAAAATCATTAACAATGATCAGTAGCTGGAGATAATGAGTTAGCAGACTAATAAGAAAGAGTGAAAGATTGTAGAGGAAGCACTCCTTTAGCTCCGTACTGTATAGAAGGTTGTTCTGTTGACCTCGAAGCGTAATTATCGCAGGCAATGCTGGGTCCTCTGCTGGTGTTCTACATATATAGAAGGATGTTTGTGGGTTTGTGGGTTCTACAGTTTTATTGTTTCGACCGACGAAGCCCTTTTTTGCTCCGTGCTGTATTGATCAAATGGTAAGCAGGTCAATAGAAGAATCGGCGATTGCAAGACTACAAAATGAGGTGAACGGCCAAGTTTTGATTCAAGACCTCTAGAGAAGAAGATAATTGCAACAACATCAAGTGCACATTTAAAGTAAGATTACGTGAGTAAGAAATTATTTAGACTAGTAGTTGCATCTTTGGAGATCTCCATCCATTGTGAGCCTTTGTAAGAATTTTTTTCAAATTTTTATTAAAACTTTTTACTGATATAATTCTAAGCGCTTTCATGTGCTTATTTTTAACATATTTCGAAATAAATTCAAAAAAACAAAAAATGCGAGCTACGCAAAGTTTATCACCTAGCTTATTTAGTAGCACAGCAAATCCAAACATTTCCTAAAAATATATTTTGACTACATTGTATGGGAAATTGTATATTTTGGAAACTGAAATGATGAAAATGCGAGGACTGACCGTTCGTTTCGAAAAGTTTTTGATAATGAGCCTAAAGTTAAGATACAGTGACAGAACAGTAATAAGGCAGCGCCTATTAGTTAGGCATAGGAGTCACGCATCTCTCCCTTGAGCTCCCTATCAAACGTCCAGACGACTGCAAAAATTTGTGTCTGGAAAGGAAAGAGAAAGAACGAGTATTGGTCGGAGACACTGCAACTAAAACAGAAAAACTTATACGGGCATTGGAAACATCTCAACAATGGCAGTTTCGATTAGAGCTACAGGGTATAAGGACTTCTACGTCAAGGGCAAGAAAAACTTGAGTCTAAAGTATCTGATGGTGAGGCTATTCAAGTTGAGTTTAGATGCTCCGGTATATCACCTAGATTTCCTATTTTTCGTATTTTTAGTAAAATGCATAATCCCGTTATTGTATTACTTGAGTTTTTTTTCACTAATTAGGAGTTATAATTTAATTTTCGAGATCTATCACATTACCTACAAGTGTAATTAACCCAAGCAACGCCGAGTACCTCTGCTAGTAAAACTATAGATTTGCATAATAACAAACAAAAAAACATATCCTCAAGCAAACAAACATCCTTGTTTATTTATATAGTAAGACTAGCAGAGGTAGCTGGTGTTGCCCTGGATAATTATACTTCAGGTAAAGAGGACAATCTCCAAAAATTAAGTTATCATAAATAATAACTCAATCAATATAACAAAGAGTTATAAACATGAATACTAGGTGATATACCGGGACTTTATCTAAACTCTTCTTGATTTTCCTCACCACTGGGGAGCATCACCAGATACTTTGGGCTCAAATTTTCCTTGCTTTTAATGTAGAAGCTCGTACACCCTCTTGCTCTGTTCGAAACTCCACTTCAGATGTTTCCAATACCAGTATAGATTTCTCTGTTTTAGCAGCAGTTTCTCTGACCAATACTCGTTTTTTATCTTTCCTCTCTAGACACACTAAATTTTGCCAGTCGTCTGAACGTTTGATAGGGAACTCAAGGGAAACACGCATGACTCCTTGGCCTCATCAGTAGACGCTGCCTTATTAAAGTTTTCTCACTGCATTGCCATGTTTTGCTCATTTTTTATAATTCTTGGAAACGAACGTTCAATCAGCGCATAATCAGTAACTCAGTTTCCTATACACACACATTCACACAGGAAATAGTCCAGAATTGTGTCAAAGTGCATTTTTTGAAATGTTTAGATCTTATGCGCTAACGTATAAGCTAGGTGTAACCCTTGCATGGCTCAGTATTTTTTTGATTAATTTTTGCTGTATCTTAAAAGTAGACACATGAAAAAGTTAAAAATTTGCATAGTACAATTCTTAATGAAAATACGAAAAAAATTTTTTAAGGCTCACAATGGATTGATCTATCCAAGGATGGCAAAACTTGGCCATTCATCAATTTGTGTAGTCTATCAGTCGCTCATTCTTCTATTCACTTGCTTACGATTTGCTCAATACAGCGCGAAACTAAAGGAGTACTCTACACTTTCTCAATAGTCTGCTAACTCATAATGTCAAGTTACTGACCATTTTTAAAGATTTTCAAGAAATTGTTAAGAACAAGGATTTCTCTTTTCCAAGAAAACCCTGAATAACAGGAATTCCATGCATTGAATTCTATATTGCACAAATTTTGCCTTGCATTGTTGGTCATAAGATACATTTTGCTGATGCTTGCATAGGGTTGGTGCATTGTGTGTTGACATATTCCTACCTATTGTTGCACAAAGTTTTATTTGCATTGTTAATCATGAGATACATATTGATGGTACGTGCAGAGTGTTTGTTAATTGCGATACCATTGATACCATTGTTGATACTTATTGTTGCAAAAATTTTGTCTTGCGTTGCTGGTCATGAGTATTTCTCATTGATATGCCCTATCATAAACATGAATATCGACTTTTTATCAATAATTAATATTGACCTACCTCATGCTTTGAAGGTCATGTATGCGAAATTTTATCAAGATCGGAATAAAAGGGTAGATTTTTATAAAAAACAAACAAACAAACCCACAAACAAACGCAAAAACAAACAAACATAATTTTTTATATATATAGAGACTAGGAAAGGTATCTGGCATTGCCCGGGATAAGTACACTAGTAGGTAAACAGAACAATCTCAAAAAATTAAACTAATGTTTGCAATATATTAAAGATAAACACATGAAAACGTTTATATTTAACACAAAAAAATTCTTAATGAAAATTCGAAAAAATCTTTTTCAAGGCTTTCCATGCCAGGACCTCTCCAAGGATGCCACTACTAGATGTACACCCGATGTTGTTGCAATTCCCTTTCTTCACTCGATGTCTTGAAGAAAAACTTTATTGATCACTTTATGTAGTAAAGTGGTCGCCGATTCTTCTATTTATTGGCTTCCCTTTTGCCCAATACAGCAGCGAGCTAAAGGAGTGCTCCCTCTGTCGTTTTCCCACTCTATCTCAATAGTCTGCTAATTCTCCATATCTCCAATTACTGATCATTTTTAAAGATGTTTTAGAAATTGTTAAGTACTAAGAACTCTCTAAGAACTCTCTTTTCTAAGAACTCTTTTTACTAAGAACTCTCTTTTCTAAGAAAAGCCTAAAAACCAGGAATTTTTTGCAATGTTACAAACTTTGCCTTGCATTGTTGGTCATGAGATATTTCTCAATAATATACCCTGTCATTCATTATTTTACACACGTTGTATTGTATAGTGTATATATTTATATTTTCATATCGTCCATTTTACTATACAATTTTTATTATTGTTTTGATAGATATATTTCGTCCTTTCGGACATCATTATTATATTTTAAATAAGAATAACATTGTAAGGCATTTAAACATCTCAACTGTAAAAAATACTGATGATGTCCGAAAGGACGAAATATATCTATCTAAACAATAATAAAAATTGTATTGTAAAATGGACGATATGAAATTATAAATATATACCCTGTCATAACAATTAATATCTATATTTTATCGATAATTACTATTTTTCCGAAATTTGAGGTAGACAGTGTCGTTCCTCATGGTATAACTTTTTATCTAATTATTATATTAAAAAGTAACCAATCTGCCCTCTGCAGGAGGATGAAATCTTTCCAAAATGCCCAAATTTATGAAAATTCATTCACTAGAAGTCGAGATATCTTAAAACATAGAACCACGTTTAGTATGCAAAATATTATTAAGATCGGAATAAAATTATAGATTTGCATAAGAAACAAAAAAACTAACCCACAAACAAACCGACAAACAAACGCCATTCTTTATACATACAGAACTAGTAGAGGTACCCGACGTTGCCCACGATAATTAAACTTGTAGATAAACAGCACAATCTGAATGGTTTCTCTGACCAGTGCTCTTTCTTTTCTTTGGTGGCATCACAATAGATATGAATTAGTATGGTTTTTTCGAACGATTTTTAAATAGCACAGCATAGATAAATCATATGCTTCCTTGTTTTGATGATTCGAGTTGATGTATTTTTTAGCTTATGCACTGCTCAAACGTGCCAAACATACAAATACACACACACATAGACAAAGACACACACACACTTTTCCCAATCGTCTGAACGCTTATTAGGGAGCTGAAGGAAAATATGGGTACCTCTTTTGCCTCATCGAGGGAGACTGCCCTATCTATATCGTCTATATAATATCCATTTCCTGTTCATTGTTAATAAATCTTGGAAACGAATGTTCTGCTTTGCATCATGATTTTAAGTTCATTTTTATAATTCTTTGAAAAAACCTTTCTATCATTGCATCATCATTTTATGTTCATTTTTATAATTCTTGGAAACGAATGTTCGGTCATTGCATAATCATTTTATGTTTATTGTTATAATTCTTTGAAAAGAACTTTCTATCATTGCATTATCATTTTATGTTCATTGTTATAATTTTTTAAATAATTTTGTGATCATTGTTGATTCGAACCCAACGGGCCTAATGTTGCACAAACTTTGCCTTGCTTTGTTGGTCATGACATATCTGTTGCTTATCCGAGCGTAGTGTTTATTGCGTGTTGACACGATTGTTGATACATATTGTTGCACAAACTTTGGCTTGCATTGTTGGTCAGGAGATATTTCTCATTAATATGCCCTGCCATAACCAGGAATATCGATTATTTATAAATAATTATTATTTTTTCGAAATCGGAGGTAAACAGTGACCAAATTTGCTTTGAAGTTCATTTATGCGAATTTTTAAAAAGATCAGAAAAAAACTGTAGATTTGTATAAAAAAACAAACAAACAATCCCGCAAACAAACCCAGAAACAAACCAACAAACCCACAAACGAACAAACATCCTTCTTTATATATAAACTAGCAAGAGGATAATTACGCTTGTAGGTAAACAGAACAACCTCAAAAAGCTAAATTAGACCTCCAAATTAGTTAATAATAACTCAATCACTAAAATATAAAGTGAAAAGACTATCTATTCAAAGAAAAACCTGACAGACAGGAATTAACATCTTCACAGAAACAATCCTTTCTAGGTGATATACCGGGACTTGATTTACCGAAAAACAAATTTTTAAAGGCTCACAAGCGATGGATCTTTCCAAGGACGCCTTCTAGTCTAAATAATTTTTTACTCACGTAATCTTACTTTAGATGTACACTTGATGTTGTTGCAATTTCTTTTTCTTCTTTCGATGTCTTGAAGCAGAAATTGGCCATTCATCATTTTGTGTTGTCTAGCGGTCGCCAATTCTTTTATTTACTTGTTTCCTATTTGCTCAATACAGCATGGAGCTAAATGAGCGCTTCCTCTATCGTCTTTTACTCTTTCTTAATAGTCTGCTAACACGTTATCTCTAGTTACAGATCATTTTTAAAGATTTTCAAGAAATTGTTTCATACTAAGAATTCTCTCTTCTAAGAAATGCCTGAATAACAGGAATTCTATGCATTGAATTCTATGTTGCACAAACTTTGCCTTGCATTGTTGGTCATGAGACATATATTATTGGTCCGTGTAGAGTGTTCGTGAATTGCGTGTTGCTACCATTGTTGTTACTTATTGTTGCAAAAACTTTGTCTTGCATTGTTGGTCATGAGATATTTCTCGTTAATATGCCTTTTTAAAACCAGGAATATCACTTTTTTATCAATAAGTTTTATTTCTTCGAAATCTGAGGTAGACAGTGACACTCCTCATGCTTTGAAAATCATGTATGAGAAATTTTATCAAGATCGGAATAAAACTGTAGATTTGTGTGAAAAACAAACCAACAAACCTACAAACAAACCAGAAACAAACCCAAGAACAAACAAACATCCTTCTATATATATGTAGATAAATAGATAGAAGAAGGATGTTTGTTTGTTCCTGGGTTTGTGGGCTTGTTTGTTTGTTTTTTATATAAATCTACAGTTTTATACCGATCTTGATAAAATTTCGCATACATGCCCTTCAAAGCATGAGGAAAGTCACTGTCTATCTCAGATTTTAAAGAAGTTGAATTTATTGATAAAAAATCGATCTTCATGGTTTTGGCAGGGCATATTAACGAGAAATATCTCATGACCAAAAATCCAAGACAAAGATTTTGCAACAATAAGTAACAACAATGGTATTAACACGCAATTCACAAACAATCTGCACGGACCAACAATGTGTATCTGATGACCAACAATGCAAATAAAAGTTTGTGCAATAGTAGGTATCAACAATGGTTTTAACACGCAATTCACCCACACAATTCATGGGTCAACAATATATGTCTCATGACCAACAATGCAAGGCAAAGTTTGTGATCATTTTTGTGGCCCGGAATTCGTGTTCCCCCAGGATAACACCAGCATCCATGCTTCACGGTCAACTATGAAGTGGTTCAGAAAACAAAACATTCACATTTGGACGTGGCCCCCAAAAAGCCTATATCTGAATCCCAGAGAGAATCTATGGGGAATCATTTCTCGTGCAGTTTATACCATGGATGTCAATTTTCTTCGACTGATGAATTGAAAGAGCAATTGAAGATGCATGGTACGAAGAAAGGCCAGAAATATTGTTCAACCTCATAAACTTAAAGCCGAACAGAGTATTTGAAACAATCAAGACAAATGCTCGTTTTATTTAAGCCATTGTAAAATTCCTGTAATGTTTTTTCAATCGTTCTTTAAATTTTTGAGACACGCAAAATTCCATTTTTTTAAATACTTTTATTTCTATTATGTTTTCCTTAATAATATTTTCAGGAGTTTTTTTAACTTGCCTTGTACAGCTAATAATAAAGCATTTGTGTATATTTTCAATAGTCTTTTTTCTTCTGAGACTCACCTTAATAAGCTGGATAGAAATGTTATTGAGTAGATATAAAACATATGCTTATGTTTGGAAAGTTGTGGGTTTGTTTGTAGGTTTATTTGTGGGTTTGTTCGTTTGTTTCATACAAATCTACAGTTTTATTCCTACCTTGATGAAATTTTGCATACATGACCTTCAAAGCACGAGGAAAGTCACTGTCTACCTCAGATTTCGAAAAAATATTAATTATTGATAGAAAAACGATATTCATGGTTATTATGGCAAGATGTATCTCTTAGCCAACAATGCGAGGCAAAGTTTGTGCAACAATAGTTATCAACAAAGGTGTCAACACGCAATTCAAAAACATTCTCCACAGACCAACAATATATATTTTCATGACCAACAATTCAAGGAAAAGTTTGTGCAACAATAGGTATCAACACGCAATGCACCAACAGTATGCAGGGATCAACAGTATATATCTTATGACCAACATTACAAGGCAAAGTTTTACCAATATAGATGAGGTTCAATGTGTTACAATGCTTAAAATTCCTCTTATTCAGGCTTTTCTTAAAAATTGAGAGTTCTTAGTACATAAAAATTTACTGAAAATCTTTAAAAATCATCAGTGACTGGAGATAATGGAGAGTTAGCAGGCTATTGAGAAAGATTGGAAAGACGGCAGAGGAAGCACTACTGTAGCCCCGTGGTCTACTGAGCAAATGCTGAGCATATCAAAATAAGAATCGGCGATCGCTAGACTACACAAAGTGATAAATGGCGATGTTTTCCTTCAAGACATCCAGAGAAGAGTGTGAATTGCAAAAATATCAAGTATACATCTAAAGTAAGATTACGTAGCTAAGAAATCATTTAGATAGCAGTGGCATACATGGAGAGGTCTATCCAGAATGAGCTTTTACAATTTTTTTTGGAATTTTGATGAAGAATTTTTACTAAGTTAATTCTAAGCGTTTTCATGAAATAACTTTTCAAAGATTTAAAATTTTAATCAAAAAAGAAAGAATCCGAGGCACACTGAGAGTATCATCTAGCTTATTTGGTATCATACCAGATCCAAACATTTCATAAAAATACATTTTGACTATATTCTGTGTGAATGTGAATATTTTGGATACTGAGTTGCTCAAAATGCGATGATTGAACGTTCGTTTCCAAGAATTATTAATAATGAGCATAAAATGACAATGCAGTGACAAGACATAAATAAGGCAACGTCTATTGAGGAGGAAAAAGAGTCACACGAACTCCCTATCAAGCTCCCTATCAAATTCCCAGATGACAGGCATAAATATATGTGCCTGGAAAGAAAAGAGAAAGAACGAGTCCTGGTCAGAAAAACTCTACAGCTAAAACAGAAAACTCAATACTGGCATTGGAAAGATCTGAACAATGAGTCTAAGAGCTTCTACGTCAAGGGCAAGAAACACAAGAGCTTCTAAAGTATCCCTGGTGGTGAAGATGGATATCATTTATACCAAATGTCAACAAGAAGTTAAATTAAGTCCCAATATGTAATCTAGAATTTCTGTTTTACGGATTTTTCGTAGAATGGATCGTCCTATCGCTCTGTGTTTTATTGATTGAGTTTTCATTTAACAAATTTAGATTTATAATTTAACATTTTGAGATTGTTCTGTTTATTTACAAGTGTAATAATCTCAGGCAACGCCAGGTCCTCTGCTAGTTCGTCTATATATATACAGGAGGGTGTTTATTTGTGGGTTTGTGGGATTGTGGGTTTGTGTGTTGGTTTTTTAAACAAATATACAGTTTTATTCCGATCTTGATGAAATTTTGCATACTTAATCTTCAAAGCATGAGAAATCGATGTTCGTGATTACTGCAAGGCATGTTAATGAGAAATATCTCATGACTAACAAGGCAAAGTTTGTGCAACAATAGGTATTAACAATGGTATCAACACGCAATTGACAAACACTCTCCATAGATCAACAATATATATCTCATGGCCAACAATGAAAGGCAAAGTTTGTAACAATGCATAGAATTTCAGTTAATCAGACTTTTCTTAAAAAAAAGAGTTCATAGAACTTAACAATGTTTTGAAAATCTGTACATTGATTAGTAACTAATGAAATAATGGAAAGTTAGCAGACTATTAAAAAAGAGTGCAAAGACGACAAAGAAAGCACTCCTTTAGCTCCGTACTATATAGAAGAATCGACGATCGTTAGACTACAAAAAGAGATGAACGGCCAAGTTTTGATTCAAGATATCGAGAGAAGAAAGGGAATTGCAACAACGTCAGGTGTACATCTAAAGTAAGATTACGTGAATAAGAAATTATTTAGAGTAGCAGTTGCATCTTTGGAGAGGTCTATTCATTGTGAGCCTTTAAAAGAATTTGTTTCAAATTTTTATTAAGAATTTTTACTGTAATACTTCCAAGTGTTACCATGTGTTTTATTTTAAGATATTTCAAAATTTATTCCAAAAAACAAAAAATTCCAGCCACGCGGGGGTTATCACTTAGCTTTTTGGTAGCACATCAAATCCAAACATTTCCTAAAAATATATTTTGACTATATTCTGTGGGAAAGGGTATATTTTGGAAACTGAAATAATGAAAATGCGATGACTGAACATTCGTATCCAAAAACTTTTGTTAATGAGCCTAAAGTGAAGATACAGTGACAGAACATTTATAAGGCAGTGCCTATTGATTAGGCATAGGAATCACGCGCCTCTCCCTTGAGCTCCTTATCAAAGGTCCAGACGACTGGCAAAAATTACTTGAGGCTGTTGTGGAACATAATCACGTTCCACGGGTTCAAAAGCTTTTGTGAGCTTCTCATCAGTCACGGCAAAACGGTTGACTAAGAACTCTCCTGTGGCTTTAAAGCCATTGTTTGCCCTGGATACCGTTGTGGACTGCAACCAAGCTTGAAAAAAGATATTTCCAAAATCGCTGAATGGATGGATTTGAATGAACCTACTGATTTGCAGCTGCTTTGTACCTGGATTTCAATGGCTTGAAAAAGGACATGTCCAGTAACTGGAGTTCGTTGCCTTGTGTGGCTTGGCACACACACAGCATGGTGATTTTATTTTCTCTGGCGCAATTCAAGACATGCAGCGACTTAACGTGTGACACATGACCATCAAGAATAAGCAGAACATGTCCTGACATCTTGTGATTGACAAAATGTTTCAGCCAGTCAAGGTAGATGTTTTCGTTAATCCATCCACCCTCTGGCATGTAGTCATTCAAACTCTGCCTTCTTACGCTTCCCCTTGAAAAAAAAATTGACCCGCTATTTCATCATCATCCCATTCATGACCCACTATACCCACTCATGCACATTTAAAAAATGCACAATGTGGCAATGTCTGCCTAGCCACGCCTGCTTTAATTGGAGAGTAGATTGAACATACGACTGTATGCAACAAACTGAAGTTTTTATATCGGTGGAAAGATGGACGATAAACTGTTCCTATTAACTAAACAGGTGGTGGCGTTAGAGTATACTAAACTCTAAGGCCACCACCTATGAAGTTTTTAGAATCATTTATTCGTTCTATATTAACATCAAGTTAGATGACTGAACAAAACTTACCAGTTAAGAGTTGTGGTTGAATCTTCAAGATTTGTTTACACATGCAGTTCGAGCACGCCATTGAGGACGCTTAGGCAAAGAACAAGTGCTGCTGCATTGTGAGAAAACGCAAAAGCGAAACTAATGTAGATTTTTTTAGAAAATGCTTAGCCGTACCCGCTTTGCTCGCTGACCCCCTTCACCCTCACCTATCTATCTCATGGCCAGCAATGCATATATAAGTTTGTGTAACAAAAGGTATCAGCATTGGTGGGAACACGCTATCCACCAACTATATGCACGGATCAAAATTATATGTCTCATGACTAACAATGCCGAGCAAAGTTTCTGCAATATAGAATTCAATGGATAGAATTCCTGTTATTCAGGCTTTTCTTAGAAGAGAGAATTCTTAGTACTTAACAATTTCTTGAAAATCTTTAAAAATGATCTGTAACTGGAGATAACGTGTTAGCAGATATTAAGAAAGAGTGAAAGACGATAGAGGAAGCGCTCATTTAGCTTCATGCTGTATTGAGCAAATAGTAAACAAGTAAACAAAAGAATCAGCGACCCCTAGACAACACAAAGTGATGAATCCCCAATTTTTGCTTCAAAACATCGAAAGAAAAAAAGAAAACTGCAACAACATCAAGTGTACATCTAAAGTAATATTACGTGAGTAAAAATTATTTAGATTAGAATGCATCCTTGGATAGATCCATCCTTTGTGATCCTTTAAAAATATTTTTTCGGTAAACCAAGTTCTGGTATATTACCTAGAATGGATTTTTTCAGTGAAAAAGTAATTTACTGTCTTTCGGATTTTTCATAGAATGGATAGTCTCTTTGCTCTATATTGTAGTGATTGAGTTATTATTTAACCAATTTGGAGGTCTAATTTAGCTTTTTGAAGTTGTTCTGTTTACCTACAAGCGTAATTATCCCAGGCAATGCCGGGTCTTCTGCTAGTTATATAAATGCACTTATAGGTAAAAAGCACCTTCTCAAATAATTAAATAATCTCAATTGTTTAAAAAAAATAATAATCAATACAACACAGAGCAAAGAGTTTATCCATTCTACTAAAAATACCAGGAAGCTTAGGTGATAATCCCGGAAGTTATCGAAACATTTCTTGACTTGCATCACTACTGCGGAGCATCACCAGACATTTTAGACTCAAGTTATTCTTGCCATTGACGTAGAAGCTCTTACACCTTCTTGCTCATTTCGAAACAACCGTTGTTCAGATGTTTCAAACTTTCGTAGATCTTTTTCTGTTTTAGTTGCTGAGTTTCTCCAATCAATAATCGTTCTTTCTCTTCCCTTTCCAGACACCTAATTTTTGCCAATAGTCTGGACGTTTGATAGGGAGATCACAGGAGACACGCCTGACTCCTATGCCTAATCAAAAGATGCTGGTTCTTCACTTTATGCTTATTATCAATAATTCTTATAAACGAACGTTCAGTTATCGCATTATCAGCATCTAAGTTTCCAGCATACACTGTCTGACAGTATATGAGCAATATGTTTTCTTAGGAAATGTTTAGATCTGCTGTGCTACCAAATATGCTAAGTGATACCACGGCGTGGATGGAATTTTTTGTTTTTTGGAATAAATTTTGAAATATCTTAAAATAAAACATATGGTAACGCTTAGAATTATTACAGTAAAATTCTTAATGGAAATTTGAGAAAAAAATGTTAAAGGGTCATAATGGGTAAACCTTTCCAAGGATGCCACTGTTAGTCTAAATAATTTCTTACTGAAGTAATCTAACTTTATATGTACACTTGATGCTGTTGCAAGTCCCTTTCTTTTCTCGATGTTATGAATCGAAACTCGGCCCCTCATCTCTTTGTGCAGTCTAGCGATCGCAGATTCTTCTATTAACATCCTTACCAGTTGTTCAATACACAAAGGAGATAAAGGAGTGCTTCCTCTGTCGTTTTTCCGCACTTTCTCAATAGCCTACTAACTCTCTATTATCCCCATTTACTGATCAATTTTAAATATTTTCAAGAAATTTTTAAGTACTAAGAACCCCCTTTTTTAAGGAAAGCCTGATCATTGCACAAACTTTGCCTTTCATTGTTGGTCATGAGATATGTACTGTTGGTCCGTGCTGAGTGTTTGAGAATTGCGTGATGATACCATTGTTGAAACCTATTGTTGCACAAACGTGGCCTTGCATTGTTAGTCATGAGATGTTTCTCATTAATATGCCCTGTCATAACCATGAATATCCATTTTTTATCGACAATTATTATTTTTCCAAAATCATTGGTAGACTGTGATCTTCCTCATGTTTGACGGTTAATTATGCACAATTTCATCAAGATCGGAATAAAACTGTAAATTTGCATAAGAAAGAAAGAAACAAACAACAAACCCTCAAACAAACTAAACCACAAACAAACGTCTTTCTATATCTATCCTTATATATAAAGAAGGATGTTTGTGGGTCTGTTTGTTTGTTTGTAAGTTTTTTATACAAATCTACAGTTTTATTCTGATCTTGATAAAATTTCGCATACATGAACTTTAAAGCATGAGGAAGGTCACTGTTTACCTCAGATTTCGGAAAAATAATAAATATCGATAAAAAATCGATATTCATGGTTATGGCAAGGCATAATAATGAGAAATATCTCATGATCAACAATGCAAGGCAAAGTTGGTACAACAATAGGTATCAACAATGGTATCAGTACGCAATTCACAAACACACTTTGGTATCAGCACGCAATTTACTTGTAGGTAAATAGAACTACTCGGGAAATTAGATAATTTCGTTAATTATTACAATCTGTTACTTTTTTTAGGGATTGCAATAAGTTTTAGCAAATATTTTATTACTTCTTGTAAATAATTATTATTTGTGATTTCAATATTTACAGACTATAATTCTTGCATTGTAACTTTTTGTAATTTCTTGTAAACGATACCATTTTCTTATCTTTTATGTCACAACTAACAGAAGACCTAGCTTTTCCCGGGATAATTATGCTTGTAGATAACAGAACAATCTAAACAAGCAAAATTAAACCTCCAAATCTGTTAAATAATAACTCAATCACTATAATATAGAGCGAAGAGACTATCGATTCTAAGAAAAGTCCGAAAGACAGGATTTATCTATTCATTGAAGTAGTCCATTTTAGGTGATATACTGGCACTTGATTTACGAGAACCAATTTTTAAAGGCTCACAATGGATGGACCTTTGTCATTGCATCATCATTTTTTGTTCATTGATATAATTCTTTGAAAAGAACTATCTATAATTACATCATCATTTTATGTTCATGGTTATAATTCTTGGAAACGAATGTTCTGTCATTGCATCATCATTTTTGTTCATTGTTATAATTCTTTAAATAATTTAGTGCTCATTGTTATTGGTAAATTGCGCGTTGATACCATTGTTGATGCGAACATGACGGGCCTATTGTTGCACAAACTTGCCCTGCATTGTTGGTCATCAGATATCTGTTGCTGGTCCGAGCATAGTCTGAATTGCATGTTGACATGATTGTTGATACTTATTGTTGCACAAACATTTCCTTTCATTATTGGTCATGAGATATTTCTCAAAATATGCCCTGCCATAACCATTAATATCGTTTTTTTATAAATACTTATAATTTTTTCGAAATCTGAGGTAGACAGTGACCTTCCTCATGCTTTGAAGGTCATGTATGCGAAATTTTATCAAGATCGGAATAAAATGTAGATTTGTATAAAAAATAAACAAACGCACAAACAAACAAACATAACCACAAACAAACATCCTTCTTTATACATATATAGAGAGACTAGCAAAGGTACCCGGCATCGCCCCGGATCTTTATCCACTTGTAGGAAAACAGAAAAATCTCCAAAATTTAAATTAAATTTTGCAATTTCTTAAAAATAAACAGATGAATTTTTTAAGTACTAATAATTATCTTTTCTAGAAAATCCTGAATACCAGGAATTCTATGCTTTTTACAAATTGCAACTTATCCATATTTTGACTCAATGTCTTAATTGTGGGTTTATTCATCAGCTCAACATAGTATAATAATTGAAAATCAATAAACATAAATAAAAAGCAACTAAAAAGAGAAGAACGACGAGATCTTTCGTCCTGGCACTCAGGACATCTTCAGGTCATCTGGCTTGGTTCAAAGTTTGAGAGCCCTCCCCTTCTTCTTGGACATTTCGCGGTGTTGGGTGTCAGGCAAGATTTGTGGCTTTTTTCTGCGGAGGAGGACTGACCCGGGGGGGTGAGATGGGCAGGGTGGGATGGAGTTGGCGGTAGAAATGTAAACAAAACGAAACGAACCAAAAGTAATCGAACTTAAAATCGGCCTAAATATTGCAAAGAATAATAGAATAAATTATAGAACTACTAACAAAATTTGGGTGGATTTGATAAGGGAGTAAATAGAATTATTAAATTATTGCCAATTTGGGTGGACTTGATAAGAACAACTTGCCAAATTGTTATCTTTTTTATGTAAATTGATTCTTTGATCACTCTTTTTTTATAATTTTGCTCTCTCTTTAATATAGCTACCTGGTTCCATGCTACTGGGTGATCATTTGTGTAGGCATGGAGGGCAATGGGATTATTGAAATCTTTTTTTCTGCATGCATTCTGAAGAAGGGGAGGGCCCTCAAACTTTAAACCAAGCCAGATGACCTGAAGATGTCCTGAGTGCCAGGACGAAAGATCTCGTCGTTCTTCTCTTTATAGTTGCTTTTTATTTATGTTTAATGATTTTCAATTATTATACAATGTTGAGCAGATGGAAAAACCCACAATTAAGACATTGAGTCAAACACATCTGCATAATTATCTCATCATTGTTATCAATATTTTATCATCATTTATGTTCATTGTTATAATTCTTGGAAAGATTGCTTTACATAGCATCATCATTTTGTACTCATTTTTATTGGTGAATTGCGCGTTGATACTATTGTTGATGCGAAAACTATGAGCTCTTGTTGCACACACTTTTCCTTGCATTGTTGGCCATGAGATATATATTGTTGGCCTATGCAGCGTGTTTGTGAATTGCGTGCTGATACCATTGTTGATACCTATTGTTGTACAAACATTGCCTAGCATTGTTGGTCATGAGATATTCTCATTATTATGCCTTGCTGTAACCATGAATATCGATTTTTTTATCAACATTTATTTTTTTTCCGAAATCTGAGGTTAACAGTGACCTTCCTCATTCTTTGAAGGTCAAGTATGCAAAATTTCATCACGATCGGAATAAAACTGTAAATTTATATAAAAAACATACAAACAACCCCACAAACAAATCCACAAACTAACCCACAACTACACAAACAGACAACCGTTTTTCTTAATATATATAGATTACATTCTGATACATACTTTCCCTCGCGACTAGTTTCCACGATTACAGGTAGTCATGTCGCCTTATTGTTAGTGATTATTTCTTTTTCTATATTTTTCTTTCTGCAGACCAACTTTCCGTAGATATACATCTATCTCCCTATCTGTTTTCTCCGCCTCTTGTGCAGCAATGGCTCCTGATTTATTTTCCCATTCTATCGGCCACACAAACTTTAGTAATCAATAATGCCAAATTTATAACTTATCCATGCAAAATGGATATTCGCAGAGTCTCATCTTAGCATAGTATCTCCCAGTCATTTTTAACTACGTTTTCTTTTGAGTATAATGGAACATTATTGCTTGTCGATGCTAATTCATCATAAGTTAAACTAGGCCCATTCTATGGGTTATTGTTTACTAAGCCAATGGATGCCATTCCTGTTCATCAGGTTTTATTCTTTAAACGCTTTCTATTCTTCAATTTCGGACTTTTTTAACCCTAAAATTCTTTCTCCTTTGAATAACTTGCTTGTGTGCATTTGTATATATCGTATACACTTGTACACATGCAACGTTTGTGCCTTCCTTTTGTGCACACAATCAATTTTTTGTACTTCAGAAGTTATTTAATTATTGCGCATTGCAAGCGCTATTATTCCTACTGCTATTTGCTGTGGTCGGTATTAATTGCGTTTTCTTCAATAAAACTATTTTTGCCATACTGTACAACCAAATTTACTAATTCAACTTATTTTTGTATTCAATAATTTTCGATTAACCAAATTATTTCCAAACCACGTTTCTTTTCCTAATTCCAGGTGTTGCACCCCCTCATCCTCTGAACACTGGTAGCAGAGCGTGGTTTCGGAGTTTTAATTAGGTTTTTTTTAATTGTATATATGGCAGAGTCGTACTTTGACGAGGGCTGCTCGATTCCCAAACTCACAAGCACTAATTACAACCAATGGACGTATCGTGTCTTGACTTTTCTTGAGACCAAAGATTTAGCCAGATATGTTCAAGACAAAGTCACATTGCCTGCTGATGAGCCAGTTAAATCGTCCATGCGCCTGGGGTAGATACGTGTGTGGCGTTATCTCTTGAGCATGGTTGATGACATCATCGTCATGCTCGAAGACGACAACCCTTTCACACTTTAGGGGCAATACGGCGTCGCTATGCCAGTCGGACTCAGTATCACAGGCTGAGGAAATGCGTTGCCTCTTAGCCCTGCACTTTAATGATACTGATGAGCCAAGTGTTTATGTTGCTCGTGCATTGCAAATACACGCGCAAGCAGGAGCTGTATCTATGAAATTGGATGATAAAATTTTGACTGATCACATGGTCGCAGGGTTACCCCCATCCTATACTGCATTAAGGCTCGCAGTGCAATCAAATCCGTCCATGTCCATTTAGACTTTCCTTAGTCAGCTCAAAGTGGTATTTAGGGATGTCACTTTCTGTGGTCATTCCATTGGTGCAGCATCTTGTATCACCTCTGTCACTCACCCACGTCCACTTTCCAACACCCTTAGGAATCCAGAGGTCACCTGTTTTACTTGTGGAGGTCGAGGTCGTGTAAGAACGGTTTGCCCTTCCAAAAATTATTCTCCACATGGCATACATGACTCGCATCGGATGGGTCTAGACCCAGGACACGTTCGCCTCACATGCCACCTCCTCGTCTTTAACGAAAGTCTCGTAAACCGGGTGCCAACAAAGTGCAAGATAAGAAGCCAGCAGTTAACTGTGTTGGTTTTTTCAAATAAGAATTGGATAGTGGACACGGGCAGTTCGTTTCATGTAATCAAAGACAAAAAACTTTTTGATTCTTCACAGAGATGCAAGAAGTATATCGGCAACACAGACTCTAAAAATACAAATGCTGCCATTGGTACAGGGGTAGCAAGTGTCCTGTTGAACTCTGGAACGGTTTTAGTGCTCCATAACGTGTTTTACTCACCCAGAGCGCGTCTCAAACTCATATCAGTGAGTCAATTAACGAAGCAGGGTTACAGCTTGACTTTCGACCCTATAACCTATTCCATAACCTCTCCCCAGGGCACGTCCATTGCTGCACAAGAGGGAGTCGAGGACATCCCTTTTCTCCCTGTCATCTCTCTTACTCAATCAGTTTCCCGAACGGACCCCCCCCGTTAATTTCGCTGATAGTCACTTACAAGGACATAAACAATGCATTAGGTCATCCATCATCTAAAAAACTTGCCACCGCAATAAAACATCACAGCGTGCGTGGACTTGATGTTTTGCCCCCTATGATTGATGATCAACCATGTGTTGCATGCCTCGAAGCTTGGTTGTGCAATGCCCCACATAACACCGTTCGGTACCAACAGTCATTTTGTACCATTTGTTGTTAAAGGCAAAAACATTGCTGAATAAAATTAGTCCCATGACCTTTATAACCTGACTAACAATCTTAAGGGCCACTCATTCTCTTCCATTGTCTTCAAGAACTTTAATTGCTCTTATAAAGGAATGCTCGGATATAGTGATTCAATGTCAAACGAGATTAACAGGTCACCAATTAATACTCGAGCATATTTCTAGAGAATTTCTAATTGAGAAATCTAAACCATTTAGGTTTAATTTCATGAGGAAGCATAAACTTGGCTAAAAAGTCAATAGGAGAATTTATGCTGTTTACAATAGGTCTCTACTAACTGCCTTCCTTATGGATTTTAGGAAGACAATATAATCGTGGTAGGATAGGATTGATTGGTAGTAGGCATCTAGTTTGGTGTCTTCAAAGAGTGACATATGGTATATAGAGCGCATGTCATCCCCCGCAGAAAGAAAGAAAAATGATCTAATACAATCGGGGAATTTGCCAGAGTGAAGGGTTTCCAGAAAGAAATAGTTAACAGCATCTCCAAAACAGTAAAACACAAGATCACCCTGAAAAACATCACCACGCTACAGAAAGGAAACAACCCAGGCTGATTGCTAGCCTTACTCTACAATCAACAACTAAATAGGGGCATGAAGAGTTTTGCAAGAGAATTTGGCCTTATTATAGCCTATATAAGTTCTAACTCAACTAGAAAACAGATAAATAATCCAAAGGATATACTTCCACAGGAAAATAGATCAGGTGTGTACAAAATATCCATGTGCAAAATGTAATGCGGTTTACTACAGGAAATCACGATGAGTAATCAAGACAAGAATTGGTGAACATTTGGCATGCATCAGGAAAGGAAATTTTGCAGTATCGAGATTCCCCGACCATATCCTAGACTGCCAACACGACTATAATCCTGAAAAATTTGAAATTATCTACAGCACCAGTGAGCTGAAACTGTTAAATTTTCTAGACTCATATGCCACCACCAGTGAAGACCCTGCTAATTTACTAAATAGCGACGCGGGTCCCGTGGACGCCATACAAGTGAGAGACATGGCAAAACTTTTACATATTCCCAAACTGATCTATGGAGAGTATAAACGTACTATGGACAACAAAGACTCCTGATTGGTTAATCATCGACTATCTGTAATTTCAATTTATGTACTTTGAACTTGTATTTATTTCTACAATTAACTTAAAACTAGTTCTCTTTTACTCTATAAGTGACTCTGTAATACTTCTACTTTATACATAAATTTCCGAGAGAAACTCATATATCATCAACACTGGAAGCTCGAAAAGATATTCTTAAGGAATATGGCCGCCATCCCGACATTCAATACTGTATGCAGGACATCGATCAACAAGTTGAAGACATCACCAGATGCTTTAACTGTGCCATAGAAGCTAGTAACTATCCATCAGAAAATAAACTTCTTCATCGAATCCAACTCACTCCTGGAATCCAGCACCTAATTGCTGAAAAAACAGGACACGTAGACTATGGCAACGCTATTATGAACCCTGGCTCAAAACCAAGTACAACTGGCTAGTGCGAAGAGTTCAAGAGGAGATAAAGGAGCTTCGCGATGCTAGATGGAACGACAATTCCATTTGGAGTATGGTCAGAGCAATACAGAAGCAGAAGAATGATACACTTCCTCCACTCGGTACACCGCAAGGTGATCATGTGCAAACTGATCAGGACAAGGTACAAGTCATTGCAGAGTCATCTTAAATGCAATTTGTTTTACTTATCAACAACATTCCTGAGAGTCAAATCATGTCTCAGCGTGTGGAAGATGATCTTGTCAACTTTGATGAAGTCTCGCAGCATTTAACAAAGAACAACATCGACGCCGGAGAGATCGCCACCATCATAAGTGAAAAGAGGAAAGCTCCAGGAAGAGAAAAGGTGAGCACTAACGGTCTCATGAATCTGTCAAAGAACTTTCTCACCAATACCAATAGCGACTGCAGGAAATTTCTCTACTTCCTATTCTGAGTTGCAACTTGGAATGACGTGAATTACGAATAAATTAGAATTGTTTTTTACTTTCGAATACCATTCATTAGTATATATTAAAATGGTAAATACAAGTTGTTATATGTCAAACAACTTTGAAGAGCATATTATGACGAATATACAACCCTAGCGTCAATAAACTTCAAACACCAAGTAATTTGGCTAAAAACACAGTAAAACGTGCATACAGAGGAGTGCAGGCTAATGAAAATAGATTTACTGAGTATATGTAACAATAGCAACATAGATTTAGAATCGATTTAATGGTGTGAAATAATTTATTCAAATTTATGTAAAATTGCGTTGTCAACAGGTTTGAAATAACTTCGTACACAAGGGATCGCCAGCATATAGAACTTTCCTGAAGGCTGGAGAAACGCCCAGAATGCTTTGCGTCAGGCTTTAAAAGCACCGTCTACGCGACAGAGCAGAGTATTCGTGTTGTTTTGAGCCATGGGACGTGGTAAGTCAGTAGAAACGTGTATACGGCAAAAAATTATACAGCAGTTCCGGAATAACAAATCCCAGGGAGCTATATCCCATGAATTATCAGTTCCACTCTCTACTGTTAATGGGATCATCAAGCGTTTCAGAGAAATTGGGAAAACAGAACCAGGGACTGCACCAGGCAAGCAGCGATTATTGAATGTTAGGGACCTACGAGTATTTCGATGTTACATTGTGAAAAACAGGCATGCTCCCATAAGTGAAATGACTGTTTGGGAACGAGAATATTTACATATACCCATACCCAAAAGCACAGTCCCCCGTTACATCAGAAGATGCAACTATTACTTACACGCTACAAAGAGAAAGCAATTTATGAGCACTGTAGCTAAGCGTCGCCGGGTAGCATGGGCCAGAACCCATCTTAAGTGGACCATTGCTCAGTGGAATAGTGTTCTGTGGTCCGACGAGTCCACTTTTGCAGTGATGTATGGCAACAACGGTCGCAAGGTGCTAAAGACCAAGCACGAAAGTAATCATCCGGACTGTTACCAGAGAAAAGTTCACAAGCCTGCATCGCTGATGGTGTGGGACTGCATGAGTGCAGCCGGGACAGGATCGTTTCACTTTTGCAAGGGCACTATTAACTCTGCTGCCTATATAAACATTCTTCAACAGCATCTGTGTCCATCCTGCCAAAAGTTGTTCAATAGAAAACCAAGCATCTTTCAGCAGGGCAACGCGAAGCCTCATGCTGCTCGGAACACCAAGGCTTGGCTACAACAGCAGCGTTTCAGGGTGAATGACTGGCCTGCCTGCAGCCCAGATCTGTCACCCATTGAAAATGTATGGCGTATTTTAAAGCGAAAAGTAAGACAGCGGAAGCCTGAAACACTGCAGCAGTTGCGGGCGTGTATTTCCAGTAGAAACAACGCAGAAGTTAGTGTCTAGCATGCCTTAATGACTTCGGAGCGTCATTCGTCGGAAAGGAGACGCCACTCAGTGGTAATGTACAATAAACGGTACGGTATACGAAGTATATTGCAACGTGTTGAAAATGGAACATTACCAAAAGTCGATTATTTAATTTTCTCGTGTTTTTTAAGTTAAAATGCTATATCACAGCTATATTGTACTAAAGCTCTGTGCAGTCAGTAAAGTAATTTTCATTTGTTTACAATTAGTTTGGTTGTACTTATCAGAAACTCTGTAAGTGTCCGAAGTTCATTGACGCTAGGGTTGTATAAAAATACTTCGTCTATTGTGATAATGGTCGAAATATATAAATGGTATATCTCCTCATGAAAATTCAATGGTACCATTGGAAATTTTCAGAGCTAAGATAGGACTTATAATGACAAGTCAATGGCAAATATATAAAATAGTTAATAAATGGATGATGGTCGAAATTCATTCAATGATACCACTTAGAATGCTAACATTATGGCTTCGTTGATAATTTTAAATTCTTTGATTAAACTTGGAACGACATATGATGATGAATATAAACGAGTAATTAGTACGTTCGAAGATATTAGAATATAATGGTAGGAATATATTTTATAATGGCACACTTATGATATAAATGAGAATTTTCGATTCTGAAATTTAGCATGGAATCACCTGTAATAATGAATAAATAAGAATAGTTAGTACGTTCGAATATTATATAGTAGTACATTTTATAATAGCAGTTACAAGTTGTTGATATCAAATTTCTGTGAAAGGCATAATATTAACGACTTTATATGATTAATTCCTAAGTTGCGAAAATGTTCGGACATCATTTAGTGTACATCTCCTGAATCAGGATTCCTGATGGCAATTTATAGCATATAGAAAATGCTAACATGTGTTATGACGAATACATTAGTATGGTTAGGAATTAAGAAGATAGTATTTTTCATTAAGTTGTACCTTTTCTATTAGTTTCCTTCTAAAAATAATTAAAATTTTTAAAGCTACGATATCTCTAAGAACAACCTGCCATGACGAATATTTAAGTATAGTTAAGGAATTCGAAAATGGTCGACTTTTATTCAGTGGTATCTGTTATTGTATCGATAGATATTTTCAATGCTTAGATATAATTTGGAATAACACGTAAAAAGGAATACAAAAAAATGCTTAGTTAGATAGAAGATGATCGAATATCAATTTGTTGCACACGAGTTAGCGCGGTTGTTTATAACACGGATGGTGTTGCGCGGTCTCTGAGAATTAAATGTTCATAAATAAAAAATTAATTTTTTTATCCGTCCCTTAACTTACCTCATTGTAAGGGGTAACCTAGAAAAACCTTTTAATATATCTAAAAACACCCTCCTTTTTCTCTAAATATTAGACATGAATAAATCAGAGCTAATATATGTTTTGGAACGAAATGTCAAGATAAGTCTATAACATAAGTTCGCAATTTCTAATAATGTTTGTATCATATTTGTATCACTAATAGTCGACATAAACTAACCCGTTCCGATTACCCGGGTAGATGATGTGGCCTCTCTATTGCCGCATCACGTATTTTTGTTGGTCGTCAACCTCTCTAAGCCTGTGCGAATTTTCCTGGAATCTAGTATGTTCATTATGGGCGAGTATCGCTCCTATTACTCATAGTCACATCTTGATATAGACCATAAATATCCGTATTTTTAAATTTTCAAAATTTGTTTTTAAATACAAAAAATTTATTGGGAGTTGCTGGTGAGGGGGAAAAAGGATTCAGGCGAAGAAATGTCCGAGTTTGGAAAAATGCTCGATAGCAGGCTACATTCCTTGTACCGAGCAGGCTGACTTTCCCTGACTCTTGACCGGCGATATATCCTTTAATATGCGTCTATGACCGCCCTTGTGCGAAAAATGATATAAGGATAGATGGCACATGCGCTTTGATTGCCGTTTTGCTTTCTCAATGACGGACGCGGGTTTTATATGGTAGTTCATTTATAGTAACTCCACTGATTACCATTTTCGTACCATTGGAAATTTTCATTGCTAAGATACAATTTGGAACGACATGTCATGAGGAATATATAGAAATAGTTTCTATTTTCTAAAATGATCGATTTTTAATTAGTGGCACAACTTCTGGTGATACAGATATTGTACCGTTGGAAAGCTTAAATGCTGAAATGCAAATATAAAGACGAATAAAAACGAAGAATTTGTATTTTCGACTACAGTCGAATATCAATAAATAGTACATCTTGTAATTGTGTCCTCAGAGTGAAAATACGTTCTTCAATGTTGCCAGCGCTCTCGGTTACTCAGCGCTCTTCAATAGTGCCGACTCTATTGCTACTCTATTAGGGAGAGTCCAAGCTTTTATCCACAGTAAGGCGTTTTCTGAAGATTTCATAAGTTAAGGAAATGATAAGTTCTAATTTTAGTTGTATTTTAAAAGTGTGACTTTAGGTGACTTTCAGTGAAAATCATGAATGATTGGTAATAAGAGTGCAAGAAACTGTAAATCCACCTATCTAGGTGACTTTCAGTGAAAACCATGATTGATTGGCAACAAGTGTCCACGAAACTGTAAATCCACCCATTTGGGTGACTTTTGGTGATATCATGAACGTTTGCTTCCTCATTGGACATCCTCCCTCTTCTAAGGCGTTCTGGTTCTTTTCGCCCTTCCCTTTTCTCTGGCGAAATCACGTGACTACTCTTGTTTGGTGGCTTATTCATTTTCTGAAATTTATTGTATGATGAACAAAAATTAATTATCAAAGACTTGGAAATATTTCATAATTTCTAAGAATGGTCGAACAACACTTAGTTGTACCTCTCCTTGTGGTACGTTTATGTTACCATTAGGAATTTCAATTCTAAATAATGAAATGCAACAACCTTTAATGAAGAATGCATATAAATAGTTAGCAAGTTCGAAGATGGTCGAAACTTATGCAATGGTAAAACTTATAATGATAACTTTATGCTTTCGTTGGAAATTTTCAATGCTCAGATTCAACTTCGAACGACTTGTCATGAAGAATATATAGGAATAGATAGGGATTCGAAGATGGTCGATTGTTATTCATTGTTAACTCTTCTAATGTTACCATTTTAGTATCTATAAAAATTTTAAATGCTTAAAAGAACTTAGAACGAAATATAAACACGAATGTAAACGAATAATTATTACAGTCGTAGATGATCGACTATCATTAATTTGTATATGTTTTCATTGTGCCCTTCAGGAACTACTGGAAATTTTCTAAGCTAAGATACGACTAGGAACTACATGTCATTTCGAATATATAAAAATAATTTTGTAATTTCAAAGGATCCACGAACTTTAATTAGGGGTACCTCTCCTGATGAAACGGTTATAGTACCATTAGAAGTTTTCAGGGCTAAGATACAAAATAGAAAGATGTTTTATGAAGAATTTGTATCAATCATCAGTAAAATATGCTGGGCTTTTTGGTTTTTAGAAATCCGTGCAATTGCCTCTCATCCTCTTTTCCGAAGAATCTTATGTAATTACTGTTTTCAGTATATTCTATTTAATAAGAAGATTTTTTATTAGGATCTCTTTTCCATTGGTTTTTGCTTCTTTTTAATCGATTTTAAATTTTATTGACTAGATTTGGCTCTGTAATCGGCTGTTACTTAAATGTTTATTTTTTTTTATTTTGCATTATTTATTTATTTCAATTTTTAGTTAATTTTACCATAATTTCGAGAGTTAAGCCTACTCAATCGGCCTTTTAATCTACTTAATCGAACCATCTTTATGATTTTACTAACTTATGCATGTTTGATAAATTATTTTAGTTTTCTTCCTTTGTTTTTTTTTCTTTTTTACTTTTATTAATATTATTATTATCTTTATTCCATTTATTGTAATATAAGTACATATTTGAAAGAGGAGTCCTAAACAAAAAACTTAGCATCTTTTCAGTATTTCAATATTTAACTCTATCATTATTTCAGATCCTTACATTTGCTTTTACAGAATATCCTTTCTTTTTCAATCAAATATTTTTTTATAAAAATCTTTTAGGACACATAATACTTTCCAATTCATTTGATTTCCATCCAGGTAAGTTTTTTCCCACTTTTCTTTCTAAAACTTGTTTCTATCTCTCTTCTTCACCATTCTACATTCAAATAAAACATGTTCCAAGGTTTCTACATCTTCTTTACACCCTCTACATATTCTTTCTTCCACTCTAACATACACTTTATTTCCCACCAAAATATTTCCACATCTAATCTTTAGAAATAAAAATTTTACTCTAATATTATTTTTGTTGTTAAATATCTTTCAATTGGCCAATTTGTCATAATTTTTTTAAATATTCTACATGTTACAGAATTATTTATTCTATCCATTCTTTCCTTTAATTCCTTAGCCAGTATTGTCTCCATTATTTTTTCATTTATTTCTTGCAAACTGATTTTTCTTACTCCTTTACCTTCCCACCATATCTCTCTATATTCTTCTGATATATTTTCATTTATTTAATCAATTAATCTATAACCCTTACCTCCTCTAGCCATTTTTTAATTTCATTCCAGCCATCTATTCTCTTGCATATCTTCAATTTTTCCCTATATATATAACTAGCAGAGGACCCGGCGTTGCCCGGGATGATTACCCTTGATGGTAAACAGAACAACCTCAAAAAGCTAAATTAAACCTCCAAATTGATTAAATAATAACTCAATCACTACAATATAGAGTGAAGGGACTATCCATTCTAAGAAAAATCCGAAAGACAGGAATTTACCTCTTCACAGAAAAAATCCATTCTAGGTGATATACCGGGACTTGATTTACCGAAAAAAGATTTTTAAAGGCTCACAATGGATGGACCTCTCCAAGGATGCCTTCTAGTCTAAATAATTTTTTACCCACGTAATCTTACTTTAGATGTACACTTGATGTTGTTGCAATTTCCTTTCTTCTTTCGATGTCTTGAAGCAAAAATTGGTCATTCATCACTTTGTGTAGTCTAGTGGTCGCCGATTCTTCTATTTACTTGCTTACCATTTGCTCAATACAGTAGGGAGTTAAAGGAGTGCTTCCTCTATTTTCTTTCACTCTTTCTCAATAGTGTGCTTACTCATTATCTCCGATTACTGATCATTTTTAAAGATTTTCAAGAAACTGTTAAGTACTAAGAATTCTCTTTTCTAAGAAAAGCCTGAATAACAGGCATTCTATGCATTGAATTGTTGGTCATGAGACATATATTGTTGATCCTTGCATGGTGTTGGTGCCTTGCGTGTTAACACCATTGTTGATACCTATTGTTGCGCAAACTTTTATTTGCATTGTTGGTCATGAGATAGATATATATTGTTGGTCCGTGCAGAGTGTTTGTGAATTGCGTGTTGATACTTATTGTTGCTAAAACTTTGTCTTGCATTGTTAGTCATGAGATATTTCTCATTAATATGCCCTGCCATAACCATGAATATCGATTTTTTATCAATAATTCTTAATTTTTCTAAATCTGTGGTAGACAGTGACCTTCCTAATGCTTTAAAAATCATGTATGGGAAATTTTATCAAGATCGGAATAAAACTGTAGATTTGTATAAAAAACAAACAAACAAACAAACAAACAAACAAACCCACAAACAAACATCTTTCTTTATATACGGTACTAGCAAAGGTACCCGGCGTTGCCCAGGATAATTACAGAACAATTTCAAAAAATTAAATAAATTTTGCAATATCTTAAAAATAAACACATGAAAATGCTTCGAAATTATACAGTAAAAATTCTTAATGAAAATTCAAAAAAAAATTTTTTAAGGGCTCACAATGGCTGGACCTCTCCAATAATTTCTTACTCACGTAATCTTACCTCAGATGTATACTTAGTGTTGTTGCAATTTCCACCTTTCTCTCGATGCGTTGAAGCAAAACTTGGCCATTCATCACTTTGTGCAGTCTAGCGGTCGACGATTCTTCTATTTACTTGCTTCCTATTTGCTCAATACATCACCGAGCTAATGGGGTGCTACCTCTGTTGTCTTTCTACTACTTCTCAATAGTCTGCTAACTCTCCGTTATCTCCAGTTACTGATCATTTTTAAAGATTTTCATTAAATTGTTAATACTAAGAACTCTCTTTTCTAGGAAAAGCCTGAATAACAGGAATTATATGCATTGTTACAAATTGAAACTTATCCATATTACATCATTTTATGTTCATTGTTATAATTCTTGGAAAGATTGCTTTAAAATTACATCATCATTCTCTGCTCATTCTTATTGGTGAATTGCGCGTTGATACCATTGTTGATGCGAACACAATGGGCCTATTGTTGCACAAACTTTGCCTTGCATTGTTGGTCATGAGATATATATTGTTGGTTCATGCAGTGTGTTTGTGAATTGCGTGCTGATACCATTTTTGATACCTATTGTTGTACAAACTTTGCCTTGCATTGTTGGTCATGAGATATTTCTCATTAATATGCCTTGCTATAACCATGAATATCGATTTTTTATCAATATTTATTATTTTTCCGAAATCTGAGGTAGACAGTGACCTTCCTAATGCTTTGAAGGTCATGTATGCGAAAT
>JAHWFO010074611.1:88848-112930 GCA_023313115.1 Rhysida immarginata | reverse complement strand
ACACACAGACCCACCCACAGACCTACAGACCCACAGACGCACAGACCTACAAACATCCTTCTTTATATATATAGAAGATTACGTTCGAGTTTTCTTTATATTCTCCTTGCTCTCGAAAATGGAAATTATATGTTAAATAGTTAACCATTTTTGGTTGTTAATTATTCCGGCAAAATCTTGTGTTATATCTAAATCTAGGAGATAATAATGTTCTTTACGAAGTTCCTCGAATGTATTTGGTAATTCGTTTAGAATTGTATTTATTTTTACATCTGCCAATTTTATTTTATATGGAATACCAACTAGAATCGTGAATTTAGAATTTAGTATTTCTATATCTTCTTTTAAAATCTGTTTAACATCTAGAACAGTTCGAAAATTGTAATTTAACAAATATGGTATTTTTGCTTTAATTCCATAACTTGCTAAGTTATAATCAGTGAATCTACTTCTTAAATAGCTAATAAACGAACCACATTCCTGTTTTTTTTTAATAAAAATTTACCGTTCTTAATTCTCCTTCGCAATCCATAACATCTGTAATTTTATCAATCATAATATTATCGCAGAATGGTTCCGTAATTGGTTGAATGCTAGAAATTTTTCCACTCTCATTTGTGTAATTTATATCTCCAATATTTCTAATAAGATTTGAGTTTTACAAATTTTCTGTTAGTGGCCAGAGACCAAATCTTTCGTTGGTTGTTTTTATTTTTCCGAGTAAATCGGTAATAGAGTATTTATTTGTTGTAGCGGACATTCTGTTTTCGGCTTCCATTTATTAGAGATAAAAACCTAGCCGGAAACTTAGTGTTAGAAATATTTATTAACTTGTAATGTATTTTAGAATTTTTATTAACTAGTAAGCATTAGACATTTTTATTAACTTCTATGCGCTAGAACTTTTTATTAATCTGCAATAAGAGAGGAAAAAGAGGAAGTTAGAACTTTTAAGAAACCTGCAGAAAGAGGTCCAAAAGTGTAAATAGAACTTTCACGAATTATACAGAAAGAGATATAAAATTGGAAATTAGAACTTATAAGAAACTTTAGAAAGAGAGACTTAGATAAAAAATTCTGGCTACTTTGCAATTTTTTGTTGTTTATGTAGGATTTTTTAAAAATAGAGAAAAAAGCAAAAAATAGAGAAAAGTCGGATTAAATGTAAACAATTAGAGGAAAACAGAGAAAAAATAGAGGTAGCTGAAACTTGGTAGCTGAGTGTATAGCAACAATCTTTTCGTACCTATATGAATATAAAAAAATTTTTAAACTAGTTTTTAAATAATTCACAGAAAAAAACAAGCTCATATTATCAAGTTTGATGTTGATGATGAGCCACCAAGTAGTATGAATGATATTGAAGAATTTGATGGTGATAGCGATTAATCTTCTCTTTGTAATAGTTTCTGGGTTTATTATACTTATATTTGTAACTCTTAGTATACGGGTACGTTCAGCGTATTTTCCACTGCGATTTTCAACCTTTGACTGGTGTTAAGGCGATGACCAAAAGTAGAAATGACCAAAATGGAGAATACGCTGAACGTACCCTCTTACCACTATCATTATTTTAACCTCATTCAACTTTGTTCTTTTCACCAATGACCACATCGGCTTCATTGCCAATTTGGCTTTTTGGCTTATTTCTTCTTTCTGTTTCCCATAACTATTCTTCGGAGTAAACCACATACCTATATATTAATATTCTTTCTCCATTATAAATACCTAGATATTTATATTATTTCCCCATTTCCACTTTTCTTTTATACTACATTTTCCGCCCTTTTTAAATACCATCATTTTTGATTTACTAACATTTAATACTAAATCAATTTTTTCTCTAAAATCCTCTGTACGTTTTAACATCCTTCCCAATTCTTCTTCATCCTCTGCCAATATTACCACCTCGTCTGCAATATCAATTGAAAAATTTTCTCCCTTCCTACTACATTTCCACCTTCATTACATTTTTTCAGATAATTTCCCAAATCATTCAAAAGGATTCTGTAACACCATTACTACTTTTAACTTTACATTGTGTCTCTTTATACATATTTTAATACTAGCTGATCTACCTGGCGTTGCCCGGGATAACTAAATTTATATGTCAGCAGAACAACCTCAAGAAGGATGTTGATTTCCTTCAGTTAAACACATGCAATTGTTTCGGGTTTATAAAAAAGACTGTTATGGTTTCTGATGCCAGGATTCGCCAGCCGAGGTTCGAATGCGCTCTCCCGACACTTTTATTTATATCCCAGCTTTTACTCCAAAGCTGGACGATATACTATGTTTTTCGTTTGTCCATCTGGGGCGTAAACAAACAAATTATCTGGGGTGCCGACTCTTGAGCAAGCTACATATAATTGCCTGTGTGAAAAACATGGCCTTTCCAAGTTATTGCCTGCCCCACAAAGCGATTGCCCTTGGGCTTGTTGATACTCATAGCGAATAAAAGTCTTATAGGAAACTGCAATAGCTTGTAATGGAAGGGCATATTTGTATCATTGGGTATTAATGGAATGCGAGGAATCAATACATCTTCACCTGCGGCATTTTTCGTGATGATCGTGATGATTTCTCTATTACGTTCGGCAATAGATTCTTCACGTTTAGTCTTGTTCTTTTGTACAGCCGTGGTGGGTCGAGGTTACATAATAGCATGATAGGGATCCTTTTTTTTAAAGTAAGCTCATGTGGCAGCATTCCTGGGGGTTCAAGGGAATTTAAAAATTCTGTAGTGTCATTCACTGCTTGCTCCATGTCCATTACGGTAACAATGGATGAAAAGATGGCAGAGTTGCCGGTGAGCATTTCCTTAAAAAGATCGTTACATATTTAACGCTGTCGTTTTTTTGGAGATAAAATGGCCCTTTCGCACAACCATCGATGCGATTTGTAATTTTCTTGTATATCTGGAAACACTTTAGTTATCAGCTCGTCGAGTGAAGAGACCATATTGCAGAAATTTGAGGAAAACGAAATTAGAACGGTAGTGGGGTTGAGAGGAGCTACTCCATTGGCCATTAACAGCAATTGCTGTGAAAACTGCTCTGAACTTGTGTCTCCTCGTAAATGAACCCTCATATTTGTCTTGAGATTCATTATGCGCACAGGTATCTCTTCAGCTCTAAGAGGCCTTATACAATTGGCGAAACAATTGGTGAAGGACACTTAAGACAGGAGTGAAGTTCATCGGCTGGCATAGAACTTTGAATCACAGGCAGGGATTATATAAAATCTCCTGCCAGGAGGACGACAGTACTGCTCATCAGCCGCCCGTTTTCCCTAATGTCATGCAAAGTGCGATCAAACGCTTCTAGTGCCCTTTTTGTAAGCCATGGTGCATTCGTCCCAAACGATTAGTTTGAAATGAGCACTTGTGCCAGAATGAAGCCTTTGCTTATATTGCAAATGGGTCGTTCTGAATAATGCAGATTCAATGGTAGCTTCAGAGCTGAATGCGCTGTTCGACCACGAACTAACAGTGTAAATGCTATCCCAGAAGATACTATAGCCATAGCACTTTCACTTCTTTGGCGAATCTCAGCCAGCAAAATATTTATCAGAAATGTTTTTCCAGTTCCCCCGGGTGCATCAAGGTAACAAATGCCACCATTTTCATCCTGAATGAGACTTAACAGTGCATCATAGGCTTGCCTCTTGCTTGAGACTAATAGCGGTCTATTTTATTCAAGAAAAAGGTGGAGACATTATTGTCATAGTTCCTTTCTTTCCAAAAATCAGTATCTAGGACCTCTTGAACATTTTGATTCGGCGCCTCTAGTCCAAGCTCGCAAGAGAGTTTTGCCGTTAATAGAGATACATTTGTTCTCAGGCATTATAAGCGTTTGTTTCAGTATTCCCGCTGTATAACCTGAGTTAATGATAGGTTAACATTAGCTCTTTGCGCCTCTCTGAGAATGTCTTCACTTAAATTTTCTTTTTATTTATCCCAAAGGCGCTGTGGATTTGATGGAGCGCACGTCGTGATTATAATGGCAAAAAGACTCCTGAGTTGCTTTGGGAAACACGTGGCAGATGCCTCTGACAATTTCGTGTCCCAGGTTGATCGTTTTCAAGCAATCTGTGTTTCTGACATGATTCTCTATAGCTTTCACACACGTATTCCTGAAGGTTTTAAGATCAATAAATGATGTCGGTCCTAGCACAACATGAAGCAACAATCTCATGTAGTAGCACTTAACATTGCTTGGATGAACAGTGCAGACACGGCCAATGGCGTCAGTTGTGCATATATCGGTTTGACCTGAAACTTGGGCTCCCTTCTTTCTCCTGCAGAAAATTTTGTTTTGTGCGTCCCATGTGTAGTATTTTGGTACATCGACATAGAGTATTGTCTTTTCAAATGGATCTTGCTGGCACAACTGAAAAAACGCTGTTAATAAATAATATTTTTTAACTGGAGATGCGTCTCCAAACATAGGTAATGATTTTTCAATTGAAAAATAGAAAAAATTATTCTGCGACCCGGATTCGAACCAGGAACCTCGACTATCATGGCCCATGCCTCTACCAATAGGGCCATCGCAGACACCACAGACAGCCAAGCTGTCTTAAGGTGTCTTAAAGACAACCAAGTTGTCACGGTCGCAGAATTTTTCCTTTCCATTTTTCAATTGAAAAATCATTACGTATGCTTGGAAACGCATCTCCAGTTAATAATTATTATTTACTTGTGAGTTCATCATCTTTCCGCTATCTGCGGGCTAGGTTCCCGTTTTCCTTAGAGCTTTGGGCTTCAACCGTGACAACTTGGTTGTCTTTAAGACACCTTGAGATAGCTTGGCTGTCCATGGTGTCTGCGATAGCCCAATTGGTAGAGGCATCGGCCATGATAGTCGAGGTTCCTGGTTCGAATCCGGCTCGCAGTATTTTTCTTTCCATTTTTCAAACGAAAAATCAATGCTGATAACGTTGTGTTTGGAGGCATTTTCACTCTATCTTGAGCATTCTTTTCCGTGTAGTATACTCTCTGTCCGTTCTCTAAGTGAACGCTTAAGTGGACAACCGTTGGGTAACGTTCGTGGATTTGAAAATTTAAGAGGCGCCAAATAGCTTCATTACTGCTAATATATCTCCCCAATTGGTACTGATTCACTTCATCCACCTCATATTCATTGGCTCATCCGAAAACGGCCAAGTCACTGCCTATAGTGACGTATTTGAAAATGTATTAATTCATTAAACAGAGTGGCAGTACCCGACATTGATGTGTGCTTGAAACATTTTTGTAATGAGTGGGGAATAAGGCACAGCCCACCTGTTATCAATTTCGATATCTCTGTTTTGGTTGCTTACATTAACTGTAACAGTCGCTGTGAAGTCCCCATTTACAGGTTTCCGTCTTCTGTATAAAGGGTAACCATTGTTGGCTGATTATATCTCATCAATGAACTGTCGTGGATAGTTCTTAGTACATTTGCCATCTTTCATGCACGGTGCCTTATGGTTTAAAGGTCCGCATGGCCTATGAACCATGTTCTTTGATACTACTTCGAATAGCAGTGGATCCTGTTGAAGATCTGGCAGCTCACCAAAGTTATGTCATCTATTTCGGTCGGTCGGATTTTTTCTTTAAGCCATATCAACATGTGTACATTGTAATATCTCGCTTTTTCCATTCGACCGAATACATCCAACAGCGGGTTTCTCCAAATATATGGCTTTTGGTAATAATATCAGAAAATTTGATTACTTTTTGCTTAAATACTCTCGCTATGGAATCATGACGATCAATCAGTGATTGGCCTTCCAAAAGCTCAACAGTAAACTCTGGCCACTTAGAGTTGCACGTAATAGTTACAAAAGGATCCGGACGGCCATCAATGCGGACATAGGATGTGGCATCTTGAGCATATTCGTGCAGGTGCCTCGGACTGCCAGTAAACGTATCGGGTAATATTACCATCCTTCCTATATCAGCGATATTCCGATCTTTAGCCACAGCATCTCGTAGATGAATATGATCATTAATACACAGTTTTTTTCTGATTTAATCTAATAAAAAGAAGCCGTTCTCTTCCAGATCAACCATGAGCATGGCTACATCAGTAATGGTTGGGGCGTTAAAACGCCGTTCATGTTCACCGGATGGCCTCTTGTCTGTTCGTATGACTACTTTGTACTCGTCTGTAGGCATCCTTTCTAATGCTGTTTTAAACCAGGTGTTTGTGCGAATGAAATAGTCTCTGCTGACATAAAACGATATCCTGTCGCACGCCTGATATATAAGCACATCGTTGATCAGCCTCTAATATTTCATCACCCATGAAGAAAACTTGAAGAAATTTTGGATTTTCACCTGGAAGGGGAAGAGGTGATCCAGCTCTCTGGTAAACTTGACCATGAATCTTAACAGTCTCTATTTGGCTTTGCGATAGAAACGTGACGTCGTTGTTTGCTTTATTTAATGAAGACTTTTGCGATTATTCCTTGAAACAGCATCAACAGTAACTAGAAGTAATTCGCGCGGGAATATAATGTATCTTATTTTCTAAAAGGGGCATGAATCCACATTTTTGCACTATTTATGACGCACCGAACGATGTCATTTTGGAAGCTTGAATTGTATGCCCTGTTATTTTTTGAGGAAATGTTTGGAATTTTATGTGTTACCATACAAGAAAGATAACAGTGGTTCTGGAGGCTATTTAAGTGGCAGCAGCTACACTTTTCTATTAAAGCAACATATTTCTGGTAGTTCCCATTTATATTTCATTGCTTGATAATGGTTAAATACGATATCCATCCTACTTATTAGGAATTCAGGGAGATTACAGTAATTGTATTCAGAATTATAATTAAATGCCGCTAATTTTAAATCAGAATGTCGATTCGCCACCCTTAATTCTTCTGTTCTACGTAGAACTCGTTGTACACGTAGCTCTCTTTCCACCGAAGTTTCCCTTGCCCTTAACGTTGCAGTTCGCTTACACTCCTGCAGCAGACGAAGCTCTCTTTCCTCTGAAGTTTCCTTACCTTGATGTTGCAACTCGCATAAACTAAGGCTGCAGACGAAGCTCTTTTTCCTAGAAGTTTCCCTTGCCCTTGACATTGAAGCTCGTCTACGTTCCTGCTGTATACGAAGCTCTCTTTCCTCCGTAGTTTCCCTTGCCCTTGACGTTGCAGCTCGCATAAGCTCCTGCTGCAAACGAACCTCACGTTTTTCAGGTGTCTCTGACGCCCGGATAGTTTTTTGTCTCTTAGCTGCAGGGTCTCTCATTCTTTTCTTTGGTGGCATTACGATAGATATAAATAATTATGATTCCTTTGAACGATTATTAATTAGCATTAGACAGATAAATCGTATGATTTTTTGGTTTGATGATACAAATTGATGCAATTTTAGGTTATGAATTGCTCAAACGTGCCAAACACACAACACATATACACAACACACACACACACACGCATTTCACCCAATCGTCTGAACGCTTGTTAGGGGCTGAAGGAAGACACTTGAAGGGGCCTCATCGGGAGAAACTATCCTATCTATATCGACTATTATATCATTTTATGTTCATTAGTAGTAATTCTTGGAAACGAATGTTCTTTGCATCACAACTTTTGTTCATTGTTATAATTCTTTGAAAAGAACTTTCAATCATTGCATCATTTTGTGCTCATTGTTAGGAGCCTCACTTGGCGAATTGCCATTTGAGACCATAGTTGATGAGAACACGACGAGCCTACTGTTGCAGAAACTTTGTCTTGCATTGTTGGGCATGAGATTGTTCTAATAGGCCTTCCATATCCATGAATATCGATTTTTTAACGATAAATATTATTCTTCCGAAATCTGAAATAGACAGTGACCATCCTCTTGCTTTGAAGGTCAAGTATGCAAAATTTCATCAACTTCGGAATAACACTGTAGATTTGCATAAGAAACAAACAAACAAACCCACAAACAAACAAACAAACAGACCCACAAACATCCATCTTTATATATGTAGAACTAGCAAAGGTAGCCAGCGTTGCCCGGGATAATTACACTTGTATGTGAACAGAACAATCCCAAAAAATTATATTAAATTTGGCAATACAGTAAAAATAAACACATGAAAATGCTTAGATATAATACAGTAAAAATTCAAAATTCAAAAAATTCTTTTTAAGGGCTCACAATGGCTGGACCTCTCCAATAATTTCTTACTCACGTAATCTTACCTTAGATGTATATTTAGTGTTGTTGCAATTTCCACTCTTCGCTCGATGTGGTGAACCAAAACTTGGCCATTCATCACTTTGTGCAGTCTAGCGGTCGCCGAATCTTCTATTTACTTGCTTCGCATTTGCTCAATACATCACGGAGCTAAAGGAGTACTTCCTCTGTCGTCTTTCTACTCTTTCTCAATAGTCTGCTAACTCTCCATTATCTCCAGTTACTGATCATTTTTAAAGATTATCAAGAAATTGTTAAGTACTAAAAACTCTCTTTTCTAAGAAAACCCTGAATAACAGGAATTCTATGCATTCTTACAAATTGAAACTTATCCGTATTACATCATCATTTTATGTTCATTGTTATAATTCTTGGAAAGGTTGCTTTAACATTACATCAATCTGTGCTCATTGTTATTGGTGAATTGCGCGTTGATACCATTGTTGATGCGATCGCAATGGGCCTATCGTTGCACAAACTTTGCGTTGCATTGTTGGTCATGAGATATATATTGTTGGTTCATGCAGTGTGTTTGTGAATTGCGTGCTGATACCATTGTTGATACCTATTATTGTACAAACTTTGCCTTGCATTGTTGGTCATGAGATATTTCTCATTAAAATGCCTTGCCATAACCATGAATATCGATTTTTATCGATATTTATTATTTTTCCGAAATCTGAGATAGACAGTGACCTTCCTCATGCTTTGAAGGTCATGTATGCGAAATTTTATCAAGATCGGAATAAGACTGTAGATTTGTATAAAATACATACAAACAGACCCACCCACCCACAAACATCCTTCTTTATATATATAGATAGATTATTTAGGCGTTGCGCGGGATAATTACGCTTTTAAGTAAACAGAACAACCTCAAAAATCTAAATTTTTTGGGGGACTTGATTTACCGAAAAAAAATTTTTTAAAGGTTGACAATGAAAGGAACTATCCAAAGATGCTTTCTGGTCTAAATAATCTTTTACTCACGTAATCTTACTTTACATGTACATTTGATGTTGTTGCAACTTTCTTTCTTCTTTCGATGTCTTGAAGCAAAAATTGCCCATTCATCACTTTGTGCAGTCTAGCGGTCGCCGATTCTTCAATTTATTTGCTTACTATTTGCTCAATACCGCACGAAGCTAAAGGAGTGCTTCCTCTGTCGTCTTTCACTCTCTCTTAATAGTCTGCGAACTTATTACGTCCAGTCACTGATCATTTTTAAAGATTTTCTGGAAATTGTTAAGTCCTAAGAATTCTCTTTTCTAAGAAAATTCTGAATAACAGGAATTCTATGCATACTTACTTACTTACTTTTCAAACGTGCTTATCCGTTAGGGTGGCGGGGGCAGCAGCCCTACAGAGGATCTCCAGCGATCGCGATCTTCCGCCATTAGGCGCATGTCCTCCCTGGTAATATCCAAGCGACTCGAACCCAGATTCTCCATGTAGTCTACCCACCTGGTTCTAGGCCGACCCCTTGGTCTCTTACCCACTGGCTTGGAAAATAACAACTGCCTAGGAAGACTAGTTTTGCGGCATCGGTATCACGTGGCCATACCAGCGCAACTGAGATCTCTCAATGCGGAGAAGTAGCGGCTCAACACCTAAAGACTCCCTTATTGTGCTGCTGTGCACTCTATCTAGTAGGGTAACACCGGCCACACCTCTCAGGAATCTCATTTCGGCCGCTTGTACCCGCGATCGCACTCTTTCGGTCATTACCCAAGCCTCATGACCATAGGTGAGAATAGGGACAAAGATAGATTTGAAGACGGAGAGCTTGGCTTTGTTACCCAGCTCTCGTTTCGTTACCAGAAATCTATATTGTAGAAACTTTGCCTATCATTGTTGGTCATGAGACATATATTGTTGGTCCTTGTATATTGTTGGTGCACAGTGTATGTGAATTGCGTGTTCATACCATTGTTGCAAAAAATTTGTCTTGCATTGTTGGTCATGAGATATTTCTTATTAGTATGCCCTCCATAAACGTGAATATCGATTTTTTATCTGTATTTATTATCTTTTTGAAATCCGAGGTAGACAGTGACCTTCCTCATGCTTTGAAGATCATGTCTGCAAAGTTTTATCAAGAGAGGAATAAAACTGTAAATTTGTATAGAAAACAAACCCACAAACAAACCCATAAACAAACAAACATCCTTTTTTATATATATAGATAGAAGATAGACTAGCAGATGACCTGGCGTTGCCCGGATAATTACGCTTGTTAAGGAGCTAAAGGAAGACAAGTGTATCTCTTTTGCCTCATCGAGTGAGATTGCCCTATCTATATCATCTATTAGATCCATTTCCTGTTCATTGTTAAAAATTCTTGGAAACGAATGTTCTGTCATTGCATCATCATTTTATGTCCATTGTCATATATCTTTGAACTATTTTGTGCTCATTGTTATTGTTTGAACGACGGGTCTATTGTTGCACAAACTTTGCCTTGCATTGTTAGTCATGAAATATCTGTTTCTGGTCCGAGCAGAATGTGAATTGCGTGTTTGACACCATTGTTGATACATATTGTTGCACAAAGTTTTCCTTTCATTGTTGGTCATGAGATATATATTGTTGGTTTGCGCAGAGTGTTTGTGAATTGCGTGTTGATACTATTATTGATACTTATTCTTCCATATTTCTCATTTATATGCCCTGCTATAACCATGAATATCGATTTTTTATCAGTAATTTTTTCGAAATCTGAGGTTGACAGTGACCTTCCTCATGCTTTGAAGGTCATGTATAAACGAATATATATTAAGAGGAGGACGAGACACATGAACCCTGGAATATAAGAACAAATAGTTATTATTTAAAAATACAAATTAAATATACAATAAGGTATAATAAACACAAATAATGAATCTAAATCAAAATAAAAAGCTAAAGAGTTAACCATAATAAATAGTTTTATTATATTCTGATTTAGATTAATTATTTTTGTTTATTATTTTTTTTTTTATTTAATTTGTATTTTTAATTAATTACTAATTTTTAAGGTCATGTATACGATATTTCATAAAGATCGGAATAAAACTGTAGATTTTTATAAAAACAAACCCACAAACAAACAAACAAACATCTTTCTTTATATATATATAGAAGAGATTTCCTAATAACTTACTTTCTGTACCCATCCTCCTTCATTTCATCCGCATTTTTTTCCTATTTACGGAATCAAAGGCCGATTTCAGGTCCATAAAAATACTATTACCTTTTTTCTTTTATGTATGAGTCCTAATTCTATTAGACTGTTCAGAATAAAAATATTGTCCATAACACCTTTTCCACTTCTAAAACCAGCAAGCGAATCTCCAAGATACTCATCCTCTTCTATCCATCTTCTCATTCTTTCTTCTGGAATATTTGTATACACCTTATAAAGGCCTGAAGTTAAACTTACTCCTCTATAATTAGTCACCTCATTTGCACTTCCCTTCTTTTTAACTGGACATATCACCACCTCTTTCCATTGATTGGGGAATTCCTTTTTTCTCAAAAATTTGATTATAAATCTCACTTAGTCTTGCAATTATTATTGGATCAGCATACTTCACAAACTCTCCTGAAACACCATCTAATCCAACCGCTTTCCGACCTTTCAATTTCTTTATCGCTCTCCAGATTTCCATCATCGTTATCTTTTCATTATACCATATTTTCACATATGTTTCTCCTACCTCTATATTTCTATCCATTATCAACTCCTCTTTTCCAACCATTCTCTTCATAAACTGACTTTTCCATTCCTCCTTACTTATTTTTTCACTTATACCTTGTCTTTTGCTTCTGAATTTATTAATTAATTTCCAAAACGACTTCGTATCTTTTACATTTACCAGCTCATTATTCAATTTCCTCTTTTTTACAAACTCTTTTTTACAATTATTCTTTTTTCTTTTACAAACTTCTTAAAGTATTTTCTCTTTTGTATATTATCTGTCCAATTATTATCATTTTTTCTTGCCTTCATAAGAGACTTTCACATTTCTTTTTTTTCTATCACACATTCATTATCAAACCTGTCCCTCCTCAATGTATCTATATCATTTTTCATCTTTCTCTTTTCATCTTTTCTCCTGCCAATTTTAATGTTTCTTCAATTTCTTTTATCTGTTCCTTAACTTTTCCACAATTTTCTTTTTGTTCAACATCTCTCTTATATTTCTCCTATATTCCTCTTTATATCCTTCATCCCATTTATAATAAAACACTCTTATTCCTTCTCCTTTTCCTCTATAACTCGTCGTTTTTCTCCTTCCTCTAATATACATTATTATAGGCATATGATCCAATTCGTCTCTAATATCCACTATAAAATCTTCAACCTCCTCTATTGCATTTACATCAAGAGAGCATAATACAACTATCGATTTTCCTCTACCTCCAATAAAAGTATATGCCTCATCCTTATCTACTTCATCCATTTGCAATCATCTATCCTTCCTCTCCACACCATCTTTTCATCTCTTCTCCTTGTTTATTTACAGTCTAATCCTTTGATTTTCTTCTTTTAAAGACATTGTGTGGCATAAACTTCAAAAACTCCTCATCTTCATTTTGTTGTAATTCCCCCATCCTTGCATTCCAATCCAAAAATAGCAATGAATTACCTTTTTCATATTTTTTGCATGACTAACAAACCATTCAAAATCACCACTCAACATATTTTTCCTTACTTTCCACATTTTTTCAGTCATCTAAGTTTCCTGTAAAATCATCACTTCAAAAATAGAATATATTTCCACCATTCTTTATCCTTATTGTTCAGAGGGGGGAGAAAAAATAAATAGAATTTAATGGCTGGTACTTTAAAAGAAAAAACACCTCAACTTAAGAGTGAACGTGGCTCGTTAAAACACTTTTAATTTGGTTTAAAAATTGCGATATTTATGAATAAAATACCAAAAATTCTGTACAAAAGAATGTTCATTAAATATGATATAACTGAGATATAGGCATTCCGATCTCAATTACAAAAGATCATATTTCTCAGAATAAAATAAAGAAATACTTAAGTGTACGTTAAATATAGCAAAACACTGTAACGAGAAATATTAATCGTTACATTGAGCGAATTGAGATTAAATAAATCCAGACTGACCAATTCCTTATAAAGAATAACGAAAAGAAATTTCAAAACTCCCATTAATTGTATAAAGAAAGACTGCGAAATAATAATTAATTATTAACGGGGAATAAGATTGAAAATGTGCAACATGGCGTCCCTTATGAAATAGCATTAAAAGAAATTTCTTTATTACCTTATGAGTAAACCCGCAAAACAGTGCTGCTCGGTAAAGAATCATGGCTGCCGCGATAAAGTGAGAAATTCAAGAAGAAAATAAACATCGAATGGCAGGGTAGGAGTAATTTGCAGAACATTGGAATGAAAATGATAAATGGAAGTTGAACGCCATGCTCACATCAGGCTAGGAAGGACGTGGAGGGCCAGAAGGAGGGAAGACTGGTGAAGCCAGAAGCTGGAAGTGGTATGTCTGAAATAAACAAAAAACAGTAACCACGGAAAAAACATCAACTATAGTGGGACACACATCCTCGTGATCACGAAAATTATTCCCGAGGGACAACTAGCTGCAGACAGTGATAATCACGTGGAGATTTTTAAAATAACATTTATTAAAACAATATATACTCAACAATCACTGTCTGCAAAACAGTTAAAAAAATTAACGAATAAAAAAATAGAATAATTAATTACAAATAAAATTATATCTATTTTTACATAAAAAAATCTGAGTTTTCCCAAACACTTATTTATTAAACCTGGAATATTCCATAAAATTATTTGCTACACTTGTCCCCTTTTTCTGTTTTCATCTTTTTTCTCTATTTCATTCTCTTTTCTATCCATTTAATCATAAGTTCTTCTACTATCATTCGCCCATTTTTATTCCTTTCATCGCTTTCCTGTTTTTTGATCCAATCACTCTTATTGTTTCTTCTTCATCATTCCACTCATACTAACTTTCCTCTATAACCATCCTGTTATAATTCATATATGCGTTTTTACTTTCCTTTCTCTTTTCTCTAATTATTTTTATCATTTTTTCCTGATCCTAGTTTGAACAGCACTATCTTCATCAATATAAATCTCAGCTCCGTTTACATTCTTCTTCTCCATAAAAATAGTTTCTTTTTCTTTTCTTTTTTAAAATTATGTCACTATTGGTCTTGTTCCATTTCTCTTTTTTTCCCACTCTGTATATTTCTTCTATTGACATTAACTTCCATCCTAAGTACTATTCCATTATTTCATTTACCTTCTCTTCTAACTTTTCCCTAGTTTCTCCTTCTTCCTCTTCTAAACCTTTTATCACTTTTCGACTTCTATTTTCCAGATCTTCTATCTATCTTTCGTTATGCTTCATTTTCAGTTTCATCTTGTTCATTTCTTCTATTATTTCTTCTCTCTCTTTTTTATTTTCTACTAGAAGAGTTACTCGGCATTGCCCGGGATAATTACACTTGCACAAAATTTTCCTTTCATTGTTGGTAAAGAGATATGTATCGTTAATCCCTGCATTGTGTTATTACCATTGTTGATACCTATTGTTGCACAAACTTTTCCTTGCATTGTTGGTCATAAGATATTTCTCATTAATATGCCCTGTCATAACCATGAGTATCGATTTTTTATCGATAAGTAATATTTTTCTGAAATCTGAAGTACACAGTGATCTTCCTCATGCTTTGAAGGTCAAGTATGCAACCTGTCATCAAGATCGGAATAAAACTGTAGATTTGTATAAAAAACAGACAAACCCACGAACAAACCCACCTAAAAACCCACCCATCGTTTTTTATATATATAGATTTTGTCAAGTCTTATCATCTCGTTTGCTTCCTGTATTTCTTCTCTAATTAATTCATTTTCTTTTCTATTGAATGCACAATTTCCATGATTTCTTCTAGGTTTTTTTCTATATTATTCTCTTTTCCGTCCAACCCTTTTTCTGCTCTACTTCTTTTCTCTCTCGGTTAATTTTCTGGCGTTCTGTTAGTAAAATTTGAGTTTTTAAAAGCTTACTCCTTAGTTCTCTTTTGTTTTATGTACTAGTCCAACGTGGCGTGACTTCCTTTCCACTCTCTTTCTCCCATCATGGGTTTATTTTACTTATGTTACTATATTGTGCCCATTCGACAAACCTTGTCGGTGGGGCACTAATGTATTTTTGTACCTTTTCTCTAACTGGTAATACATAAAAATATTTACTAAGTTCGAAGATGGTCCAAATTAATTTACTGGTAACTCTTCTAATGAAACCATTATGATATCATTGGATATTTTCCATGCTCATATTCAACTTCAAACGATACGTCACGATGAATATATAATAATCGGTAGGAAGTCGAAAATGGCCGAATATTATTTAGTGGCAACTATAGAAATGATACCATTGTGACACCTTTGGAAGTTTTCTGTATTAAGAACAACTTTGAGCAGCCTGTTAAGATGAATATACAAAAATAGTTTTATGTTCGAAGATCTTCGAATTATATGTAGTGGTTTAAATTTGATGATATAAGTGTAGTATCTCTAAAAAGTTTCATTGCTGAGATACAACTTGAAAAAAAAACATTTATTGACGAATATAAAAGAATATTTATTACGTTCGAAGATAATCAAATATCATTAACTAATACATTTTCTAATTATATATACCCTTAAAGAACCATTGAAAATTATTAAAACTAAAATAAGTCTTGGAACGAATGTTATGAGAAATTTATAACAATTATTCGCAATTTATAATAATGGTAGTCGACATAAATTACCCCGTCGGATTATCCGTGTACAAGTGGTGGCCTCCCTAATGACTCAAACATATTCATGTTGGTCGTCTACCTCACAGAGTCTGTGCCGTATTTCCCCGGATGATTACTGCTCCCAATTACTCATAGTCATAAATATCCGTAGTTTTACATTTTGAGAATTTCTTCGAAAATATTCATTCTAAAATTTCACGGGGAGTTACTGGGATAGAAAAAAATGATTTATGCAAAGAGATGTACGATTTTGGGGAAGTGGACTGTAAGTATACTGTCCCGAGCACGCTGACATTCCTTGACTCTTAATCGGCGACATATCCTTTGATATGCGGTTTGTAATAGACCGTATAAGAAAAATAATACAAGGTAGGATGGCGCCCTCATTTTGATCGCCACTATACCTCCGCAATAATGTATGCGGGTTATAGATGGTACTTCGTTTAATGTTAACTCTCTTGATAATAAAATTTAGGTACAATTGAAAATTTTCAATGCTAAAATACTACTTGGAACGACATGCCACGAAGAAATATTTAGGAATAATTTATATGTTTTAAATTAATCAACGGAATGAGTTCTCCAAGTATACCACTGCTAATCTAAATAATTTCTTAGTTACGTAATTCCGATGTACACTTGATATGGTTAGAATTACACTCTTCTCTCGATATCTCGAAGTAAAACGTGGTCATTCATTACTTTGTTTAGTGTTTGGGTCGCTAATTCTTCTATTTACATGCTTATCATTTGCTCTATACAGCACAGAGCTAAAAGAGTTCTTTCTCTGTCATCTTTTCATTATTTCTCCGTAGTCTGCTAAAGCTCTATTATCTCGAGGTACGGATCATTTTTAAAGATTTTTAAGAAAAGCCTGAATAACAGAAATTCTATGCATTGTTACAAATTGAAACTAATCTATATTGCACAATGTTTTCCTTGCATTGTTGGTCATGAGATTTTCTCATCAATATGCATTGACATAACCATGTATATCGATTTATTTACCAATAATTACTATAATTTCGAAGTATTATGTAGACAGTGACCTTCCTCATGCTTTGAAGATCAAGTATGCAAAATTTCATCAAGATCGGAATAAAAATGTAGATTTGTTTAAAATACATACCAACCCACAAACATTCTTCATAATATGTATTCATAAATGATGAATATTGAAACTTAATTATTCTAAAAAGTGTTGTATAATTTATTCCAAAGTGTGTTGATGAATAAAGAACTCACCTGTAACTTACACTATCTTCAAAAAATCTGATTCACAGTATGACAAAAGTTTATCTGAGAGATCTGTTAGAAACGTCTGCGGTATTCCTCCGTACCAATTTGTTATCTATTTTTCGTGTGATTGAGTAGATGCAAACAATAAGCCCTCCTTCCCCCGTGGAGCTCCTGTTGAATTTATCTACAATTTCGATGCCTCTCGATTAGTGAGGCCCCTGTCCCGATTATGATAACAGACAGTGGTCATGTGCGACTGAAATAGGAAAACTTACCGTATGATTTTTAACAGCTAAAAATATCGACTAACAAGTCAGAACAATTTACCTTAATCGGATTTCATTTGATCGATAGCTGAACGTGCAAGGTTACAAAAATGTGTGTTTATTGTTTACCTGGAATGAGTAATTGCCGGAAATATTTTGACTAAACTGACACATACTGGACGAATGATTGTCGCCCCGGTTATTTGATTACCTGGTAATGACATGGATTAATGTCGCAAGTAGCTGAATGATATTTAATCTTAAAATTATTATGTCTTTATTTGCCTATTTTACTTTTATTTTTTGTATTCGCCTAAAAGTAAAATAAATTCAACAAGCTAAAGTGTAACTAAGCAAAAAAAAAGAAGAATAAAAAAACTCTCGAATATATATCAGATAGAGACAAAACTAAAAAGATACAAAAAATAACAAATCATAAACGAAATTAATAAGTGTGAACACCTGGACAAATGATATTTAGCCTGGATGGTGATACAAGTCTCACATAGCTTTGGAAGATTCTTCATAATAGTGTCCCGAAGAGTAGGTGGTGTTAGCTGGATAGTCATAAAACGATTTTTGACAAAGACATAAAAGCCTAAGAGATGAATTGCAGAAATATCGGTCATATTTATTAAAATCTCCAGCTTTGAAGAGATAAAGTCAGTGAATATGTGAAATAAATTTACCATAGGTGTCTCCGGCACTCTGAAAACTCGAAGATAGGAGTGCAGGAGAATTGATCCAGATCATCTACAGTGAAACCTCTTTGAGCCGACCAGCAATGGTTCCACGTAATAGTGGTCGTTTGGAGAGGTGGTCGTCTTAAAGAATTCGGGGCGGGGGGGAAGCGTAATTTATAAAGTTTCATTGTCTCAATTGTTTAACATTACATGTATAAGGATATAATCTGATGATATACAAAGCTTACTCTTTTGGTTTCATTTATTATTTCAGTGATTTGCATAATGGACTAAAGTTTTATTAATGAATTTGAATGGAATTTTCATAACTTTATGCAGTAATGTGGCTATTCAAAATAAACAATACGTGAAAACAAAATATTAATACCTAATACATGTATAATTACATAGCAATAAAAGTGATCCCAATTATTGGATCAAAAATTTCCCCTATTCTTTGTTGAAAAACTGCAACATTGAAGTTTATTTTTTTCTGCTCAACATTTTACGTACTATAACTTGTTGATATTCATTTTTCACCTCTTCAAACAAATGCAGCAAGTTTTGACTTGGTCTTGTAGCGATAAAATACAAAGTTTCTTTATGACATGGTGACAATAGCAGGCAAGAATTTGAAATGTGATGTGAAGAGTGAAAGTGATGTAAAGTGAGCCCAACACGTGCATTCTCAACTGCAATCACATGTTGAGCTCTTCCTAACTGTAAGATAAAGCAGCGGTGTAAGTGAATGCCACTGATACACAAAGCAAAGAAACAGATTGAACAATGCTCAGTTTCCTACTCCTCCTTCAAAAAAATGAGCATACTCTTTAAGTTAGATGAAGTGGCATTATTAACGTTTCAATCCCAAGATCAACGACCACCCATTTCAGGCACCAATCATTGACGTTCCCTCTTTAAACCGACCAGTAAACATGGCAAAATCAAGTCATGGCAATCTTGACTCGATTTTGCCATGTCTACTGGTTAGTTTAAAGAGGGTATATTGATGGTTGGTGCCTGAAATGGGTGGTCGTTGGTCGAGTAAAGAGGTGGTCGGCTTAAAGAGGGAAAAAATGCATTATACCTATGAGACATTAATTCCGTGCCAAGGAAAAGTGGTCGAGTTAAGAGGGGGTCGTGTTAAAGAGGTGGTCGAGAATAGAGGTTTCACTGTAGTTGTTTGAAAGATAAATGAATTCGGGATATAACGTTGACACAAGTCAGGAAAGTTTTTTTTCAGAGATTTGAGCTGATTATCTAGCGATTAAGACAGGAGGTGGAAGTCTCCTTTCTTTCGAGCAAGCGATCAAGTGTATTCGAAATTTCAGAAAATTTCGTGTCAACTTTTTCTAAAATTTTTGCAGTAATTATTGACATTATAAAATCTATATTAGAAGATTCGTTAAAAAAGGCTGATATATCCTTTCAATCATGACACTAAAGGAATCTTTAGCATATGACAGAGGAGTCCGCACATGGAAGACGTTGTGCTTTAGGTTTTAAATTAGAGAGTTCTTGCTGTTTTTTCGTTTCTTCCTAAATTGTTGTGTTAGTTATACCAGGAAATGGTAGGTTGCGTGGATAAAAGAAAGGTACAATTTGTAATGATTTGTAATTCATTACAATGTTTTTGGCAAAGGAAAGATCCTCAGCCGTGTATAATTGAAGCCACCATCTTGATAGCATTGTATCATTAAATTTTATAGTAAATGATATATCCGGCGTTATTCGAGCTTTTTTGGGATGAAATTTTGTAATTTATGAATGTGAATACAGGATGAACCAAAAAACCCTCAACAACATGTATAGTCTACAGTAGGTTTTGTAGCAATATTTATATCCAACAATAAGTTTAATCAACAATAAATTTATTCAACTGTTATTTGTCACCTGTTCCATCACCTCATAAGAAAAAGCCAAACAACAGAAACGTCATACATTGTTACCTTGTAACGGGTCAAAACACACTAGGTCTAACTGTCAGGTGCTTGCGACGCTTCCCGTACAGAGATCTTCCTAAGATAAGGAAAAACTATAAAGAGACAAAGCACAACAATCATTAGATATAAGATTCTTAGGCCGAACTTGAATTAATCTAGACCAAACTTAAGACTAAAGGTGAGACCTCCCTTCAATTTTGGCTTTAGAGAGGGAAGGTGAGTAATATCAACTTACTCAGACAAACTTATGTCTGACAAAAATAACCGGGGCTTTATTGCAAAATCTTTTCTTATCTGAATACAATAAAAAAACGAAGATAAAGCAAGTGATATTACTGCACAAATTTCCTACGACAGTGCAATTTTGTATATTCTACTCATATCTAAAGCTAAGTTTATTTTATCATTAATTAACAGCGAAATATCTAGCACGTTTTCTTCCTATATGTCTATCAACTGAATATCCGTTAGCATCTAATCGTCTTTCTCCTTTGATTCTGCGTTAAGGAGTATCAAACGAACTAACACTGAACTGTTTACATATTGTATTTTCCGAGTGTATACATGCAGGGTGAGTCTCGTGGTGGGAAGGGGGGGACGTTCTATCATAAGAGCACTCGTCCTTGTTACTGCGTATATCAAACATCTTTTACAAAATTATTAGATCTAGTCTTTATCGCCTCGGGGCGTTTCAAAAAAAACAAGACATCTTCTAGAAGTCGTAAGTAAGTATTTAATTAACCATTTCAAATCGTTTCTTAATTAAATTCATTCAGGTAAATTTTCTCATTAACACTTCTTGTATTTCTATTCATTTTCAGCAATGAAAATCTTTAACAAATTCCAAGAATAAAGGGGATCACGACGATAAATCATAGTCACTTTAACATTCTTTCAAAATTTCGAGGCAGAAGAATTAAGCAACAGCAAGGAAGGAAATGGAAACTAACAGTACGCTAAGAATAACGCGATAGAGGAGGGAGAAACCCAAATTTGAGATGAACACAAGAATTTGAGCATGTTAGCAGGATTCTTACTGTGATAAAACTTAAAACCAGGTCTTACAATACCAGCTGTATTTATTTCCATCATGTCGGTTTTCCTTAGGACAGCAGTTTTCACAATAGAACAGGTTAATCTCGGCATGAAGAAAGTTTGCGTTGTATCTCCCAGAACAACTATTTTTACCGTTTGATCTGTGAGGAAATAGAAACAAGCAAAACATAATCAGGGAAAGCAAATATTCGACTGTGTGGCCCAATTACTGTGCTTAATACCGGAAAATCTTATTTTCGTCGCTTTTCTTTATAATTGTTAACTATAACTTCGTTCTCATGTTCAACAATGTATTTGCTTCCTCATGTTCAACAATGAGATGCTGAGTTTTCTTACTTGCTGTTCTTTGAGATGTTCTGAATTAGTGTCTTTGTATCAATGTCATTTCTTTCAAATCTTCTGTTTTCAATGAATGTCAATGTCAGTTAATGATTTTTCATGTACTTTATCTCCTCTTTTGATGACTTTTATTCTAATAAAAATATGTGTTTTATAAAATAAACACTAATGCATTCTGCAACATTTATAAGAAGCTTAACATGTTTGTATGCCAAACAGGGTTATGGGCTTGTAGCAAAATAAGGTCTTCAGAAGAGGAGTGTCTATTGCAGGGAAGATCTAAAAATAAGAAGTGATATTATTGTATTTCATTTTACTATTATTAAAAAAGTATGGAGCCCACAATTGATAAACTGAATGCTAACATTTACCATACATGGATCAATGATGTGAAAGTTATTCTAATGGATAGAGGCAGGTTGGGGATTTATAAATGAAAAAGAGGTGGATCCTGATGCAACAGCAAGCTCTAAAGAAAAGAAGGAATATAATATGAGAATATAAAGAGCTTACTCAACAATGTATTTAAGTGTAGACAAGGATTATAGAACATTGATTTCTGACATAGATGATGTTACTGAAGCTTAGAGAAAACTGAAGGAACACTTCAAGCCAGACTCCCGAGCATGAATTATACAAGTATTAGATTTATTTTTTGATTGTTGAGTAGATCAAGGAGAAGATGTTGGTCTCTATGCCGCTCGTCTAAAAAAAATTATGAATGCGTTGAAAGATGCAGGACACCCGCTGAAGGACTTATATAAGAGCTTTCAACTGATAAGGGATTGTTCAAATTATATATCGATGGAGAGATGATCAATTTAAGTTTGACAAAGTGCTTAAAAAGCTATTAGCAAAAGAAAGCAGGATGAAGCAATGTGCTACTGACTTAGGAAAAGAACAGCATCATGCATACAAGGTAAAAACTACTACACAGAATAAACAAGATGTTGCCAATTCACCTAGGTTGATAAAAAACAAGTGTAAAACAGGACCATGTTTTAAATGTCAGAAATTTGGTCATCTAGCTTCCCAATGTCATTTCAAGTCAGTAGATAAGACTTTAGTGGATAAGACATTTGATAAATCATTTTAAACTGGGGCCTTTGTTAATCAGGAAAATTATGTGGTCGCCTTCCTTGTGTTTCAGGAGGATGTAGAAATTTTCTAACTATTGTTGATGATTATTCTAGGAAAGTGACTGTATATCCCTTAAAGAAAAATTCAAATGTTTTTATATGCTTAACTAGATATCAGACTCGAGCTGGAAGATTTTAAAATTTGAAAGTGATGAATATTAAAACGGACAATGGGATAGAATTTATACACGATAATTTTAGTAAATTTTTAGATGAACAGGAATACATACTGAAAGGACAAACACCTATACACCTGAACAAAACGGTGTTAGTGAACGTTTTAATTACACAGCATTCAATGCTGTAAAAGCCATGCTCAATGATAGTGGACTAGATAATGAGTTCTGAGCAGAAGCTGTTTTGTGTTTTACTTATGTATTTGAATTGTGTTTGCTGCCAAGGACAAACCAGGACCCCTTTCCAGTTATATTCAGGAAAGAAACCTCAGTCAATCATCTTAAAAGCTTCGGTTGCACAGCTTATGTAGGTTTTCCAAACAATTAGGGAACAAATTGCAAATGAGAACGGAAAAGGGAATAATGATAGGATATGCAATGAAAACGAAAGGGTATTGCATACGTATGCCAGATCAGAAAGCTGTTAAAAAAACCATAAATGTTACATTCGATGAGAATGAAGGTAGCAAGGAAGCTATACTGGGCCCTATTAGAAATGAAAGATTAGAAAAATATGTTCCTGAAGTTTCAGAAGAATCGGAAACCGATGATGATGATGAACAAATAGAAAGTGTCCCTACAAAAACATGAAAAGGAATCTCTTCCAATTTACAGTTTCAAATGGATTAGAACTGCTGTTTCTAGACCTGATGGTTCTAAAACAGATATATATTATAGCATTGAGGGTACAATAATCAATACAAGATTACGATCGTATAATGATGCACAAAAATATTGCTCTTTATATAGATTATAAACGTGAATATTTTAATATTAGTGGTAAAAATTTTTTATACTGGTCCTGTTAATGAAAATGTTAATATATATATAACTCTTATAATAATGCAAATGTTAATTCAGAAGCATGCCATGTAGAAGTTGTTATTCCAAAAATTTATAAAGAAGCAATTACATCATCCTCAAAAAATGAAAAGGCCATAGAAGAAGAGATCGACACTATGTTAGATAGGAATGTAAGGCAGCTGGTAGAAAAAACCACCTAATGTTAAAATATTAGGAAATAGATGTTAAAATATTAGGAAATATTAGGAAATATAAAATAAACACTAATGCATTCTGCAACACTGGTCTGGATGTAATACTCATTGTTAGAAGTGAAGAAATTGGAGGTGAGGATGGTACGAAGAAGAAGGTAGACAGTGTCAGTAGAAGGAACTTGAAAAGGTTTGTTAGCCTTGAGACTGTTGCACACAGCTTTAACCCCATCATCATGAGGAATG
>JAHWFO010074611.1:72281-83422 GCA_023313115.1 Rhysida immarginata | reverse complement strand
TCAAAAGATCACTTCGTAGTTGTTTCTTCGTATATCAAACATCTTTTACAAAATTATTAGATCTAGTCTTTATTGCCTCTGGGAGTTCAAAAAGTAACGAAATTATTTACTATATACGCTTTTAAATGTTTCTTTCAATTAAATAGATATTCTACAATTCAAAGTTAAATGGATCTGTGGGATCGTTTTGGGTAAGTATCAACAAAATAAACAGACGTTTTCCCCTTTTAGCTTTACGCATCTCTTATACAAAATGTCATTGTGCGTTGTGGCTTTTTAACTTTATTTCTGTTTCGAACAAGACATCTTCTAGAAGTCGTAAGTAGGTATTTAATAAACCATCTCAAATCGTTTCTCAATTAAATTCATTCAGATAACTTTTCTTAATAACCCTTCTGGTATTTTTTTATTTTCAGCAAATAAAATCTTTAACGAGTTCCAAAGGTTAAAGGGGATCACAACGATAAATCATAGTCACTTTAACATGCTTTCAAAAGTTCGAGGCAGAAGAATTAAGCAACAGCAAGGAAGGAAAGGAAAACTAACACTATGCTATGAGCAACGGGATAGAAGAGGGGAAAATACAAGTCCGTCTAGAACACACGAATTTGAGCATGTTAGCAGGATTTTTACTGCGATAAAACTTAAAACCAGGTCTTACCATACCAGCTGTATTTTTATTTTTTCTATCGTCACGGTTTTCTTTAAGACACAAGTTTTCACGACGGAACAGGTTAATCTTCGGCATGAAGAAAGTTTGCATTGTATCTCGCAGAACAACTATTTTTACCTTTGTAAATCGGGATTGATATGTGACGGAATAGAAACAAGCAAAACATAATCAGGGACAACAAATATTCGAACGTATGGCCCAAATACTGTGCTTAATACCGGAAAATCTTATTTTTTGTCGCTTTTCTATATAATCAAGGTTAAGTCCATCGTCTGCATTTTTTACATCTCCATTTGTCGAACATCATTAGCACCGTCGAGTTTATGTCGCTGCATCAATTGCCGTCTTCGCATCTAGGTAATATTTCCTAATATCATCCAATTCGTCCTCTGAATACCGATTCTTCGTGTTCGCTTTCATCCATACCGTCTTGTTTGACAGTCGCCGTCGTTCTATCCATTATATATTATTTTAATAACGGATGCGAAGCTCGTACAAGAAACTTTTCTTTATTGAGGATATAGTTGCTCTCGGTCATTGTTTTCTTCTCTTTGCTAATGGCATGCATGTACAATCGATGTCACGAACCATTTTGTGTAGCAATTCTGTCAAGCTGCGTTTGCATAACTCAGTCAAAGAGGAGACAAGAAAGGTGAAGGGGGGGATGTGAGAACAAAGCTTGTAACGGCAAACTGGACTTTACAACATCATCATAAGTCGACCAAATTTAAGGCTTATCATTGGTAGAAATACGGCAAATAATGGTCGAAATATGATGATGTGGCAGTGTATGACGTTTCAGTTGTTTGGCTTTCTTTCTAGTAGGTGTTGCCTGTTTACAGCACACCTATTGTTGATTTGATCAACTGTTGAATAAACCTATTGTTGAGTAAATCTACGATCATACTCTTTTAATCCCTGGACAACATTGTTTTAGCTAACAATTGAATTGCTGTATTTTCTGAAGAGTCGTTTTCTGCCCCTTCTCTTGAATGAATTTGGCTACAGCTCAAACTTAACAATGCATTCTAATGATCTTACAAAGTAACAAAACTGTCAGGTAATGTTACGTATTTGTTGCTGAACACGTAATATAGCTGACAGTTTTGTTATGTAGTACGATCTTTAAATTGCATTGTTAAGTTTGAGCTGTAGCCAAATTCATTCAAGAGATGGAGCAAAAAACGACTCTTCAGTAAATACAGCAATTCAATTGTTGTACTAAAACAATGGAATTCAATGCCTGTGCACAGACCCGGGGATTAAAAGACTATGCTACGATTGAATATACCTATTGTTGCAAAACCGATTGTCTTGAATAGAAATATTAAGTGGCAATTTTTTTTTATTTTACCCTGTATACAGAAATAATGAGCATTTTTCTCCGGCACTGTGTCTAACTTATTCAACATTCCAAAGCGTGCGAAGACGTATAGAATTGCTAAAGGGCGGTAGTTGGAGAGCTATAATTGGGAGCATTTTAGAAAGTGTTTTCGATTCTTCATTATGAATTTTTACTATAATAATTCAAGTTTTTACATGTGTTCACGTTTCAGTATATTCGCATTAAGATATTGCAAAATTTCATCAAAAGGGTCTGCGCCAGGCTAGATATCCAGTTTACAGATAGCAGATATCAGACTAGATATCAGCCAGTTTACAGATAGCAGATATCCTTGTCGCTGTTCACGACTTCAAATCTTCTGGGATATTGAATTTAGTTGTATTAATTTGAAGTGCGCGAAATCGTGGCACAAAACAAACGTTCTTCTTTGAAATGTTTTTCTACGTAACTCTTCAATTACCATATAGCCCAATTAACAGTAATACACTGATACGTTAAAATTCCTATGAAACATAAGCTTTTCAGACAATACTTTCTATTTATAAATATTTTCTTCTTTTTGGTGAAGGAGCTAAAATATTTTGTTTTTTCTTCTTGAAAATATGCTTGAATTTCATCCAAAAAGACGAGTCTGTTATACTTTTTTATGCTCATTATGAAAAGAGTAGATTTGATATCTCCTGTTTGAAATATGAGAAGAAAATAAAATGAGCTCTAGCGTTAATCAAAATAAAACCGAAGATGATGTTTTCTGTGAATTTTTTAAATTATCAAAATTTAAAACTTAGTAATAAAAACTCTTTGATAAATGATTTTTGCGCTTTTTCTATTCACGTCTAGTTAAAATTATAGTTGGAATCGTGATGGGTCGTCTGATAATAATTTTCGTTGCAGGTAATAAAGAGATTTTAAATAAAACATACTTAAGTATCTGGAGTATAATAAGATAATTATAATTTAAAATTTTTTAATTTTACCTAACACTAGAAATATTTCCGATTTAGTAAGAAATATTTCCATTTCTATCAGGCTATATGCTACACTCTTGCTTGTTGGATTCGTGTAGTATTTATCGAAAACCTGTTCGAGCAATTCGGTCCGTTCTAGTCGAAAGGAAAGTCAAGGTCCTCACACAAGCAAATCAGTGTGGTACGTTCAGTAAAGATAGTTTTCAAATTTGAAACTTTGGTTTTACATGATGTAGTACGATTCAGGATAAGCCACTTATGTTTTTATCTGTGTCTATTCATTGTATTTTGAATGTTACTTAACATAAATTTTGATGAAAATAAGAAAGAACATTTCATAGCCAAAATTCGAGCCAGGGACGTTCTGCTCAAAGTGCAGACGTGCAACCAATTTAGATTGAGCAGAAGGTTCTCAATACAGAAAGATTTTTTTTTTTTTACATCAATAATTTTTGAAATATCAGATCATTCATTACTTAATTTCTGAATTTTGAAATTTTTGGAATATTCGTTCTCTAAAATAGTAATTACTACGCAAAGTTTTTGTTTTACATTTTAATAACTAATAAAATATTTTAAACTTATATTTTAAACTTTTTAATTCTATTAAAAAACTCAAATAGAATTGTGTATTTTGGAAGGATATGAATGAGCAATAATTCAAATAAGTTTATGAAACAGCAGTTTCCAACAAAAGCTGTGCAATTATCCAGCTTTATAGAATTTTATCACTTATCTAAAAAAACAATCACCTTACACATATGAATCTCAAAAATAATTCAAGAATGGATTAATAAAGATAGAAATTCTATCTAATATCATAAACCTAACAAATGAAAATATCCCAAAAAATGGATGGATATTTTAGAAACGGGATTAAAATTTGCTTTTAACACGCCAATCAATCTAACAAATATGATAACCCAACATAGAATACATATTACAAAACGAAGAAGTAAACAAAGAAGAACATATAATTAATCGAAACATAACCACAATAATCAAACACAATAAAGAAAATTTATATTTGCACAATGAAATCAGGAAATTTAAGACATACTTAGAAGAAAAAGATCTAATTATAACAAAAGCTGATAAAGGCAAAATTATGGTGATACAAAAGAAAAATGACTACATTAGAAACATTGAGGAATTCATTAATAAGAATAGAATCTTTAAATTAGATAACAAGGATCAAACAACGAAATTCCAAAAAAATGTCATTATTAAGATAAATGAACTAAAGAAAGAAAATATAATAATTGAAGAACAACAAAAACAATTAATTCCAACAGAATCATCAACCAATTCAATTTATGGAGTGATAAAAATACATAAAGAAGGAAACCCTATTAGAATCATAACTTCAACAAAACAGTCTCCTACTTACAAATTGGCAAAATTCTTAGATGAATACTTAAAATTTTTTTTCAAATTTAATTACACTATAAAAAATTTAATATTGGCTAAACAAATATTAGAAAAAATGAAACTTGATAATAATGACAAAATTTTCACAATAGACATAACAGCTATGTAAGAAAACATTCCAATAAAACCAACACTAGAAATCATAAAAAAGGAATTAAAAACAAAATTATCTTATAACAAAATATTAAAAATCATCCAGGCCATAAATTTATGTTTTACAAATAACCAATACAAATTTAATGGCAAAATATATTCCCAAACAAATGGGTACCAATGGGCAGCCCATTATCACCCATACTTGCTAACATATATTTAAATCACATTGAACACATATTACTTAACACTTCACAACATAAATAATACATAAAAATTTCGATGAGATACGTTGATGATATCTTTATAATCACAAATAGGCCAATAGAAATAATAACACAATTATTAAAAGAAAGATATCCACTGAAATTCACCCATAATTGCATGTCAAACAACCAAATCACATTTCTGGATTTAAATATTTAAAGAGATAAAAATACACTAAATTTTGAAATATATGAAAAAACTACAAAAGGAAATAACATACCACATTATTTATCACAACAACCCACACACCAAAAAGTTAACACAATTAAACAATGCATACAAAGAATAAAAAATCTCACATCTCCAAAAAATATCCCACTAAAATTAAAAAATCTGAAAATAAACCTAACAAAAAACAAATATCCTATAGAACTAATTGATAAAATTTATATAGAAACATTCACCAACCCAACAAAAAATAACACAACTCAATACGAACAATACAGAAGATATTCAATACAATATAATAATAAAACTTTTCACAAACAGAAAAAAATACTCGAACAGATACCAAACATTAAAATCATACCAAAAATAACAAATAACATAACCAAATCATTAATAACAACCACCAATATAAAAACAACAAAAAATCAAAACAATAACACAATATCTAATTTCAAAGACATTTGCCAAAATAATAAAGAAAAATGGAACATCACTAACATAATATATCAAATTCCATGTGCCAATTGTCTACACATTTACACAGGTCAAACAAAAAGACAATTAATAACACGAATAAAAGAACATGAAATAGCACTACGAAATAAAGATAAAAACAATCATTTAGTGAACCATTGCATTAGCCAAAATCATAATCCGGATTGGAACAAAATCAAAATTATTAGTAGAGAAATAAATTATAAAAAAGACTAATAAAAGAAACCATTAACATTACTTCGAATGAAAAAAATTTAGCCAAACCATCTATAGAAATTAATAATAAATGGAAATTACTACTAAAAATATAATATCACTTCGCTTGCACTCAACAATACTGATCACAGCAATCAAAATAATCATAATATCACACATTGTATTAGATTACATTGTTTTATTTTTATTATTACATCTTATTATTATTATTCATTCAAAAAATTTACATCCAGATCAGTGTGTTAATATTAAAGATGGGAAAAATCCCGAAAACGTTATAGTCATATACGTGTTACGAATCATCGAACTTCCAACATAGACCTTCTTCATCTCTAACTGTGTGCCTCCCTGTGTCCGTGTAACATTTTTTCACTAGATCTTCGTTTCTTCAGTGTTTCCTCTGTATTTCATCCGAGTTTCTCCACAAGTCTTGCATTCCATTCATGTTTTCGTTCTTTAACTTTTACTGTATCAATTGGGTGACTTTTTCACTGTTTTTCTTATATTTATTTTAATTTATTTGGCTTCATACAAATACGGAATAAAAGGAAAACACAAATCCACAAAAAAATTTTCAATGACTCAGATGTACATTTCGGAATTCGTAATTCCTTCACTCACTGATAAAGGAATTATGAATTCCGAAATGTACATCTGAGTCATTAAAAAATTTTTTGTGGATTTGTGTTTTCCTTTTATTCCGATTTTGTATATTGGTGTCCACAGTTTCTGGCTATTTTGTTTTATTTATTTGGCTTCATTTAATTATAGGAGAGTTATTTATCCTAAATAATATACTTATCACAACTTCTAAGTTTATAATATAATTTATTTATTTATTTATTTATTTATTCATTTATTTATTTATTTATTTATTTATTTATTTATTTATTTTCGAAAATGTTTAGAAAAATACAATGATGCCCTCAGACCAGTATGGTTAGAGACTTCAAACAATTTAGGCCCTTAGGGCATCAGAATATTGCTTAATATACTTGCCTAATGGTGCGTTAGTAAACAAAAGTTTGACAACCACAATACATACAATTGAATAAAATCGAAAAATTAAATAAATTTAAGTAATATCAAGACATAGCGGTACAACAAGTAATATAGGTAACTCCAATGATAACTATGGATAAAACAAAATTATAGTCAAAATGCTAGGAAACAAACCTTTTTTCAATAATACGTAGTAATTATAAACTTGGAGACATATATAATTAAATATAAAAAACAGGTGCTTAAACAATACATAGGCAGTATGCTCAAAAACAGGTGTTCAAAAAATAGACAGTATAGGAAAAATTAGTAATTGAACAACTTGTGAACAAAAAACCTCAGAAAAACAGTAGAACTTTAAAAGCTTGCGAAAATAACATTATGGCGCAGCAGAACGAACCTCCTCCTGCAGAGATGCCCAACATCTGACCCCCCATGTGTGAGATGCAACGATTACTATGATTTACTTATGTAGGGAGACGAATTCTGCTGGCATTACGAGTATGACAACTGTGATTATCATGGATTAGGTTGAATTATTAAGTAGCGGTAGAATGGAGCTACTTATTGTTTTCACAATGTCCGTCTGTCTGTCTGTCTGTCCTTCCGCCATCCCCTTCACAATTTCCGCATTTTTTTGAAGTAGAAAATTGAAATTCGGAATATAACTTACTATGGGCAAGTGCACCTTCACAATTTAGTTTGTTTTTGATTAGCCCACTGGGATCGGAGTTTCAGGGTCGGAAATTAGAGGGGACCAAAAGGTCTACGCGTATTTATTCATATAAAGAGTGAAATTTGTTATGCAGGTTCATCTAAGCAAGGTCAACATTACCATAAAGTTTATACCAAGTGTCCCAATCGGGTCGGAATTGGGGTTGCAGCAGTTACTTAGTCCTTAGAACTATAGTAACTTATGGCATGTCATATATCCTTCGATCTGAAATTATAAGAAACGAAAGAAGATATTTTACACTTTCTAAATACTACATTCGAGAAAATCAATTTTTCGATATAAAAAATTGGGGAGGGGTTTAAAAAGTGAGATATGAGGATAAAAATAAATGATCTCAGGGCTTGCGCAACTTTCCTATCACTGCGCTTACATGCATGTTTCGATCCGGATCGACTTGAGCTAATCCTAAAGTGCCTCACGTTTACATGCATCTAACTCGATCCGGATCGAGTCCGATAAGATGCCCCATGGGTAAAGCTCTAGATTAGGAAAGTACGCCAGACATAATGTACGTCGTCTGCTACAGAATCCGCGATTGTTGGCTTAGTCGGCCTTGAGTTACGCTTCCTCTAAAATACGGCTGAAATATATTTTTTAAAAATTTTCTCATGATTATCATCTGGTAATATAATTGACAATCAATAAATTTTGTAAACATTGATTTTTTCTTGAAATTTTGATTTTAAATAAAATATTCTATTTAAATTTAAATGTGTTCAGTCTCCTTTTAATGTGGAAAATCGTAAAATTAATAAAAGCAAAAAAAAAGTAATAAATAAAGTCAACAGTCATGAAAAACGATGAAGAAATTTGTGAGAAGGAAGAAAACTCAAAGGATGTAGTCTATTGAAGATGTTGTTGATAGTAGAAATAAACCCCGTCTATTGAGGATGTAGATGAAGTCTTGTGAAGATATTGTTGACAAGGAAAAAACGACAATCTTGAAGGAAGCGTTGTTTTTGAGATACAGATGAAATTTTGAAGAGGGTGATCCAAATATTTAGAATAAAATTTATATAAAAAATTGTTTTCGAGAATATATATACATATAACCCCAATTTGATAAAAAATTTGAAAAAATTTAATTGGGAAAAATGACATTTTGATAAAAAAAAACTTTAAAAAAAACTAAACATGCAATGTATTTTAAAATTTATTCATTTATTTATTTATATATAGTTATTGTGTTGAGGTGTAAATCAACCAAGAACTTATTTCAGCTAAAATTTTCTATATTTTTTTCTCAACCATACAGCAAATTTAAAGTCGATCCAGATCAGGGTGTTTACATGCATATTGACCTCTTTCCTGACGCCTGCTTCCCTGGTTTCAAACCACCTCTTTTAATTAATTAACTGGATTGAACTCAATCCGGATCGGTGTGTTGAAGCCTGTTTACATGCCACGTTTTGCAGGATTAACTTGAAACTGGTCTTTTGATCCGCATCGAATGTGTGCATGTAAACGCAGTGTTTATCTTTATCGGGAGGAGATACTTCTTGTTAGAAGAGTAGTTAATAGTAAAAGAGGGTTACTGACTTTGTAAACGAACAAACTTAGAGCTAGACAGGTTAATTGAAAACAGAAGGAATACGTAAAGAAGAAAAGTGATAAGAGATAGGGTTACATTTAGGGATACTTAAGAGAGTATGAAGAAGCCTTTTTTGTAACTTTAAAAGCCCTTTAAAATTGATGTTACTAATATGACTCCAGAAAATTAAATCATACCGAATTGAGAAGTGGATCTAATCGATAAAGTAAAATAATAATAGAATATTTGAGGAAAGTAGTAAAGTAATAATAGAATATTTAGGGAAAGTAGTAAAGTAAAAATAGAATTTTGGGGAGAATAGTAAAGTAATAATAGAATATTTAGGGAAACTAGAAAAGTCTGGAGATAATACCTTGTTGAGTTTAGATAACATTAAGTAGATAAAAGTATCCCAGGATAAATCAAGCGAGAGGATGAGGCCAAGCAAAGTAAAAATAGTTGTAGCTGAATTATATTTACTACTGTAAAAAATTGGTGGGGAAAGAGGGATATTGCGCTTATTGCTTTGATAAAAAAAACAAGCTTTGTCTTATCGATGTTATCTAGTACTGACTTCTAGATCCTAGTTTGGCAAGAGCATCATTAGGAAAATTAAACAATAGGGAAATGTCGTATTTTGATAATAATAATAATAATAATAATAATAATAATAATAATAATAATAATGTAGCAACAACAGGGATACACTCGACCGTAGAAACCGGAAGATGGGGCCCTATGTTGCCCCCCAACAGGCCGAAGCCCAAAGCGGGCTTAATGATACGTATAAAACATAAAATAATGATACCGAACACCAGCCAAGTCAGACAACTCACAAATAAATGGACAAGTGCGAGTCGAACTCGCGTGGAGAGGGTTCCGTACGATGAATATGTTATCTACCATGTTTTTTTTTTTAAATCTGACCCAAATTTGTAAAAAAATGTATGTATGGTACAGGAATGTAGTGGGAAATTTCTGAATATATTGTCTATTGCTGAATTCTGTCTTGTTGTATATTCTTGAATACGTGGAGTAAGACCGAGTGATAGAAGGTATTCTGATATTTCATTTTTTGATTTGTCCAAAAATTAATATTGAAGCCTCCTGCTAAAATAATCTTTTCGGTGCTTTGAATTGGAGGCATTCACAATGCCCACCCCTTAGACTATCTATAAATAAAACCTGAAGAATTGACCGACAGTTCGACTTTGCGAATACAGTAACGATTTTTTAATTAACATCGTTCTGGCATTGCAGTACCACCATTCGCAACTGATTTTTATTAAAATTTAAATAAAAATTAAATTTAATTTAATAATTTAAAATAGGTAAAATTACTTATTTAGGATTTTAATTTGATTTTCCTACTGTATTTAATCTAGCGCGAATTCTTTTTAATGATAATAGATATATTAAAAAACGTAGCTAACATTGGCTGCGAGTAAAAAACGTAGCCCACGAGATAGACAGACCTGGGCACTCAAAAGTCACCTGACCACAGTAGTCTGAGCAACAATCCAAACTTCATTGTTTCCAACAAACGAAAAAAACACCGATTGTTAAAATCCGAGATGGAGACAATAAAAGTTGGATTGTTGCTCAGACCACTACAGTCAGGTGACTTTGGAGTGCAACACGGATGACACAGGCAACTCCCAGACAACACCTTCTAGACACAAGGCCTCGACACGGATGACTTTGACGTCATACAGTAGGTAGCAGGGCCAACAATAAATACAGGCCGGGGCAATTGAAAATCACCTTTTACATTGTTTTCGACTGCCCTGGCCTGTATTTAAAGCTGGCCTTGCTGCCTACTGTTTGACGTTAGAGTCTTCCGTGCCGAGGCCTTGTGTCTAGAAGGTGTTGGCCCAGGCCTGTCTTTCTCGTTGGCTACGGTAAAAAAACTATGGCATCAGTATTTTCTCGAAATTTAACAATGTTTTTTCATTTGTTGGAAACAATAAAGGTTGGATTGCTCGGCTCTATCATAGTCTTATAATTCCCTGGTCTGTACCAACACCACCTAGACAGAAGGCCTGCGCCACAGAAACTGTATACATTGTTACGTCATCCTTAAACGGCCAAATTTAGGGCTTATTATTGGTAGAAATACGATTAACAATAGCCACTTTCTTGTGATGTAACAATGTATGACGTTTCTGAGCGCAGGCCTTCTGTCTAGGTGGTGTTGTCTGTGCACTGGCACCAAT
>JAHWFO010074611.1:52439-72181 GCA_023313115.1 Rhysida immarginata | reverse complement strand
TTGGATTGCTGTATTTAATGAAGAGCACGGTCTATAGATATTCAAGGTCAACGAGCTTCGGATATTTTCCATTGTTTCGAGAAGCTAAGGAAAACAGATCGCGCCTGGTGCCGCATAGATCGCATTGAAACTGAAAATGAATGTAAAGTTTCTGTCTGTCAATAGGACGGCGCTGCAGGCGTCTTTGGGCCGATTGTACATGCAGTGCCACTTTTCAATAGAGTTCCCACCATACCGGGAGTTAGAAACTTTAGTTTCATTTTAACAATGAAACTCGATGACCATGAATATCTAAAGACCAATTACGTATATTAAAGACTGTGGTCAAAAATCCTCACCGGTGAGGGAATGATGACGTAATTTCTCACTGGGCTAACCGTCTTTTTTCTCGACGAGGACAATTAGACTAACCGGTTAGGCATAGCAGCACCATTATAGTAAAAGAGATTTTTTACTATTATGGCAGTACTAACTGGCGTTTCTGACCGCGTTAAAATGAGGTCAAAGTTTTCTCACTGGGATTTCTGACCGACCAAATGCTAACTCTTCTCACCGGTGAGAGTGTTTGACCTTAGCCAAAGATAGACTCCGAATCCTATTGTTAACAGCGGCAAAAAGTGAAGCAAATTGAGCCTTGACAGTTCTGGGCAAGAGTAAGCCGTGGAGTAATTAGCTGTCTGGCTGCTTTGTTTTTGAAGATTTTGGGCCTGAGGAATTCCTCAAAGTTAAACTGCGTACAACTGTACAAATAGACAAGAAAAAGGTTCAGGAATCATTTTCCACAAACATAAATCAAAAGTAAGTAACTAAAATGAAAATACGTAACTGAAAGACAATCGAAACGAAATTGAAATTGAAACCATGATCGAAAAATTGTTTATAAAATATATTAAAATACTTCAAATACAAAGTAAACGAAAAGATAAACTTATCATTCCGTGAAAAGCGTGTGAAAGAATTATTAATCAGCTACTCTCGTGTTTAGCCATGTGTTTTGCATCAACTTCACTCACTTTCGGCCATGAGAGTTCTGGGTATGGAGCTTCCCAATTTGCTTCAAGTTACAACAATAGAATTCGGAGCAAGGCTTTTGTATAGAACAAAACTGTTAGCTATTATTACGTATTCAGCAACAAATATGTAACATTACCTGACAGTTTTGTTACGTTGTGCGATCGTTAGAATGCATTGTTAAGTTTGAGCTGTAGCCAAATTCATTCAAGAGAGGGGGCAAAAAACAACTTTTCAGTAAAAACAGCAATCCAATTGTTGGACTAAAACAATGGAATTCAATGCCTGTGCGCCACAATGGCCTTCTAGAAACTACCAGGCCTGAACATGGAAAAGATAAAACATTGTTATGTCAAACTGGTGGTGCTATTATAGAAGTTAGTTCAACGTCACAATCTTAGTGCTTTAACAATACATTATTGACGTCATGTTCAGGCCTAGTAGTATCTAGGAGGCCTTGGTACCACGGTCTATAGATATTCATGGTCATCGAGCTTCGGTCATTTTCCATTGTTTCGAGAAGCTAAGGAAAACAGATCGCGCCAGGTGCCGCATAGATCGCACTACTTCCGACCGCAACCTGCGATAGAGATTTTCATTGAAACTGAATACGAAAGTAAAGTTTCTCTCTGCCGATAGGGTGGCGCTGCAGGCGCAGTTGGGCAGATTATACATGCAGCGCCACTTTTCAATAGAGTTCCTGCCCTACCGGGAGCTAGAAACTTTAGCTTCATTTTAACAATGGAGCTCGATGACCATGAATATCTATAGACCGTGCTGTGCACAGACCAGGGGATTAAAAGACTATGGCAATTATGGACACGGACAAGGAGCAGGAGAAGTTAGCATTTTACATTCAGGATGATTATTGAAAAACAACTCATTTATTTTACATTTGTCTTGCATTCCTAATGTATTTACGTTCATTATATATATATATATTTTTTAATTTCTAATTTTTATTTTGAACAAAACAGTTTCAGTTTCAGTTTCAGGAATAGCTGAAGATACTGTTCGATAGCACAATATTGAGAGATTTACCAAGTTATTTTAAGACCATAGACTTCTTATAGGTTTTCCAGTAATCTATAAGCAAAGAACTATTTTCTGTATTTTTTTCGAAATTTTAGGCTCAGTAGTTTCGGAGATAAGGTGGGGGGAATTGTCAATTTCCATTTTTTTTCTTAAATAACTTTAAAACTATTTATTTTAAAATTATAAGAAAATATATTTGAGACCCCCACAACAAGCCCTTTCATTTGATATATCACACGATACAGTTTGCAAAACTTTTTTTTTTTAATTTTCTATTTTGCCCCCCAAAAGTGACCCCCATATTCAAAATTCATTTATTTACGTTACACGTCCGTGTTTGGGTTCGAGAGATACATATGTGTACCAAATTTCAACTTAATCGGTCCAGTAGATTCGGGAATGGGGGGGATGGTCAATTTTCATTTTGTTTCTTAAATAATTTTAAAAGTATTTATTTAAAAATTATAAAAGAAATTTATTTTAGACCCTCACATTAAGCCCTTTAATTTGATATATCACACGATACAGTTTGCAAAACTTTTTTTTTAATTTTCTAATTTGCCCTCCAAAAGAGACCTTCATATTCAAAATTCATTTATTTACATTACACGTCCGTGTTTGGGTTCCAGAAATACATATATGTACCAAATTTTAACTTATTCGTTCTTGTAGATTCGGAGTAAATTGGCTGTGACACCGGGACAGACAGACACAGGAGTGATCCTATAAGGGTTCCGTTTTTCATTCGGACGTACGGAACCCTAAAAATAGTAAAAAGAAAATAAATTTAAGAGAATAAGTAAATATGAAGATCATTAGAGTCAAATAAGCTAACGTGCTTAAAATTCTCGTAGTAATTTTTAATTAATTTATTAATAGGATTGATCCGAGCAATGTGCGAATTCCAACGAATAACAGGTTTAATAATATAACCTCTACGAGTCGCCTTTAATGAGAGAAAATTAAAATCGGAGCGTAAAGAAGATACCGCAATTCTGTGATGGAAGGCACTTAATAAAATATTAAAAAGATTGTAACTTATAATGCGGTTTAAGTTAATATCTTTATTTTGGTAAGATAGAGAATTGAAATTTTTGAAACGAGTTGCCACAAAGTTATTAAAACTGACACATTTGCGTTGGATTTTGTTCAGGACCTGAAGATTGCCGCCGAACCATATCCAAGCGCAATATAGAATTTTGGGACAAACAAAAGCTTTAAATAAAATACTCAAAGTGCTTGGACTAGAGACGAAGTGTATAGATCTCTTTATCATCCCAATACGTCTAGAGATGTCCAAATATATCTGGTTCATGTGGCTAAGGAAAGAGCAATTGTCGGCCAGTGTCACACCCAGATCTCTAACAGTGTTAGTCCTAGAGAGATCGACATTGTTAACATGATAATTATATAAAAACGGAGTTATGGACCGTCCGAACGAAAGTATGAAAGATTATTGAGGGTTTAATTCAAGACCGTTATTATTAGCCCATTGGTGTACACGAAGCAATGCCTCGTGTAATTCTTTACAGTCATCCCGGCTATTAACAGCATGATTTAGTTTAACATCGTCTGCGTACTTCAATATTTTTGGGCACCCCACTTGGGAAAAATGCAGCCAGGCTGATCAAGAAATCGTAATTTAAAGCATCTTCCTTTTAACATGGAACTGAACCATTCCAAAGCAATATCAGAAAAACCGATATGTTTTAGCTTAGCAATCAACAAGGAAATATTTACCTTGTCAAACGCCTTAGAAAAGTCCAGAAAAAGAGCATCAACCTGTATCTCATTGTCCAAATGACGAGTTACGTAATGTAAGGAAATAGCGAGATTCGATTGTGTACTTCTTGCTGTGCATCAGGAATATAAGGTTTAACATGTTGTGAGACTTGATCTGATACGAGTGTCTCTAACAGTTTGGCTGGGAACGAGATCAAGGTAATTGGTCTATATGCTTTTTGCACTGATGCTTCAGTTTTCTGCGGAATGGGATGAACAGTCACCTTTTTCCAAGCAGTAGGATAACGGCCAGAGGTCAAAGAAGCATTGAATAAATGCGTAATAGGCAAAATCAAGGCAGTTAAGCATCCCTTAAAAATGAAATCAGGAATATTAGGTGACGTACAGACTTTAGACGCGGATAATATTTTGGCTCATTCCTTGACTTGCTCCACAGATACAGTATTAAACCAAAATGGAGCAATAATATGCTTCCAGCAGTCAGTAAGAGTGGCTACATTCGCCCTTAATAAAGTATCATTATCCATAGAGGAGGCAAAATCCATACCTAAACGAAAACGTTCATTGCTCTTAAGCTGCAATGATTTGCGTTTATTCATGTTAAGACATTTACGAGAAATGTCCCAAAAAGACCTCGGATTGGTACAGATCTGATCCTCAAGATTACTAAAATAGAATTGCCGATCAGAAGTCCATTTACTCTTAAAAAGCCTTCTGACATTATTAAATTCCAAATAGTCATAATTGGACCCCGAGATTTTGAATCTTTTATGCCAATATTGTTTGATACACCAAGGGATTTTAGTATGGTTTGATATCCAGGCAGGGAAAGTTGGTTGTTTCCTATGCCTGCCATTGCGAATGTAAGCTTTGGAGGTTTTCGTATGCATTGGAATATTATTATGAATCGCTGACCTAAATAATAGCGGTAATATTCTCCCAAATGAGGTCGACGTCATCAGACGCCATAATTCTATGGAAATCACTGTTAGAAATTGTATAATAGAGATTCAAATAATCTCCGAGAAAAAAATTATAGTCCGACTCTGAGGGATGGAGTTGTATCTCGAGAGAAACCTGCAGATGTAGAAGCAAAGGCGGATGATAATCGTCTGGTATAAACAGGGCAGTATCAGCTCTGGTAACGGAGAAATCAATATTCGTATAGATTTGATCTAAGTTACCGCCTTGCTTGTTCTGTATGGGATTGACGCTAACAAAGTCCAACTCGCTTAACCAGCTATTTACAATCAGATTTCTCTGAGAGCAGTAATGTGATTGATGGCTCTGTTGTATGCCGTCGGAGAAGTTAAAATCTCCGACCATAATGCAATCTGAGCGAGTTCGAAAAAGATAATCAGAGATTTCCTCAAGAAGTAATTCAAAATCATTATTGCATAACGTCGGCGGGATATAGACATTTACAATAACAACGAAGACGATCGGCCGGACACACCATGATAAAAAATTTCGATGGCAATTAAATCCACTTTCTCAACAGTCGTAGCTAAACTACATTTATTCACTTTTAGCCTTTTTGGTACAGCAATCAGCACACCACCGCCGCGATTCTTAACGGTGCGATCGCTCCTAAACACTAAATAGTTATCACCAAATAGAATAAAATCCGCAATAGACTCGTTTAACCAGGTCTCCGTTAAACAGTATAAAAATTCCTGATTACCAGTAACAAAATCAAACGTTTGAGCTAATTTTTTGCGCAAGCCGCGCACATTTTGATAATATATGCTGCTAACCATCTTGAATAGTGACAGCCTCCTCCAGGCTAGAGTCAGCCTTCTCCGACACTAAGTTAACCCCTTTGGACGAGTCAATTTGATTAGCATGTAGCTTGCCAATAAACGAAGACAAAAGCACTCCCTCCGGCCAAATGGAGGACTCAAACAATGAATTAAAGCCACATTCACTGAGAAACAGCACAAATGAAGAATAAGTTTGATATTTCGTTTTAAGCTTAATACAATTGCTTAAAACCAATGAAGGAAATAAGCCAGTAACAAAATCAGAAAGTTGTTCAACAGTAATGTTAGGCTGCAATCGTGTAACGAATAATCTTTTATCTTTTACATTGGCATTGCGGGCTTTTATTGAATTTCCATTCGCTAAATTAGAACCGATCAAAATGGATTTAGATCGAGTACTCGTCCGCCTAGACGGTGGCATTGATCTTGCATCAATAACTTGACTTTCGTCTGATTGCATTTTCGGCTTATTATCGTCATGAGTTGAAAAGCTATCGCGGGTTAAAGTTTTAGTAACCGACTCTACATAATTAGGACGCACATGTGAACCACGGGAGGTTTTATTTGAATCTAATGCACTTATAATTCTATCCAACTTCCTGTTAATTTCTCTATTTCCATTTTGAATTTTATTTGCTAACGTAATAAATTCTGATACTGACTTAATTAGCTCCTGTATAGCTGTTAAAACTTGATCGAAATTTGACTTATCTGAATTGGTCGAGACGTGTGAAGGGCTAAAACTTTGTTCGAGAGCTTCAGATATAACATTATCATCTTTGCCAACGCAGTTGGAACAACGCCATGTTGACTTGACTCGTTGAACGTCTTCTTTTTTTACGTTGCCACATTTTGCATGATAGCGAAAATGACAAATTCCTGTGCAGGCGAGATACGGTTGTCTCCCATAGATAGAATTGTTGCAGGCAGGGCAGACACCTATGGTTCCCTGCTTGCCTTTTTTCTTATCCTTTGACATAAAGGAAGAGCGAAGTGAACGACCAACCGCCACTTAACGCCACCTGGTGATAATAATAATAATAATAATAATAATAATAATAATAATAAAGAAACGACATGAGCCTATAAAATTATTATAGGGAAATTAACAGAAAAAGATAAGTCGTTAAGGAAGTGTTGAATAATAAGAGTGAAAAAATTGACCCTTGTGGGACGCGCAGTTCCTGATTCCATGGTGTTAAAGGCAATAAAATTAACATAATTAAAAGAGACTTTCCGGTACAAAAAGAGACCTTAATATTAAGTAAAAGTTGTATGTACGCGTATGCAGCAATTTTATTTTGATGCATTTGATCAACGAAGTCGTGGAAACTTCTTCTGAAGTCAGGTTAGTTTAAAGCCAACTTTTTTTCGACATATAATTTTGCCTTCATGAGGGTACAAGAGAAACTGGCCTTGCACCCATTGCATTAAATGATGTAAAAATATGATAAACGTTAAGTGACATTGAAACAATTCATGAAGATTTCTGATTGCTGACGTATTTAAGGGTTATAATATATATCAGGTATTATATTAAGATGGTTATAAAATATAACAGACAACGTATTCGGATTAAACTGAATGGAAACAGGGACGTATAATAATGAATTATAAAAATTACACATAACAAAAATACAAATCTTCTATACAAGCAGAGAACACAGCGTTGCCCGGGATAATTACGCTTGTAGGTAAACAGAATAATCTCAAAAATTAAATTATTACTCAAATTGGTTAAAAAAAACTCAATTATTAAGACAGAGCTAAGGAACTATGCATTCTATTAAAAATCCAAAAAACAAGAATTCTAGATGATATATCTGTGGCTCTGACTCTTTTTTTTAATAAATTTTGAAATATCTAAAAAATATACACATGAAAACGCTTCTAATTAATACAGTAAAAGTTCATAATTAAATTTCAAAAGAAAATTTTTCACAAGCTTAAAATGGTTGGATCCCTCCAAGTATGCGACTGTTAGACTAGATAAATCTCACTTTAGGTAGGCACTTTATGTTGTTGCAAAACTTAGCCATTCATCACTTTGTGAGGTCTAGCGATCACAGATGCAAGACTTCAAAAGAAGAAAGGAAATTGTAATCACATCAAGTGCACATCTAAAATAACATTCCGTGAGTAAAAAATTATTTAGACTAGAAGTCCATCCATTGTGAGCCTTTAAAAAAATTTTTTTCAGTAAATCAATCCCCAGTATTTCACCAAGAATGAATTTTTTCTATAAGGAGGTAAATTCCTGTTTTTCGGATTTTTCTTAGAATGGATAGCCCTTTCGCTCTATATAATAGTGACTAAGTTATTTTTTAACCAATTTGGAGGTTGAATTTAGCTTTTTGAGGTTATTCTGTTTAACGATAAGCGTATTTATCCCGGGCAACGCCGAGTCTCCTGCTAGTCTTTTTCTATCTTCTATATATATAAAGAAGGATGTTTCTTTGCTTGTGGGTTTGTTTGTGGGTTTGTTTGTTCGTTTTTATTACAAATCCACAGTTTTATTCCAATCTTGATAAAATTTCGCACACATGACCTTCAAAGCGAGAGGAAGGTCACTGTCTACCTCAGGTTTCGAAAAAATAATAACAACTTATAAAAAATCGATATTCATGGTTATGGCAGGGCATATTAATGAGAAATATCTCATGACCACAAAGCAAGGCAAGGTTTGTGCAACAATTGATATCAACAATGGTACAACACGCAATTCACAAGCACTCTGCAAGGACCAACAATATATATCTCAGGACCATCAATTCAAATAAAATTTATGCAACAATAGGTATTAACAATGATGTCAACACGCAATGCACCAACACTATTCAAGGATTAACAATATATGTCTCATGACCAACAATGCATTGCAAAGTTTGTGCAATATAGAATTCAATGCATAGAGTTCTTGTAAATTCAGGCTTTTCTTAGAAAAGAGAATTCAAAGTACTTAACAATTCCTTGAAAATCTTTAAAAATGATCAATAACTAGAGATAATGAGTTAGCAGACTATTGAGAAAGAGTGAAAGAAAGCACACCTTTAGGTCCGTGCTGTATTGAGCAAATGGTAAGCAAGTAAATAGAAGAATCGGCCACCGCTACACTACACAAAGTGATGAATGACCAATTTTTGCTTCAAGACATCGAAAGAATAAAAGAAAATTGCAACAACATCAAGTGTACATCTAAAAAAAAATTACGTGAGTAAAAAATTATTTAGAGTACAAGGCATCTTTGGAGTGGTCCATCCATTGTGAACATTTAGAATTTTTTTTTGTAAAACAAGTCCCGGTATTTCACCTAGAATGGATTTTTTCAATGAAGAGGTGAATTCCTGTCTTCCGAATTTACATGAAATGAATAGTCCCTTCCGTCTATATCGTAGCGATTGTGTTATTACTTAACTCATTTGGATGTTTAATTAGCTTTTTGAGGTTGCTCTCTTTACCTACAAGTGTAATAATCTCGGGCAACGCCAGGTCCTCTGCTAGTCTTCTATATATATAAACAAGGATGTTTGTGTGTTTGTTTGTTTGTTTGTTTGTTTGTGGGTTTGTTTTTAATACAAAGCTACAGTTTCATTCCGATCTTGATGAAATCTCAGACGGTAAAGCAAGCACTCCTTTTAGCTCCGTGCTGTATTCAGCACATGGTAAGCAAGTAAATAGAAAAATCGGCGACCACATGACTATACAAAGTGATGAATCGCCATCTTTTGCTTCAAGATATCGAAAGAAGAAAGGAAATTGTAACAACATCAAGTGTACATCTAACGTAAGGTTACGTGAGTAAAAATTTGTTTAGACTAGAAGGCATCCTTGGAGAGGTCTATCCATTGTGAGCCTTTAAAAAATTTATTTTTGGTAAATTAAGTCCTAGTATATCATTTTTAATGGATTTTTTCAGTGAACAGGTAATTTCCTGTCTACCGGAATTTTCATAGAATGGATAGTCCCGGTCGCTGTATATTTTATAACTATATTGAGTTATAATATAAACAATTTAGAGGTTTAATTTAGCTTTTTGAGGTTGTTCTGTTTGCCTACAAGCGTAATTATCCCAGGCAACGCTGGGTCCTCTGCTAGTCTATTTATCTATATATATATATATATATATATATATATATAAAGTAAGATGTTTGTTTGTTTGTGGGGTTGTTAGTTTGGTTTTATTTACATTTTTATTCTGATCTTGATAAAATTTGCAAACATGACCTTTAAATCATGAGGAAGGTCACTGCCCACCTCAGATTTCGGAAAAAAAAAATTATTTATAAAAAAATCAATATTGATGTTTATGGCAGGGCATATTAATAAGAAATATCTCATGACCAACACTGCAAATCAAAGTTTGTGAAACAATAGATAACAACAATGGTATCAACACCCAATTCACAAACACTCTGCAAGGACCAACAATATTTATCTCACGATCAACAATGAAAGGATATGTTTATGAAACAATAGGTATCAACAATCGTGACAACATGCAATGCACACTACGCTCGGACAAGCAACATATATCTCATGACTAGCAATGCAAGGCAAAATTTGTGCAACAATAGGCTCGTCGTGTTCGCATCAACAATGGTCTCAATGCGCAATTCACCAATAGCAATAAGCACAAAGTTATTTAAAAATTATATCAATGAACATAAAATGAAGATGCAATGACAGAACATTCGTTTTCAAGAATTAATAACAATCAACATAAAGTGATGATGCATTAACAGAACATTCGTTTCCAAGATTTTAACAATGAACAGGAAAAGGATATAGTAGACGATATAGATAGGGCAGTCCCTCTCGTTGAGGCATAGGTGGTACAAGTGTCTTCCTTCAGCTCCCTAACAAGCGTTCAGAAGTTTGGGAAAAGGGTATATATTTCTTTTTGAAAGTGTGTGTGTTTACTTGCAAACGTAAGTATCCCGGGCAATGCCGTGTCCACTGCTAGGCTTCTATATATAAAAAGAAAGATATTTGTGGGCGGGTTTGTTTGTTTTTTATAAAATAAAAAAACCATAAAAAAGATAAAAAATATCCTTAAAAAATCAATATTCATTTTTATGGCAAGGCATTTTAATAAGAAATATCTCATGATCAACAATGCATGGCAAAGTTTATACAATATAGATAAACTAGCGGAAGACCAGGCGTATATAATTACGCTTGTATGTAAAAAAGAACACAAAGAAACACACACACACTAAATCTTGTCGGGAGCTAAAGGAAGACATGTTTACCTGTTTTACCTAATTTATATCATCTATTATATCCATTTTCTGTTCATTGCTAATTATTCTTGGAAACTAATGTTCTATCATTGCATCATGATTTTTTGTATATTGTGATAATTCTTTAAATAATTTTGTGCTCATTGTTATTGTTGATTCTCGCATTGAGACCGTTGTTGACGTGAAAACGACGGATTTATTGTAGCACAAACTGCCATGCATTTTTCGTCATAAGTTATATATTTTTGACCCTTCTATACTGTTTGTGAATTGCGTGTTGATACCACTGTTGATACTTATTTTTGCACAAACTGTGCTTACATTGTTGGTCATGAGATATATCTCATTATTATGCCCTGCCATAACCATGAATATCGATTTTTTATCAATAATTATTATGTATTATTATAATGTATGCGAAACTTTATCAATTTGTAAAGATAAAACTAAGATCGGAATAAAACTGTGGATTTGTATAGAAAACAAACCCACAAACAAACCCTCAAACAAACCTTCTTTATTGAATATATAGAAGACCAGCAGAGGACCCGGCATTGCCGAGGATAATAACGCTTGTAGGTAAATATAACAACCTAAAAAGCTAAATTAAACTTGAAGCATAAATTTGCCATTCATCAAGTTTTGTAGTCTAGCGGTCGCCGATTCTTCAATTTACTTGCTTACAACTTGCTCAATACAGCACGGAGCTAAAGGAGTGCTTCCTCTGACGTCTTTCACTCTCTCTCAATAGTCTGCTAACTCATTGTTTCCTCCTCCTGCAGAGATGCCTAACATCTGATCCCTAAGTGTGAGATGCAGCGATTAATATAATTTACTTATGTAGGGAGACGAATTCTGCTGGCATTACGAGTATGACAACTTTGATTATCATGGATTAGGTTGAATTATTAAGTAGCGGAAGAATGGAGCTACTTATTGTTTTCACAATGTCCGTCTGTCTGTCCGTCTGTCCTTCCGCCGTCCCCTTCACAATTTCCGCATTTTTTTGAAGTAGAAAACTGAAATTCGGAAAATAACTTACTATGGGCCTGTGCACCTTCACTATTTAGTTTGTTTATGATTGGCCCACTGGGATCGGAGTTTCAGGGTCGGATATTAGAGGGGACCAAAAGGTCTACGCGTATTTATTCATATAAAGAGTGAAATTTGTTATGCAGGTTCATCTAAGCAAGATCAACATTACCATGAAGTTTGGACCAAGTCTCCCAATGGGGTCGGAATTAGGATTGCAGCAGTTACTTAGTCTTTAGAACTATGGTAACTTATGGCATGTCATATATCCTTCGATCTAAAATTATGAGAAACGAAAGAAGATATTTTACACTTTCAAAATACTACATTCGAGTAAATCAATTTTTCGATATAAAAAATTGGGGTGGAGTTTAAAAAGTGAGATAGAAGGATAAAAATAAATGATCTCAGGGCTTCCGCTACTTTCCTGTCACTGCGCTTACATGCATGTTTCGATCTGGATTGACTTGAGCTAATCCTAAAGTGCCTCACGTTTACATGCATCTAACTCGATCCAGATCGAGTCCGATAAGATGCCCCGTGAGTAAAGCTCTAGATTAAGAAAGTACGCCAGACATACGTCGTCTGCTACAGAATCCGCGATTGTTGGCTTAGTCGGCCTTATCACTTGAATTAGGCATCCTCGAAAATACGGTAGAAATATATTTTTTTAAAATTTTCTCATTATTATCATCTAGTAATATAATTGACAATCAATAAATTTTGTAAACATTGATTTTTTCTTGAAATTTTGATTTCAAATAAAATACTCTATTTAAATTTAAATGTGTTCAGTCTTTTTTTAATGTGGAAAATCGTAAAATTAATAAAAACAAAAAAATAAGTAATAAATAAAGTCATCAATCTTGAAGAACGATGAATAAACTTGTGAGATGAAAGAAAACTCAAAGGATGTGGTCTATTGAAGATGTTGTTGGTAGTAGAAATAAACCCAGTCTATTGAGGATGTAGATGAAGTCTTGTGAAGATATTGTTGATAGGGAAAAAACGATAATCTTGAAGGAAGTGTTGTTTTTGAGATACAGATGAAATTTTGAAGAGGGTGATCTCTATATTTAGGGTAACATTTATATAAAAGAAAGATTTCGAGAATATTTCTCATCATCAGTTGGATTGTATATATATATATATAAATCAATATTCATTTTTATGGCAAGGCATAAAATGGAAACTAATGTTCTATCATTGCATCATTATTTCTTGTATATTGTTATAATTCTTTAAATAACTTTGTGCTCATTGTTATTGTTGATTTTGCGCATTGAGACCATTGTTAACGTGAACACGACGGATCTATTGTTGCACAAACACTGCCATGCATTTTTCGTCATGAGACATATACTTTTCACCCTTCCATACTGTTTGTGAATTGCGTGTTGATACCACTTTTGATACTTATTTTTGCACAAACTGTGCTTACATTGATGGTCATAAGATATATCTCATTATTATGCCCTGCCATAACCATGATTATCGGGTTTTTATTAATAATTATTATGTTTTCGAAATCTGAGGTAGACAGTGACCTTCCTCATGCTTTGAAGGTCATGTATGCGAAACTTCATCAAGATCGGAATAAAACTATGGATTTGTATAAAAAACAAACCCACAAACAAACTCTCAAACAAACATCCTTCTTTGAATATATAGAAGACCAGCAGAGGACTCGGCATTGCCCAGGATAATAACGCTTGTAGGTAAATATAACAAACTAAAAAAACTAAATTAAGCTTCTAAATTGGTCAAGTAATAACTCAATCCCTACAATATAGAGCGAATAGACTATCCATTCTTAGAAAAATCTGAAAGACAGAAATTTACCTCTTCACTGAAAAATTCCATTCTAGATGACATACCGGGACTTGATTTACTGAAAAAAAAATATTTAAAGGCTCACTATGAATGGACCACTCTAAGGATGCTTTCTGGTCTAAATAATTTTTTAATCACGTAATCTTACTTTAGGTGTCGTTGATGCTTGATATTGTTAAAATTTTCTTTATTCTTTTGATGTCTTGAAGCAAAATTTACCATTCATTACTTTTTGTAATCTAGCAGTCGCCGATTCTTTAATTTACTTGCTTACAACTTGCTCAATACAGCACGGAGCTAAATGAGTGCTTTCTCTAACGTCTTTCACTCTCTCTCAATAGTCAGTGAGTTAGCTGATCATTTCTAAAGATTTTCAAGAAATTGTTAAGTCCTAAGAATTCTCTTTTCTAAGAAAAGCCTGAATAACAGGAATTCAATGCATTAGATTCTATATTGCACAAGCTTTACCTTGCATTGTCGGTGATAAGATATATATTGTTGAACCTTGCATTGTGTTGGTGCAACGCGCGTTGAAACCAATATTAATAACTATTGTTGCACAAACTTTGATTTGTATTTTTGGTCATGAGATATTTCTCAATAATATGCCCTGTCATAACCATGAATATCGATTATTTATTAACAAATATTATTTTTTCAAAATCTGAGGTAGACAGTGGCATACCACATGCTTTGAATGTCATGTACGCAAAATTTTATCAATATCGGAATAAAACTGTGGATTTGTATAAAAAACAAACCCACAAACAGACCCACAAATAAACTCACAAACCCACAAAAAACGAAACTTCCTTCTTTATATATATAGATAGAAGAAGTAGGATGTTTGTTTGTGGGTGGGTTGTTTTTTATACAAATCTGCAGTTTTATTCCGAGCTTGATGAAATTTTGCATACTTGAACTTCAAAACATGCGAATGGTCACTGTCTACCCAGATTTCAGGAACATATTAAATATCGGGATAAAAAATTAATATTCATTGGTATGACCAACAATGCAAGGCAAAGTTTGTACAAAAATAGGCATCAAAAAAGGCATCAGCACGCAATTCAAAAACACTCTGCATGTACCAACAATATATCTCCTGACCCTAAAATGCACCAAAAAGTTAGTGCAACAATAGGTATCGATAGTAGTATCAACACGCAATTCACACCACACTCGTACCAGCGACATATATCTCATGACCAACAATCTAAGGCATAATTTGTGCAACAATAGGCCCGTCACGTTCGCATCAACAATGGTATCCATGATGCAATAATAGAAAATTCATTTCAAAGAATTATAACAATGAAAATAAAATGATGATGCAATGACAGAACATTCGTTTCCGAGAATTATTAACAATGAATAGGAAATGGATGTAACAGACGATATAGTTAGGGCACTGTAAGAGACAGAGGAGGTACACGTGTCTTTCTTCAGCTCCCTAACAAGCGTTCAGACGATTGGGAAAATGGTGTATGTTTCTTTGTGCGCGTATGTGTATATGTTTCTGTGCTTGACACGTTTGAGCAGTGCATAACCTATTACAATATAATTAAAAGAAATAAAAGCGTACGATTTATCTGTGCTATTTAATAATCATGCGAAGGAGCTTTATTAATTCATACATATTCTAATGCCACTAAAGAAAAGGAATAGCATTGGTCAGAGAAACCCTGAAGCTAAGAGAGAAAAAATTATCTAGTCCTCAGAGACACCTGAACAACGGGAGCTTCATCTGTAGCAGAAGCCTATTCAAGCTTCCACGTAAAAAGCAAGGGGAAACTTCGGAGGACAGATAGCATGGGTTGAACATGCAATGCACCAACGCTATGCAAGGATCAGTAACAGATATCTCATGACCAACAATGCAAGGCAATGTTTGTGCAACAATAGGCTCGTCGTGTTCGCATCAACACTGGTCTGAATGCGCAATTAACCAATAACAATGAGCACATTATTATTCAAAGAATTATAACAATGAACATAAAAAGATGATGCAATGACAGAACATTCGTTTCCAAGAATTATAAATATGAACATAAAATGATGATGCAAAGATAGAACATTCGTTTCCAAGAATTATAATAATGAACATAAAATGACGATGCAATGATAGAAAGTTCTTTTCAAAGAATTATAACAATGATCATAAAATGATGATGCAATGACAGAATATTCGTTTCTAAGAATTATTAACAATGAACAGGAAATGGATATAATAGACGATATATATAGGGCAGTCTCTCTCCATAAGGGAAAGGAGGTAAACGTGTTACTATCCCTAACATGCATTATTATACCGGGCAACGCCGATCCTCTGGTAGTTATATAATATAGTAGAAAGACGTTTGTTTCTGAGTTTGTTCGTTTTTTATGCAAATCTACAGTTTTATTTTGATCTTGATGAAATTGTGCATACTTGAATTCAAAGCATCAGGAAGGTCACTATCTACTTCAGATTTCAAAAAAAAATAATATATTAATAAAAAGTCGATATTCATGGTTAAAGCAAAGTATATTAATGAGTAATATATCATGACCAACAATGCAGGACAAAGTTTCTGCAACAATACTTATCAACAATGTTATCAACACGCAATTCGCAAACACTATTCCTTGACCAACAATATATATCTCCCGACCAACAATGTAAGAAAAATTTGTGCAACAATAGATATAACAACTAGCACAGGCATCCTTGGAGAAGTCTATCCATTGTGAGCCTTTAAAAAGTTTTTTTCGAATTTTCATTAAGAATTTTTACAGTATTAATTCTTAGCGTTTTCATGTGTTTATTTTTAAGATATTTCCAAATTTATTCCAAAAAAAGTTTATTCCACGTCGGGGTTATCACCTAGCTTAATTCGTAGCACAGCAGATCCAAACCTTTTCTTAAAATACATTTTGTCTATATTCTGTGGGATTAAATATACTGTGGAAACTGAGATGCTGATAATGCGATGACTTAACGTTCGTTTCCAAGATTTATTGATAATTAGCATAAAGTAAAGATGCAGTGACAGAACATAATTAAGGCAACGTGTATTGGTTAGGCGTGTCTCCTTAAAATTGATAGTCCTTTTGCCATGTTGTATTGATTGAAATATTATTGAACCAATCGAGAGTTATAATTTAATATTTTGAGATTGTTCTCCTTACCTACAAGTGTAATTATCCCGGGCAATGCCTTGTATCTCTGCTTGTCTATCTTCTGTATATGTAACTAGCAAAGGTACCTGGCGTTACCCGCGATAATTACACTTCTAGGTAAACACAACAATCTCAAAAAATTAAATTATATTTTGCAATATTTTAAAAATAAACACATGAAAATGCTTAGAATTAATACAGTAAAAATTCCTAATTTTATTTCAAAAAATAAAATTTTAAAGGATGGAACTCTGCCATAATTTTTTAATCACGTAATCGTTCTTCAGATGTACACTGGATGTTGTTTGCAATTTTCATTTTTCTCTTGATGTGTTAATGCAAAAGTTGGCCATTCATCACTTTTTTGTAGTCTAGCGGTCGCCGATTCTTCTATTTACTTGCTTTCTATTTGCTCAATACAGCACGGAGTTAAAGAAGTGCTTCCTCTTTCGTCTTTCTTTTCTTTCTCAATAGTCTGGTAACTTTTCATTATCTCCAGTTACTTATCATTTTTAAAGATTTGCAAGAAATTGTTTAGAACTAAGAACTCTCTTTTCTAAGAAAAAACCTGAATAACATGAATGCTATGCATTGTTACAAATTGAAACTTATGCTTTCTGCATCATTTTATGGTCGTTGTTGTAGTTCTTGTATAGGATTGCTTTATCATTGCATCATTATTTTGTGCTCATTGTTATTGTAAAATTGCCCATTGTTGATGAAAACACGACAGACCTATTGTTGTACAAATTATGCCTTGCATTGTTGGTCATGAGATATATAATTTTGGTCCGTGCAGAGTGTTTGTGAATTGCGTGTTGATACCATTGTTGATACTTATTGTTGCATAAACTTTATCTTTCTTTGTTGGTCATGAGATATTTCTCATTAATATGCCCTGCAATGAATATCGATTTTTTGTCAATAATTATTATTTTTTCGAAATCTGCGATAGACAAAGACGTTCCTCATTCTTTTAAAGACATGTATGCGAAATTTTCTCAAGATCGGAATAATACAGATGAAGGGTGGATACCACTTTTCCACAAAAAGAATTTTTAATTCTCATCTTCAGTATGATTCCTAGTTGGCTACTTAGTAGCCGAAATGTATGCATCTATGAGAATTAAAAACTCTTTTTGTGGAAAGTGGTATCCGTTCTTCATCTCTATAAAATAGTTTATTAACCCAATCTCCGTCAATGTCAGCAGGTCTACCTATAAATTTTCCGTCTTGTGTAGATGGAATTTGCATTAAATTCTATGTGATGTCTTCTACATACGTTTTATTGTGCCACTAATCGCACCAGTTAGCATTTCCATCAAGGACTTTTTATATATTGAAGAATAATTTCATCCTAGGTAACGCTTTTATAAAAAAAATCACCCAGTTTGTTTTAAATTGTAAGTATTTCTACTGTTATTGCAATCTTCAGGGCCACAAACTTTAGACTTTTAAAAGTACTTTATGTTTTTAAATTCGTGTGTTTGATTGGCATAGTTTATTGGCATAGTATTGTTTAATTTGACAGTGAGGGGATTTATAAATTTTGGAAAATTTAATAAAAAATTCTAATTTCGATGTGATTAGATATTCATTTTTTTGAATTGTCACATTTAAGACTGTTTGTCCTTCATGGATGATTCCTTTATTTTCACATATTTTTTGTTGTTAGGTTAATTTTTCTTTGTTTGGCTTAATAAACTATTTTATGTTTAAATTGGAGGAATTTTCTATTTATTTATAGTTAATCTAATTCCCAACATGAATAATAATAATTATTAACTAGAGATACGTCTCCAAGCATAGGTAATGATTTTTCAATTGAAAAATAGAAGGAAAAATTCTGCGACCCGGATTCGAACCAGGAACCTCGACTATCATGGCGGATGCCTCTACCAATTGGGCTATCGCAGACACCAAAGACAGCCAAGCTGTCTCAAGGTGTCTTAAAGACAACCAAGTTGTCACGGTTGAAAACCCAATGGGAGATGGGAACCTGGCCCGCAGATCGAGAATTTCTCCACCACAAACCATCAGAAAGTTGATGAACTCAGATAGTCATACGGGCATCTGGTGAACATGAACGTCGTTTTAACGCCCCAACCCTTAGCGATGTAGCCAAACTCATGGTTAATCTAGAAGAGTACGATAGCCGTGACATCATTGTTCAGGGACGAAATGAATTTTTGCTGAGGATTATGGAAACACGCCGTTCATATGATGCTCAGCAGTATCCTCTTATCCTCTTTCATAGTGAGGATGATTACCTCTTTAACATAAAAAACTCTGCAGGAACCAACAATATATATCTCATGACCAATAATGCAAGGCAAAGTTTGTGCAACAATAGGTATAAACAATGGTATAAACACGCAATGCACAAACACTAGGCAGGGATCAAAAATATATTTCCCATGACCAACAATGAAAGGAAAAGTTGGTGAAATATGGATAAATTTTAATTTGTAACAATGCCTAGAATTAGAAAAGACAGTTCTTAATACTTATATATTTCTTGAAATCTTTAAAAATGATCGGTAACTGTAGATAATGGAGTGTTAGCAGACCGTTGAGAATGAGTGGAAAGAAGACAGAGGAAGCACTGCTCTAGGTCCATGATGTATTAAGCAAATGGGAAAGAAGTAAATAAAGGAATCGGTGACCGCTAAACTACGCAAAGTGATGAATGGCCAGGTTTTACTTGTGCCCATCGAGAGAAGAGTGGAAAGTGCAACTACATCCAGTGTACATCTGAAGTAAGATTATTGGAGAGGTCATCCACTGTCGGCCTTTAATAAATTTTTTTTCGAATTTTCATTAAGCTTTTGTACTGTATTAATTCTAAGCATGTTCATGTGTTTATTTTTAAGATATTGCAAAATTTATTTTAATTTTTTGAGATTGTTCTGTTTACCTA
>JAHWFO010074611.1:33612-52039 GCA_023313115.1 Rhysida immarginata | reverse complement strand
TCTATCTATCTATCTATCTATCTATCTATCTATCTATCTATCTATCTGTCTGTCTGCATGTCTGTCGGTCTGTCTGTCTGTCTATCTATCTATCTATCTATCCATCTGTTCGTCTGTCTGTCTGTCTGTCTATTTAACTGTCTATATATAGAAAGACGGATGTTTGTTTTTTTGTGGTTTTGTTAGTTTGTTTGTGGGTTTGTTTGTTTGTTTGTTTTTTTTTATAAATCTACAGTTTTATTCGTATCTTAATAAAATTTCGCAAACAAGACCTTCACAGCTGAGGATGGTCACTGTCTATCTCAAATTTCGAAAAAATAATAAATATTGATAAAAAATCGATATTCATGGTTATGACAGGGCATATTAATGAGAAATATCTCATAATCAACAATGTAAAACAAACTTTTTGCAATATAAAATTCAATGCATTTTTTAGAATAGGGAATTCTTAATAGTTAGCAATTTCTTGAAAATCTTTAAAAATATCAGTAATTTGAGATAATGAGTTAGCGGACTATTGAGAAAGAGTGAAAAACGATAGTGGAAACACTCCTTTAGCTCCGTGCTGTATTGAGCAAATGGTAAGCAAGTAATTAGAAGAATTGGCGACTGCTAGACTACACAAATTTTTTTTCGGTAAATCAAGTCCGATATATCATCTAGAATGGATTTCTTCAGTGAAGAGGTAAATTTCTGTCTTTCGGATTTTTTTAAGAATGGATAGTCCATTCGCTCTGTATTGTAGTGATTGAGTGTTACATAACCAATTTCAGGTTTAATTCAACTTTTTGAGGTTGTTCTGATTACCTACAGGCGTAATTATTCCGGGTAACGCAGGGTCGTCTACTAGTCTATGTATCTATCTATCTATATATATACATATACATAATTATTACTATCTATATATATATTGTATTAATCCTAAGCATGTTCATGTGTTTATTTTTAAGATATTGCAAAATTTATTATAATTTTTTGAGAGTGTTTTGTTTACCTACAAGTGTATCTCAAGCAATGCCGGGTACTATCTGTCTATCTATCTATCTATCTATTTAACTATCTATTTGTCTATCTGTCTGTCTGTTTTTCTGTATGTTTGTTTGTTTGTGGCTTTGTGGGTTTGTTTGTGGGTTTTTTGTGGGTTTGCTTTTTGTTTTTTATACAAATCTACAGTTTTATTCCGATCTTTGATGAAATTTCGCAAACATGACCTTCAAAGCATGAGAAACGTGACTGCCTATTTAAGATTTCGAAGAAATAAAAATTATCTATATAAAAACGATATTCATGGTTATGGCAAGGCATATTAATGAGAAATATCTCATGACCGACAATGCAAGGCAAAGTTTGTACAACAATGGGTATCAACAATTGTGTCAACACGTAATTCACATCACGCTCGGACCTGCAACAAATATCTCATGACCAACCATGCAAGGCAAATTTTGTGCAACAAAAGGCCCGTCATGTTCGCATCAACAATGGTATCAACTGCAATTCACCAATAACAATGAGCACAAAATGATGATGAAATATAGGTAAGGGTCAATTTGTAACAATGCATTGAATTCTTGTTTTTCAGGTTTTTCTTACAAAAGAAAGTTCTACGTACTTAACAATTTCTTTGAAAATTTTTGAAAATGATCAGTAACTGGAGATAATGAAGAGTTAGCATATTGAGAAAGACTAGAAATACGACAGAGAAAGTATTCGTTCAGCTCCGTGCTGTATTGAGCAAATCGGAAGCAAATTCGTAAATAGAAGAATCGGCAATCGCTAGACTACACAAAGTGATGAACGGCCAAGATTTACCTAAACACATCGAGAAAAGAAAGGGAATTGTAACAACATCAAGTAAATATCTGAAGTAAGATTACATGAGTAAGAAATTTCTGTACAACAATAGGAATCAACAATGGTAACAGCATGCACTTCACAAACACACAGTTTGGACCAACAATTGATATCTCATGACCAACAATGCAAGACAAAGTTTGTGCAACAATACTTTTCAACAATGGAATCAGTACGCAATTCACAAACATTCTGCTTGGAACAACAACATATATCTCATAAACAACAATGTAGGGAAAAGTTTGTGCAACAAAAGGTATCAACAATGATATCAACACGCAATGCACTACCACTATGCAAGGATCAATAATACATATCTCATGACCAACAATGGAAAATAAAGTGGAATTTGTAACAATGCATAGAATTTCTATTATTCAGGCTTTTCTTAGAAAAGAGAGTTCTTAGTACTTAACAATTTATTGAAAATCTTTTAAAATGATCAGTAACTTGAGATAATGGAGTGTTAGCAGACTATTAAGAAAGAGTGGAAAGACGACAAAGGAAGCAATCCTTTAGCTCCGTGCGGTATCGAGCAAATGGTAATTAGAAGAATCGGCGACCGCTAGACTCCATAAGGAGATGAATGACCAATTTTTGCTTCAAGTCATCGTGAGCAAAAAGGGAATTGCAACATAATCAAGTGTCTATTTAAAGTAAGATTACGTAAGTAGGGAATTATTTAGACGAGCACTGGCATCTTTAGAGAGGTCTATCTATTTCGAGCCTTTGAAAAAATTTTCTTCGAGTTTTCATTATGAATTTTTACTGTACTTATTTAAAGTTTTCATGTTTTTCTTTTTAAATATTTCATTTATACCGAAAAAGAAAAAGTCTGAACCACGCCACGGTTATCACTAAGTTTATTTCGTAGCAGAGCTTATCCATACATTTCATAAAAATACATTTTAACTATATTACGTGGGTATGTGAATATTTAGGAAACTGCGATGCTGATAATGTGATGATTAAACGTTCGTTTCCAAGAATTATTGATAATGAAGTGATGCAGTGAGAGAACATTAATTAGGCAGCGTCCACTGATGAGGCAAATGATTCACGTTTGCCTGCCTTGAGCTTCCTATCAAACATTCAAACGACTGGCTAAATTTATGTATCTAGAAAGGAAAGAGAAAGAACGAGTGTTGGTCAGAGAAACTCTGCAAGTAAACCAGAAAAAGCTATACGGGCGTTTGAAACATATGAATAACGGGAGTTTCCAACAGAGCAAGAAAGAAGAAGAGCTTCTACCTCAAGGAAAAGGAAAGAGAAAGAAGGTGTATTGGTCGAGAAAGTCTGCAACTAAAAAAGAAATAGCTATACGGGCATTTAAACCATCTGAGCAAGGGTAGTTTCGAATAAAGCAAAAGCTTCTACATCAAAAGGCACAGAAACCTGAGTCTAAAGAATCTGGTCCTGGTTTATCACCTCGACGTTCTGCATTTCGTATTTTTCGTAGAATAAATAGTCCCTTTGCTGTGTATTGTGTTGATTGAGCTATTATCTAACCAATTGGGAGGTATAATTTAATTTTTTGAGATTGTTTTGTTTACCTACAAGTGTAATTATCCTGGGCAACACAGGGTACATCTTCTAGTCTATCTATATATATAAAGAAGGATGTTTGTGGGTCTGTGCGTCTGTGGGTCTGTGGGTCTGTGCGTGTGTGGGTCTGTGGATCTGTGTGTACGTTTTTTATACAAATCTACAGTTTTATTCCGATCTTGATAAAATTTCGCATACATGACCTTTAAAGCATGAGGAATGTCACTGTCTACCTCAGATTTCGGAAAAATAATATATATCGATAAAAAATCGATATTCATGGTTATGGCAAGGCATATTAATGAGAAATATCTCATGACCAACAATGCAAGGCAAAGTTGGTACAACAATAGGTATCAACAATGGTTTCAGCACGCAATTCACAAACACACTGCATGAACCAACAATATATATCTCATGACTAACAATGAAAGGAAAAGTTTGTGCAAGTGTAATTATCCCGGGCAACGCCGGGTACCTCTTCTAGTACTATATATAAATAAGTAGGATGTTTGTTTGTTTGTCTGTTCCTTATGCAAATCTACAGTTTTATGCCGATCTTGATGAAATTTTGCATACTTGACCTTCAAAGCATGAGGAAGGTCACTGTCTACTTCAACTTTCAGAAACATAATAAATATCGATATAAAATCCATATTCATGGTTAAAGCAAGGCATTTTAATGAGAAGCATCTCATGTCGAGCAATGCAAAGCAAAGTTCGTCCAACAATATGTATCAACAATGTGATCAGCACGCAATTCACCAATAACAATGAGAACAAAATGATGTGCAATGTTAAAGTAATCTTTCCAAAAATTATAACAATGAACATAAAAAGATGATGGAATATGTATAAGTTTCAATTTGTAACAATGCATAAAAATCCTTGTATGGGGCTTTTCTTAGAAAAGAGAGTTCATAGTACTTAACAATTTCTTGAAAATCTTTAATAATGATCAGTTACTGGAGATAATGGAGTGTTAGCAGATCTATGAGAAACAGTGGAAAGACGATCGAGGAAGCAATCCTTTAGCACCGTGCTGTATCGAGCAAATGGTAATTAGATAAATTGGCGACCGCTAGACTAAATAAGGAGATGAATGACCAATTTTTGCCTCAAGACATCGTGAGAAGAAAGGGAATTGCAACATCATCGAGTGTCTATTTAAAGTAAGATTATGTGAGTAAGGAATTATTTAGAATATCAGTGACATCCTTGGAGAGGTCTAGCTAATGTGAGCCCTAAAATTTTTTTTGAATTTTCATTAAGAATTATATATTAATAAAGATGAATACACTCCTTTAATTAAAATAGGAACAATTAAATAATTAATAAAAAAAATATAAAAAAAACAATGAAAAAAGTCACCAGAGTTAAAGTTTACGGACGAAGAAACACAGGACTTGTGAAGAAACTCAGGACGAAGAAACACAGGGACGAAGAAACACAGAAGATGTACAGAAGAGACGAAGATCAGATGAAAACACAGAAGATATACAGAAGAGACGAGGATCAGATGAAACACAGAAGAGACGAAGTTACAGCGAAGAAACGTTAAAGGAACACAGGGAGGTACACAGGTCTATGATGGAAGTTCTCGTGATTTTTTTCCCATCTTCAGATTTAAAGTTTTTTTGAATGAATGGAAGATAATAATAAAAAAATAAAACAATGTTGTCTAATACAATGTGTGATCTTGTTGAGATTGTTGTGATCAGGATTGTTGGGTGTAAGGGAAGTGATATTATATTTTTATATTTTTAGTAGTAATTTCCATTTATTATTAATTTCTATTGATGGTTTGGCTAAATTTTTTTTTTTCGAAATAATGTTGATAGTTTCTGTTATTAATCTTTTTTATAATTTATTTCTTTACTAATAATTTCTTTACCCCTGAATGGATGCCCCCTTACCGTGGGTCAGGGGTTTGAGTGCTTCAGGGATTCTGTGAGCTATGCTGGTTGTAGCACAGCTACTTTAGGGTCGCCCTTACCAGAAAGGTCATGGTTGAGAAGTGAGACGAAGAGTATCCAAACAAACATATATCTCATGATGTTGACAAATGAGAGAATTCATACTGCATCGGGTGTGGCGCAGGTTAAAGTCACCCGCGTTCGGGAGTTAGGCAGAGGCTCTCGTTCGAAAAATAGTCGACAGTCTCCCGGCTGTTATCTCGGAGCAATGCCTCCGAGAAGCCCCACCAGTGCACTCGCTATGCGCTTGGGGAAACGGTCGGGGGCAGCGCATGCCATTACCCAAGAGGAGAAACGGGTAAAGCGACAACGGGATCGGGTGCTGTCAATCGGCACTTGAAACGTATTCTCCATGACAGGAAAGGAATCAGAGTTAGTGGAGGATATCCAAACGGTATCGACTGGATATCATAGGTATTACCTCTACGAAACGTCCGTGTTCTGGAACTGTGGACTTAGAAGGAGGGTGGAAACATTTCTACTCTGGTGTCGACCCTAACATGACTGCCCAGGCGGGAGTGGGGATACTCACAAGTCCCCGGCTGGCAGATTATGTTGCAGATTGGACCCCCTTAGGTGGAAGACTGTGTCTCCTGAGGCTTCAGATAGGGAAACTGTCTCTCTCTCTATTCGTTGCATATGCTCCGAATGCAGTCACAGAGTACCCACTTTTTCTAGATGAAGTTGATGCTGCTCTTAGCAGGAGAGGGAGTGCAGATTCTGTCATCCTGATGGGCGACTTCAATGCACACGTAGGGGCTGATGACCAAACGTGGAGGGGCGTGATTGGGAGGAATGGTGACCCCGATTTAAATGCGAATGGGAGGTGCTTGTTGGATCTCTGTTGCAACAATGGACTTTCCATCACAAACACCTTCTTCCAGCACAGGGATGTCCATAAGTATACCTGGTACAGGAATGCAATGGACCAGAAGCCACTGATTGATTTTGTAATTGTTTAAGCTGACTTATTCCGATCAGTGTTAGATACTCGTATGAGAAGAGGGGCAGAACTATCAACTGATCACCACCTTGTTGTCTGCACTTTGCGGTTCTCTGAATCCATGCCAACCAAGCGAAACACTAGGTTCAGACAAACTTGGCGCATCAAATGGGAGGCACTGGAGGATGGAGCTGTGAGGAAGACCTTTGCAGATAGCATGTCTTCAAGTTTCAAAGAACTACCCAGTGATCGTGGTACTGTTGAAGAGGAGTGGCAGTTGTTTAAAACTGCTGTGATTACTTCGGCTGCATTGTGCTGTGGTCGTAAGCGGCTGAGTGTGGCGCAGGGCGGTGAGAAAAGGACTGCATGGTGGAACGGTGAAGTCCAAGAAGCTGTCAAGGCAAAGAAGGAAGCCTATTTGCTATGGCTTGCAAATAAGTCAACTTCGAGTCGAGTGCGGTACACAGAGGCGCGAAAAGCAGCAATAAAGACAGTATCAACAGCTAAAGCCAAGGCCTGGGAGAAGTTCGGGGAGAAATTGGAGGCAGACTATGGTTCGGCAAACAAGGTGTTCTGGCAGACCGTGCGCCGTCTCCGTGGAAAGAAGTCTCTTTCATCACAAACTATTAAGAGTTCAGATGGGAGGCTTCTGAAAACGGAGGAGAGCGTATTGCATAGGTGGAAGGAATACTTTGCATCTCTTCTTAACCCGGTGACAACAACAACTGAGGCATACGAGGTGCACCTTGGAGCGGAGAATAGTCACGGTAGTATCACTGAAACAGAAGTCAGATGGGCAATTAAGTCCTTGAAGACTGGCAAAGCTGCAGATGATGATGAAATCCGGTCCGAGATGTTAAAGGCTTTAAATCAGGATGGTATCCTGTGGCTGACTCGAGTGTGTCAGGTTGCTTGGATATCTGGACAGGCCCCTAAGCAATGGCAGACAGGAATTGTGATCCCTATCTTCAAAAAGGGAGATCAGAGAGATTGCAACAACTATCGAGGCATCTCTTTGCTCAGCATTCCTGGGAAAGTGTACGCTAAGTGTCTGGAGAAGAGAAGTCGGGAAATAGTCGACTCCAAACTGTCGGGGGAGCAGTGTGGTTTCCGACCTGGCTGAAGCACGACGGATCACATGTTTGCTCTAAGGCAAATCTTTGAGAAATCCTGGGAGTATGCAAAAGAGGTCTACGCTTGCTTTGTGGACCTCGAAAAAGCATATGACAGAGTTCCTCGGGAGAAGCTCTGGCAAGTGTTGCAAGAGTATGGAGTGGATGGGCAATTACTGGTTGCTATCATGTCTCTGTACGAAAGCTCTGAGATGTGTGTCCGGATAAATGGCATTAAGTCAAGACCGTTCACCGTGGGTGTTGGACTCCGCCAAGGGTGCGTACTGTCGCCCATCTTGTTCATTATCTTTATGGACTGGATAGACAGGGGCAGCCGAGGCGATGAGCGTGTTTGTGTGGGCGACTGCCTGGTGGAGAGGTTGCTCTTTGCTGACGACCTTGTCCTCCTTGGGTCTTCTCGCACGAACCTTCAGCATGCACTAGACCGGCTTGCAGCCAAATGTGAAGAAGCTGGGATGAAGATCAGTGTGGCTAAAACCGAGGTTCTGGTCCTTTCAAGACAGCCTGCTCAGTGCGCTCTCCATGTTAGTGGAGCCTCATTGAGACAGGTGGAGAAATTCAAGTATCTCGGGATTGCATTCACGAGTGATGGACGGCAGGAGAAAGAATTGGATGCTCGGATCGGTGCAGCAAGCTGTGTCAGACGTGAACTGTGGCGATCCGTGGTAACGAAACGCGAGCTGAGTAACAAAGCTAAGCTCTCCGTCTTCAAATCCATCTTTGTCCCCATTCTCACCTATGGTCATGAGGCTTGGGTAATGACCGAAAGAGTGCGATCGCGGGTACAAGCGGCCGAAATGAGATTTCTGAGAGGTGTTGCAGGTGTTACCCTACTAGATAGAGTGTACAGCAATACAATAAGGGAATCTTTAGGTGTTGAGCCGCTACTTCTCCGCATTGAGAGGTCTCAGTTGCGCTGGTATGGCCACGTGATTCGGATGCCGCAAACTAGTCTTCCTAGGCAGTTGTTATTTTCCAAGCCGGTGGGTAAGAGACCAAGGGGTCGGCCTAGAACCAGGTGGCTAGACTACCTGAAGAATCTGGGTTCGAGTCGCTTGGATATTACCAGGGAGGACATGCGCCTGATGGCGGAAGATCGCGATCGCTGGAGATCCTCCATAGGGCTGCTGCCCCCGCGACCCTAACGGATAAGCGGGTTTGAAAAGTAAGTAAGTAAGTTTACGTAAGGGATAGAGAAAAAAATCCAATTGCAAACTTGTTCAGCATAAAAAACAAACAATACAAAAAAAATCATCCAAATCAGTATAACCAATCCCCCACAATCACGTGGTGAACTGTTTGTAATCTACAAGCAGTCACACTGCATAAGGAAAACTGAATGTTGATATTTCCACCATGTAAAGCATGAAAATTCAAAAAAACTAACATAAATCACTATACTCACATTCGCTATTCAGTATAGCATGTTTCAGCACACAGAAGACAGCACAACTTCAGGATGGCAAGCTACACTGTTCCGGAAATGGTCAACATGATCTTCTGCAGTTAGGTAGCATCGAGACAAATTCCATAACGAACGCCATCCATCTCGTCAAACAGTGCATCACAGTATTCAAAGATTTGAGGCTACAGGGAATGTTAATGCAGAACGAGGAAGACTAAGGGCACAAAGCGACGAGGATACACAACACTAATTCTGGCTGCAGTTGCTGCAAAATCCCCACAAAAGCAGCAGAGCAATTGCTGCAGATGTTGGATGCCATCAGAGAACTGTTCTCAACATTCTACATGCACATCATTTCCACCCATACCATATTCATTGTCACCAGAAGTTACTGCCATTGGATTATGTTGCTAGGGTAGCCTTCTTTAAGTGGTTACGTAACTGCATGGATGACATCCCAAACTTCATTCATGAGGTGTTGTGGAGAGATGAAGCCCGGTTCACCAGGAATAGAGTTATCAACAGGTACAACCATCGTCATTGGGCAGACGAAAACACGATGTCTGAGAGAAGCAACTCAACATGTGAACTAGAGAATCAATATGTGGTGTGGATGTACATTGACACTGGGGTTGGTCCGTGGAACACTGACTGCAAAACGCTATCGGGCTCAAATTCTCAACGTGGTAATCACAGAAATTGACAATTTGCCAGTGGCCTCGTATCAGCGCACGTGGTTTCAGCTTGATAGACCTCCTCCACATTACTGGTTGGTCACTCGCGAGCGTCTAAGTGATATGTTTGGACAACAATGGATTGGCCGCGGAGGACCAGTTCGTTGGCCACCCCGCTCCCTTGATTTATACCATTTGACTTTTTCTTGTAGGGATACCTGAATGATAAGGTTTATGCTACGCAGCCCGCCTCACCAGGGGATCTTGTTCAACGAATCCAGGAAGCGTGCCGAGGAGTGACACCGGCCATGTTTGCCGATGTGTTGGCGACAGTTAGGTTGCGTGCCCAGTTGTGTTAAGATGCTCACGGTCATCACATCGAGCATATTATTGATTAACTTTTTTTAAAACTGTTTGACGTAACTTTTTGTGCTGTGTGACTGTTTGTAAGTTACAAACAGTTCACCACGCGATTGTGGATAATTGGTTAATCACACTTGGATGATTTTTTCGTTATGTTTGTTTTTTTCTGCTGAACAAGTTTGCAATTGGGTTTTTTCCTCTATCCCTTACGGTTTTTGAGATAAATTTTGAATGTGTCCTAATTTGATGATGAAAAGTGCACCATGGGATAGGCCACCCACAACATCCTATTCATTGGATTCATCAAAATTGACCTATCTGCTTCGGTTAAAAAAAAGGGGGGGGTTAGACTTTTGAATTCACACAGTACATATGTGGGATTGATGGAGAGATGTTAATGCGGGTTTGGGGCAAATTCGACTACCGCATTGCTGTATGCTGTGTCACGACAGGGGGGCATATTGAACATCTTTTACTGTGGTACAAGAAATTTCAAGAGTTTTTCTTTACTAATCTGTATAGAGTATGTCAATATTTTGAATAGCTTTGATGTAATAAATTTTTAAAACTGTGAAGTTCTTTTGTAATCAACCTGTAGATTAACAAGCATAGTTACTTGGCGTTGCCCGAAATAATTACACTTGTCGGTAAAGAGAAGAATCTAAAGAAATTTAATTATAGCTCCTAATTGGTTAAATAATAACTCAATCAAAACAACACTGAGTAAAGGGATTATTTATTCTGTTTAAATTCTAAAACTGGAAGTCTAGGTGATATAAAGGGACTTTATCTAAACTTTTCTTGACTTGCCTTACAAGTGCGGAGCATCACCAGATAATATATGCTGAACTTTTTCTTCCCCTAAATTTTTTTCCGTAAATCAACTCCCGGTATATCACCTACAATGGATTTCCTTCAGTGAAGAGGTAAATTCATGTCTTTCGGATTATCTTAGAATGGATAGTCCCTTTGCTCTATATTGTAGTGATTGAGTAATTATTTACCAATTTGGAGATTTAATTTAGCTTTGTGAGGTTGTTCTCTTGACCTACAGGCGTAATTATTCAGAGTAACGACGGTCTTCTTTATTAATATTTCGTTGAAAAGAACGTTCAATCATCGCATTATCAGCATCTCAGTTTCCAAAATATACACATTCCCACAGAATCATTCGAAATGCATTCTTATGAAATGTTTGGATGTGCTACCAAGTATGTTATATGATAACCTCTGCGCGACTCGGACTTTTTTGCATTAAATTCGGCAATATCTTAAAAATAAACATTAGAAAACGCTTAAAATTAATTCAGTAAAAAATCTTAATTAAAATTCGTAAATTTTTTTTAAAGGCTCATGGACTTGTCTAAGGATGCCACTACTAGTCTAAATTTTCTTACCCATGTAATATTACTTTAGATGTACACATCATGTTGTTGCAATTCCATTTCTTCTTTCGATGTCTTGAAGCAAAACCTGGCCACTCATCAATTTGTGTAGTCCAGTGGTCGTCGTTTCTTCTATTTACTTGCATATCATTTGCTCAATACAATGCGGAGCTAAAGTAGTGCTCTGTCTGTCGTCTTCCACTCTTTCTCAAAAGTCTGCTAACTCTCCATTATCTCCATTTACTGATCATTTCTGACGATTTTCAAAAAACTGTTAAGTGCTAAAAACTCTCTTTTCTAAGAAAAGCCTGAATAACAGGAATTCAATGCATTGTTGCAAATTAAAACGTATCTACATTGCACGAATATTGCCTTGCGTTGTTGGTCGTGCATATATATTGTTGATACCTATTTTTGCGCAGACTTTCAATGCATTGTTGTTCATGAGGTATATATTATTTGTCCGTTCAGAGTGTTTGTGAACTGTGTGTTGATACCATGGTTTATAAGTATTGTTGCACCAACTTTGCCTTGCATTGTTGGTCATAAGATATTTCCTAGTAATATGCCTTGTCTTTGCCATGAAAATCGATTTTTTATCAAAATTTATTATTTTTTAAAATCTGAGGTAGTCAGTGACCTTCCACATGCTATGAAGTTTAAGTATGCTAAATTTCATAAAGATCGGAATAAACCTGTAAATTTATATAAGAAAACAACGTACAAACAAACAAACATCATTCTTTGTATACAAGCAAAGGTATCCAGCGGTGCTCGGGACAATTACACTTGTAGGTAAAGAAGACAATCTCAAAATACTAAATTATAAATCCCAATTGTTTAAATAATATCTCATTTAATACAACACAGAGCAAAGGGACTATCCATTCTATAGAGACACGCCAAATCAATAGACGTTGCCTTATTATTTTGTCACTGTATCTTCTGTTTATGCTAATTATCAATAATATTTGGTAATTAACGTTCAGTCATCGCATTATCAGCATCTCAGTTTCCAAAGTATGCACTATCCCACCGAATATAGAGAAAATGTATTTTTACGAAAAGTTTCGATTTGCTGTGCTACGAATTAAGATACGTGATAACCCAGTCGTGGCTTGAACTTTTTTTTTATAAATTTTAAAATATTTTAAAAAAGACCACATGAACACGCTTAGAATTTATACAGTAAAAATTCTCCATAAAAATTCAAAAAGAAAATTTTTAAAAGCTCACAATCGATGGACCTTTCCAAGGATGCTACTGCCGGTCTAAATAATTTCTTGTTCACGTGATCTTACTATAGATGTACACCTGATGTTGTTACAATTCGTTCTCTTCTCTCAATGTCTTGTAGCAAAACTTAGCCATTAAACTCTTCGTGTAGTCTAGCAAACGCCGATTCTCCTACTGACATGCTTACCATTTGCTCAAAACAGCACTGAGCTAAAAGAGTGCTTCCTCTCTCGTCTTTCTACAATTTCTTAAAAATCTGCTAATTCTACATTATCTTCAGTTACTGATCATTTTTAAAGTTTTTCAAGAAATTAAGTACTATGAATTCTATTATATAGAAAAAGCCTGAATAACTGGAACTTTTTGCATTGTTACAAATTGAAATTTATTTATATAGCACAAATTTTTCCTTTCATTGTTGGTCCTAAGATATATATTGTTAATATCTGCCTTGTGTTGATGCAATGCGTGTTGATACAATTGTTGATATATATTGTTGCACAAACTTTGCCTTGCATTGTTGGTCATTAAATATTTCTCATAAATATGCTGCCATAAGCAGGAATATCGATTTTTATCGATAATAAATATTCTTACGAACTCGGAGGTAGACAGTGACCATCCTCATGCTTTTCAGGTCAATTATACAAAATTTCATCAAGATCGTAATAAAACTGTAGATTTGTATAAAAAATATCCTTCTAATATATATAGAAGAGTAGCAGAGGACCCGGCGTTGTCCGGGTTAATTACACAGTGGATAAACAGAAAAATCTCAAGAAGTTAAATAAAATCGAAAAGAATTCTTTGAAACTGCTACCAAGTAGGGAAAAAAGAGTGAATAGACAAATTGAATAGGCACTTTTTGGAAATAAACTGTAATGGGTTATGCACTGATATAATGTGCCAAATACAAAAACCAACACGCACAAACACAAAGAAGCATATACACATTTTTCCCAGTGGTCTGAATGCTTGCTAGGGAGATCAGGGAAGACACGTGTATCTCCTTTACCTCATCGAGAGATACTGCCTTATCTATATCGACTATTATATCCATTTCCTATTCATTGTTCCTAATTCTCGGAAACGAATGTTCTATCATACGAGCATCATCATTTTTTGTTCATTGTTATAATTCTTTGAAAAGAACTTCCTATCATTGCATCATCATTTTATGTTCATTGTTATAATTCTTGGAAACGAGTGTTCTGTCCTTGGATCATCATTTTATGTTCATTGTTATTGGTGAATTGCATGTTGATACCATTGTAGATGTCTGTTGTTGCACAAATTTTTCTTTGCATTGAGATATTTCTTATGAATATGCCCTGCCATAACCATGAATATAAATTCTTTATTAAAAATTATTATGTTTCAGAAATCTGAGGTAGAAAATGACTTACCTTATGCTTTGAAGGTCAAGTATGTAAAATTATATCAAGATCGGAAAAAAACTGTAAATCTGCATAAGAAATAAACAAACCCAGAAACAAACAAAGAAACAGACCCACAAACACCCTTTTTTATATATATAGATAGAAAGACTAGCAGAGGACCCGGTGTTGCCCGGGATATTTATGATTGTAGGTAAACAGAACAACGTCAAGAAGCTAAATTCCAAATTAGTTAAATAATAACTGAATCACTACAATATACAGCGAAGGAACTATCCATTCTAAGAAAAATCCAATAGACAAGAATTTACCTCTCTACTAAAAAAAATCCACTCTAGGTCATATACCGGGACTTGATAAACCTCTCTAAGGACGCTTTTTGGTCTAAATAATTTTTTACTCACGTAATCTTACTTTAGATGTGCACTTGATGTTGTTGCAATTTTCTATCTTCTTTCGATGTCTTGAAACAAAAATTAGCCATTCATCACTTTGTCTAGTCTAACGGAGCTAAAGTAGTGATTCCTCTATCGTCTTTCACTATTTCCAATAGTCTGCTAACGCTTTATCTCTAGTTACTGATCATTTTTAAAGACTTTCAAGAGATTGTTAAGTACTAAGAATTCTCTTTTCCAAGAAAAGCTTGAATGACAGTAATTCTATGCATTAAATTTTATATTGCACAAACTTTGCCTTGCGTTGTTGGTCATGAGAAATATTTTGTTGGTTCGTACAGAATGTTTGTGATTTGCGAGTTTATACAATTGTTGATACTTATTGTTGCAAAAACTTAGTCTTGCTTTGTTGGTCGTGAAATATTTCTATTAATATGCCCTGCTATAACCATGAATATCGATTTTTTTTTAATCAATAATTATTATTTTTTCAAAATTTGAGATAGACAATGACCTTCCTCATGCTTTGAAGGTCATGTATGCAAAGTTTGATCAAGAGTGGAATAAAACCGTAGATTTGTATAAAAAACAAACCCACAAACAAACCCACAAACCTATAAACAAACAAACATCCTTCTTTATATATATCGATAGAAGATAGACTAGCAGAGGACCCGGCGTTGCCCGGATAATTACGCATGTTAAGGAGCTAAAGGAAGACAAGTGTATCTCTTTTGTCTCATCGAGACAGATTGCACTATCTATATCGTCTATAAGGTCCATTTCCTGTTCATTGTTAAAAATTCTTGGAAACGAATGTTCTGTCATTGCATCATCATTTTATGTCCAATGTTATATATCTTTGAACTATTTTGTGCTCATTGTTATTAGTGAATTGCGTATTGAGACCATTGTTGATGCGAACACGACGGGTCTATCGTCGCACAAACTTTGCCTTGCATTGTTGGTCATGAGATATCTGTTTCTTGTCTTCATGCTTTGAAGGTCATGTATGTGAAATTTTATCGAGATCAGAATAAAACTGTAGATTTGTATAAAAAACAAACAAGCAAACAAACCTACAAACAAACCCACAAACAAACCCACAAACAAATAGACAAACCTCTTTTTTTATATCAAGTATCTTAGAAGAGGTACCTGGTGTTACAAAGGATTATTCCGCTTGTAGGTTAACAGAACAACCTAAAAAACTTAATTCATAGCTCTCAATTGGTTAAATAATAACTCAATCAATACAACACAGAGCAAAGGGACGAATAAAACGAAAAACAGGAATTCCATGTGATATGTCGGGACCATATACTTTATACTCAAGTTTTTTTGGTTCTGACGCAGAAGCTCTAGGTCTATACGGACACGGAGTAAAAGGATTGCTTCCTCTGTCGTCTTTCCACGCCTTCTAAAAAAAGTCTGCTAACTATCCATTATATCCAGTTATTGATCATTTATAGAGATTTTCAAGAAAATATTAACAATTAAGAAATCTGTTTTCTTTGAAAAGCCTGAATAACAGGAATTCTATGCATTGTTACAAATTAAAACTTTTCTATATTGCACAAACTTTCCTTTCCGTTGTTGGTCATGAGATATATATTGGTAGTCCGCGTAGAGTGTTTTTGCATTGCGTGTTGATACCATTGTTTATAAGTATCTTGCACAAACTTAGCCTTGTATTGTTGGTCATGAGATATTTCATATTAATATGCCTTTCCATAACCATGAATATCGAGTTTTTTCAATAATTATTATGTTTTCGAAATTTCAATCAGTGATCTTAGTCATGCTTTGAAGTTCTAGTAAGCAAAATGTCATCAAGATCGGAATAAAACTGTAGATTTGCATTAAAAGCAAACAAACAAACAAACAAACAAACCCACAAACAAACACACAAAAAAATCTTTCTTTGTGTATATAGATTTACTAGCAAATGTACCCAGCGTTCCCCGGGATAATTACACATGTAGATAAACCGAACAATCTCAAAAATTTAAATTAAGTTTTGCAATATCTTAAAAATACACATATGAAAATGCTTAGAATTAATACAGTACATATTCGTAATGAAAATTCAATAAAAAATTTTTTAGGTTCAAATTAGATGGAACTCTCCAATGATTTTTCTACTCATGTAATCTTACTTCAGATGCATACTTGATGTTGTTGCAATTTCTAATCTTCTCTCGATGTGTTGAAGCAAAACTTGGCCATTCTTCACTTTGTGCAGTATAGAAGTCGCCGATTCTTCTATTTAATTCGTTACCATTTGCTCAATATAGCACGGAGATAAAAGAGTGTTTCCTCTGTCGTCTTTCCACTCTTTCTTAATAGTCTGCTAACACTTCTTTATCTCCCGTTACTGATCATTTTTAAAATTTTTCCAGAAATTGTTATGTAATGAGAACTTTCTTCTCTAATAAAAACCTAAATAACAGGAATTCTATGCATTGTTACAAATTGAAACTTATCCAGAATGCTTCATCATTATATGTTCATTGTTATAATACTTGGAAAGAACTGCTTTATCATTGCATCAACATTTTGTGTTCATTGATTTAGTGATATGCGCCTTGATCCCATTGTTGATGCGAATACGACGGGCCTATTGTTGCGCAAACTTTATCTTGCATTTTGGTCATAGAATATATATTGTTGGTCAATGCAGAATGTTTGTGAGTTAGGTGCTGATACCATTCCTGATACCTGTTGTTGCACAAACTTTGCTTGCATTGTTGGTCATGGGATATATATGGTTGGTCCATGCACAGTGTTTACGAATTGCGTGCTGAAACCATTGTTAATACGTAGTGTTCTAGAAACTTTGTCTTGCATTGTTGGTCAGGAGATATTTCTCATTAATATGCCTTGCCATAATCATTAATATCGATTTTTTACTGCTTTTATTTTTTTCCGAAATCTGACGTTAAGAATGACCTTCTTTATGCTTTGGAGGTCAAGTATGCAAAATTTTGTAATAAATTTGTAAATTTGTATAAGAAACAAACAAACAAACCCACAGACCCACAAACATCCTTGTTTTTATATATAGTAAAACTAGCAGAGGACTCGGCATTGCCCGGGATAATTACGCTTGTACGTAAACACACAAACATACACAAAGAAACACACACAGTTTTCCCAGTCAACTGAACGCTTGTTAGGGAGCTGAAGTGTTCCTGAACGCTCGTTAGTGTTCCTCCTTTGCCTCATCGAGAGAGACTGCCCTATCTATATCATCTATTATATCCAGTACATGTTCATTGTTAACAATTCTTGGAATCGAATGTTCTGTTATTGCATCAACATTTTATGTTCATTGTTATAATTCTTGGAAACAAACTTTTTGTCATTGCATCATCATATTACGTTCATTGTTATAAATCTTGGAAGCGAATGTTCTGTCATTGCATCGTCATTTTATGTTCATTGTTATAATTCTTCGAATAATTTGGTGCTCGTTGTTATTGGTGAATTGCGTATTTAGACCATTGTTGATCCAAAAAAGGAGGGGCCTATTATTGCACAAATTCTGCTTGGCATTGTTGGTCATGACATTTCTGTTGCAGGTCCGAGAGTTGTGTGAATTGCCTGTTGACACCAATGTTGATACCTATTGTTGCACAAAATTTGTCTTCTATTGTCTGTCATAATTCTAATTGATATTTCTAATTGATATGCCTATCCATAACAATGAATATCGATTTTTTATCAAAATTTATTATTCTTCTGAAATCTGAGGTAGACAGTGACCTTCCCCATTTTTTGAAGATCAAGTATGCTAAATTTCATCAAGATCGGAATAAAACTGTAGATTTGCATTAGAAATAAGCAAACAAACCAACAAACCCAGAACGAAACAAACAAACATCCTTCTATATATACTGGCAAGGGTACCTGGCATTGCCTGGGATAATTACATATGTAGGTAAAGTGAACATTCTCAAAAAATTAAATAAATTTTGCAAGATATTAAATATAAACACATGAAAACGCTTAGAATTAATACACTAAATATTCTTAATGAAATTATATTATAAACGTAGGAGTAGCAATAATTATATATTAATAAAGATGAATACACTCCTTTAATTAAAATAGGA
>JAHWFO010074611.1:8698-32419 GCA_023313115.1 Rhysida immarginata | reverse complement strand
GCCTCGGCTGCCCCTGTCTATCCAGTCCATAAAGATAATGAACAAGATGGGCGACAGTACGCACCCTTGGCGGAGTCCAACACCCACGGTGAACGGTCTTGACTTAATGCCATTTATCCGGACACACATCTCAGAGCTTTCGTACAGAGACATGATAGCAACCAGTAATTGCCCATCCACTCCATACTCTTGCAACACTTGCCAGAGCTTCTCCCGAGGAACTCTGTCATATGCTTTTTCGAGGTCCACAAAGCAAGCGTAGACCTCTTTTGCATACTTCTCCCTTACGTAAATTTGAAAGTAAATTTTGAATGTGTCCTAATTTGCATGTTTGGGATGATGAAAAGTGCACCATGGGATAGACCATTTACACTCATTGGATTCATCAAAATTGACATATCAGCTTCGGTTTAAAAGATAAAATAGGTGTTCAGACTTTTGAATTCACCCTGACTGAGAGAATGATCAACGCACAGCCCAAACCATAAGCCCTAGAAACTTGAAATTTGTACAGAGGTTCTTTAGAAAACGTAAATTAGAAAGGGTTTTTCGAAATTCAACCCCTAAGGGGGGGGGGGAATGGTTGAAAGTTTGTTAGCACATTAAGTTGTATGGCATTACAAACATAACCATCATTTGCTGGTGCGGCGCTACATAATTTACCATATTAACCTTTTTTAGAGAAGTGGTAACGAATTATTAACAACGAGCCTAAATATGATTATGCAATAAAAAAAAGGCCGTGTTTATCGAAGATGCTAAGGAATCACACGGGTCTCCCTTGAGCGGGTGTAGGTCAAAAGCCCCTAGGTCTCAAGCTCCAATGTACAAATGCCCTTACTTTCAAAAGCCCCAACATACCAGGCACAGGAACACCTAGGACGCTTATCCATATGGTATATGGGTGGGACTTTTGCAGTGGCCTGGTTCATGGTTATTCAGGAATCACCAAACGGAATCAAGTGTTTATTTGATTTTGTACATACACACATGATATAACAACAACATTTACCTAATAAAAATTTAATTTTTGTATGTGATCAGCTAGCTGTATTTCCTTTATAGTTATTAATCACATAGTATTTATATTCCGGGTAACTAACCAGGAAAAATCCGCGATTAACCAGGAACCAAGCCATTGGAAAAGTCCCATCTATATACGATATGATGGAACGGCGGATGCCTACTAACAACAATTATTCTTATCTGTTCTTTTTCTCCCCCCCCCCCCCCCCCCCACTTATCTGTCCTCCCGTCGAGCAACCAAAAAGCAGCGATGGAAGCTCATGCGCTTGAGCGACCAAAGATTGGAATTAAGGAAACCTCTAATACCAGGAGATATGTAATGCGATAGCCCAGATAACATTAATCTTAAAGAAATTACTGAAAATAATAGAAAACGTTCTATTAGATTTTTTCGAATAATTGTCTTCCTTCAATGGTTTAGACGAGTGTGTTCTGTCGAACTAATATAGTGAAAAGCCGTATAATTAGTGTATTTTGAAGAACTTTAGAATAAGAATACCTATATCTACAAAGTATCTTAGAATTTCATGGAATGTTTAAAAGTTAACATAATTTGACAGTTTGATCTTGTAATTCATTTTTTTATCTTAATATTTTATTTTTTTTCGATCACCTGTTGGCAGAAGGGTTTGACGTACCCCAAAGCGTTCAACGTGCAGCAAGCAAATCTTCAGAAATATCAGTGAAAAGTAGACGAGAGGTTACCACATAAGAAGATTCTTGTCGTTGATGTCCAGAATTATTGGTACAAAAAAACCCAAAAGATTGTAAACTGCATAAGATTTGTTTTAGATTAGCTGAAAAAGTTTATTTTGTTTATGCCAGAAATAAAAGAAAATAATGACACGGGCTAATTTCGATCCGAGTTTTTGCTATTAGATTCTTAATAAAAAAAATAATCTAGAAGCTACAAAAAGCTTTTAATAAGCATAAAAAAGGGAATAAGCTGGGTAAAGGGATTATAAATCCAAGGTAATTAGGATAAGGTCAGGTCAATTTGACAACTGATTTTTACTGGGGCAGCTAATAGTTTGTGAGTAATTAATTTATTACAGTCACCTTTTGAATTAGCTGTCATAGCAGTTTTTTTCGGGTCGAAATTATACAATAATTCTCGTGTTCTTAGATATTCTTAAGGCATTTTCACGTCATTAGAACATTGGTTGTATGTTTATAGACACTGAATCTACGATATTGAAGCATTCTCCCAAGGATGGATCGCTGAGACAAGATTAAATTAGTGGCTGCACTTTTCAACCAAATATTTCTTGTCAGCATGTTGATTCCGAGCGTTCTTCAGGGGATTAAGGATTATCTGGTTTTTGAACCTGCGCTGGGGTTGACGCTCGAAATTGCTATAGATTATCAACCCGTCAGGATACGCGCAGAGAGAGGTCTGCATCCCGATGTAGCTGAATGGGAGACCACCGACATCTAAACTTTTATAAACGAAAAAGTCAGGAAACTTACGAATTGTGCTGACCATCACGCATCCGAACGTTTGAGTCGGGCTTTACAACGACAAACAGAACTGGTCGAATGATTTCTGCAAGAAAGGCGGGGAGACGTACGAGAATTTCGGAGTCGTCTGAATGTGCCATTGTATGATGGTTACATGGATATTAGTGCCCACATAACATTAATGAAGATTCTTTACCGATGTTAAGAAAAGTCTTTCCTTTAATTGTGAAAGCCCACCTCGCACCTTGGATCGGATAAAGTTTGCTACAACAAACTCGTACTTGGGAAGAAGCAAAAACGGGCCTCAAAGAGCGATTTGGCGATACCAAGACGGAGGCGGAAATGATTAAAGAACTATGTACCCGTTCTCAAAGAGAAGAAGACTTCCTCGAATATTTTTATGAGCTATACAAATTAAATGCCAGAGTTCCGCAACGTCTATCGGATAATACTTTTATGGAATTAGCGCTTGAAAATATAGTCCAGACATCTACTAGAGGGAGACCATATAGAGAGGCTTTAAACGCAAGTCAGAAGTTCCGAGCGGCCATACGCGGAGAAGTACGCAAAACAGAAAATAAAGAGAGACGAGAACAACTCGTTGACTGCGGAGATTCTTGACCGCGGGCGGTCAAAGGCTCCGGCGTTGATAGTGGACCAGGGAAAAGCCTGAGGGAAAACAAAACGATAAAATTAGCTAAGGGAGACAAGCAACTCCTGACTACTTATGTCAGAGAAACTGCCGTAGACACCAGTGCCTATAAAACTGCGGGTTTCAGAATATCTGCCCTGTAAAGGAGTTATCGGTTTGAATGTACTAAGAAAATTAAATTTAAGTTTCCAGATAGGGCTGATTCCAAGAATAAGACCGAATCATCTAGACCTGTCGAAAAGTATACAAAAAAAGAAGTATGGGATTTAATAGAAGCAGCACAGGTACAGATGGAGAACATTACAGAAAATTATCTTTTATATGTCCACCATATAGATACGGGAAAAAACTCACCTGTGAAAATAAGATCTTACCTTCAATCGCCGGTGGAAATAGCGGTGCTACGCCGACTCGTTCTGGAAATGGAAAGGCAAGGCAATGTAGGACGCATAGAGAGTCCCTGGTAGCTGCCCTCTTTCTTGATAGCCAAAAAGGATAACAACGAACATCGTTTTGTTCTAGATGCCAGATGTTCTACTGCCTTAACTACACCTATGGTCTACTATCCACTGCCAATGGAGCAGATACTACGGAAGCTCTCCTACGCCAGAGTATTTTTCGTTTCGGATCTGAAATCTGCCTATTGGCAGGTGCGATTGGATGAAGGATCCCAAGCCAAGACAACGTTTATGGTTCCGGGACTGGGTGCCTTTGCCTTCCGAGTCATACCTTTTGGCATACGTAATAGGGCTCAGGTATTCCAGTCCCTCATGAATCAACTGCTAGCCCCCTTATCGAACTGAGGAGTTTCCACTATATGGATGATATTATAGTGGGAACTCCAGACGTCGCATCCTATCTCGACGTGCTCGGACTGGTATTCGAATGATTACATAACTTGAAAGTTAACTTTGGAAAATCCCATTTTCTCCAGCGTCAGATTGATTTTCTAGGCTACTCCGTAAATGACCTGGGACTTTAACCACCGAAGAAACATGTCCAAGCCATGGTGGATTACCCGTTTCCTAGGAACGCCAGGGAAGTCAGGCGTTTCATCGGAATGGTACAATTATATAGAACCTTTAAATCATCATTAATTGAACTAAACTTCCCGTTGAGGCGTCTGACACATAAAGACGTTAGATGGTCTTGGAATGAAGAATGCCAGAAAGCTTTTGATTTATTAAAAAAATTTTTGACATAACTCCCATTGTTATCACCAGCCCGATTTCGACAGCCCATTTGAAATCCACTCAGACGCCAGCAAGAATGCTGTCAGGGGTATGCTTACTGAAAACATCAATAGTCAGCAGAAGATTATCGCAGATTCTAGTCAATCACTAACGGAACTCGAAACCAAGTACTCAGTCGTGGAGTGGGAGTGCCTGGCAGCGATGCATGCCATCGCCAAGTTCAGGCCCTACATTGATGGAACCAAATTCATTGTACTTTGTGACTCCCAAGCCCTGACGTGGCTGAAAAATTTCAAAGATCACCATGGTCGCCTCAAGCGCTGGGCGCTCAAACTTCAGGCGTTCGACTTTACTATATTGAATAAAGAAGGACGCCTAAATTGTGTTCCAGATGCCTTGTCCCGGAGTTTAATGGCCATAGAACAAAACGAGCCTTTTGATTGGACCACATGACAAAAAAGGGACCCCTCTTATTCTCAATTACTATTCTGGTCGCAGACCACAAGAAAAAAACCTTGCGATTTACCTACGGGATTATTTGTGAAAAGGTAAAAGGAACTGAGAGGATTTTGGTTCCCCGAGATATTCGAAGACAGCTATTGGCATATTGGCATTCGCAAGTACCTCTAGTTTACCCAGGAGCCCGGAAAATGTTACACTTCATGAGAAGACGATATTTTCGGAAAAACATGGTGTTGTACTGTAAACTTAACATATTAACTGGTGTTCCACTGTATACTTAACACATTAACTGGTAAGGCACTGGCACATAATTAACCTGTAATGGCAAGGAAGGCAGACTTACAGTCTGTGAACTTTATGTTTTGAGGATTACAGGTATTCTTGGAAGAAATGGATGCATTCAAACATTTGACTTTGAGGATCATCCATTTATATTGGTTTCTCTTGACTAACTCATTACCTCTTTTCTGGAACTCGATGACGTTCATCTATGCCACCACTTTTCCCAGCACCGAGTTTTTAGTGAGGTCGTCGATAAATGACCTTAATTTCAACCAAAGACTCTCGCGAAGATGTCGGGCCCATCCATCCAAATTTCGTACGGAGGCAGCTGTTCTGTCATTTCAATCCAATTTGGATTGCATGTATATGTGTTGAAGAGATCTAGTTACCCGAAGTGGGCTACAATGGCCATTGCATCCTGGTAAATGACTTAGGTATAATACACACCTTTCCTGCTTTCATATTAAAGTTATCAGCCTCATTGTCAACGAAGTCCATTAAGCCAAGTGGTAAGCCTCCACTCTCAAAATCTTCTGATTTTCTTTCACACAAAAGCCGGTCTTCTTCAGTTTATAAAAAGCGTCCACTATATACCACTGAGTATGTTTCCCCGCGTGCAACACCGGATTAAACAGTCTTGGTCTTTCCTACAGTTTATAAGAATAAAAGGCTAACATTCCGATTTTCTTCCCTTCAGTGCTCCTGAATTTCTTCTTCCAGTCTTCTTTTCCATGAGTAAATCATTGGATCACATTTCTGACTCAAAATCAACACGTGTTGTCACTTGTTCCCCGTGACAACATAAATCTGCATATATGCATAAATCTCGCTCAAATGGTAGTTGATTCTCCATCGTCGGCTTCAAACAGTGCTGGCAAATTATATATTCTGGGATCGTGCTACATTATCCACATTTGAACGGCCACAGACATCTTTTATCATCTTTTACGCATGTGCAAAAGGGGTAGATGTTCATGTGAAATTTATGTTTTGAGGATGTTAACCGCTTACGTTGAAACAGAAACTCATGCACCTGTATATCCACGTCTCTCGAGTTATAAATAAAAAAGAATTGGTTTAACCACAAAAGCATTGATAATATGACTATTAGATTAGGCTTACTTTATTTGTATTCACCGAACAAAAATGCTGTGTAGTGTATTCTACATTTGAGCATCCTTTCATGTATCTTAGAAAATATACGTCAATGTTAATATGCAAATAGATACATGCTAATTTCTTATAAAATTTTACCGAATACACAGTTATAAATACTACTATTAGGATCATAGGAGAATATTTTTCCTTGCTTGGAACACGATCGCGACTGAAATTTTAAAACCTGTTTTGTTTAATCACGATTTACTGAATACGAGCGACCTGTTCATTTAGCTGATTTCTATTGTTGTTTCAGGCAGACAAAAACGTTTAAAATTCCATATGTAATCTTACTCTGTATGAGTGATTTCAAGCTTTATTTTCTACCTGAATAGAAGAAGAAATACGCTAGATAAATTGTTCTGATTTTATTTTTATTGAAATTATTAAATTAAATTTTCTCAGAATATTAAACAATTTCAAGATGATATATGTCATGACAATATTCAAGATAAGATGACATTTCTAATCATAGCCTCCAATGCTCTATCTTCGTAGGCTATGTTACTAATTTTACAAATATATCATTGTATAAATTTCCTTTTTTATTTTCCGTCAAAATATTGAGAATCAGAATACTGAGAATATCAGAATTTTTTTCTGTGAATATAAATTATATAATTGCATTCCAGATTGCTGTTTGAGATAGAAAAAATGTTTGAAATCTCCCGATAAACGTGATAGTACACGGGAAATATTAAATATTTTTGTCTGCCTAAAGCAACAATGGAAATCAGCCAAACGAGAAAGTCGTTAGTATCCAGGAGGTCATGGTTTACCCCGAGGCATGGAAACAAAGCAGATTAAACAATTATCAGCTCTGCTTCCGCAGTGGTGGGCCAGGCGAACTCGTAAAAAGAAAGCCTCTGCACGGAAACCGTCGTCATTGTTACGTCATCATAGTAGTGCATATTCAGGGCTTATTTTTGGCAGAAATAGGAATAACAACGCCCTACGTAGAAGATGCAACAACGTATGGTGTTACCGTGCACAGGTTTTCTGTTTAGGCGGTGTTGCAACACCTCCTAAAAAGAAAGCCTATGCACTGAAAATTCATGCATTGTTACATCATCATCAAAAGGCATTGTTAATCGTATTTCTACCAATAACAAGCCCTATATTATGACTTCTTATAACCACGTAACAATGTATGAATTTTCAGTGCATAGGCTTTCTTTCTAGGAGGTATTGGTTGTTGGCCAGGCTTGTTAACAAAGCAGAGTGAAAAATTGTTGTCAGTTCCGTCTCGTGTACCACTTTACACTTTAGAGAAAGAAAGATATTATGTTTTAAATTATCAAAAGATTAGTTTGATTGTAATTTATTATAAGCTGAACCTTATTCTTTCTTGTATTCCTATTTTGGGCAAAAAATAATAATAATAAAAAATAAATAATAATAATAATAATAATAATAATAATAATAATAATAATAATAATAATAATAATAATCTCTTTGGGAGGGGGGTAACGAATTATTAACAACGATCATAAATATGATTAGGCAATGATAGGTCATAGATAAGGCAGTGTCTATCGAGGAAGCTAAGGAATCACACGGGTCTCCCTTGAGCACCCTAAAAAAATCCAGACGACTGAAAAAACTTTGTGTTTGGCAAAAAAAGAGAAAGAACGAGTATTGAATTGTGAAATTTGCAACAGAAAGATAAAAAAAACTATCCGGGCATTGGAAAAATCTGAACACAGGGCAGGATGTTATAAAAGCTTCTACATCAAAGGCGGGGGAAATTTTAAAAGATAGGTCTAAACCAGATAGGACTGTCCAAAATTTCTGTCCGGGGCAGTGCCCGTGCACGTTAGTAATCTACCTTACCCCCTTATTGCATATTATGTTGATCAGTACTTTAAAGTCGAGTTGCTAATTATAAATTCGACATTTGTAAAAAAAACAAAAAACAATTTTAGTTGCTTTGTGTTAATGTGAAAATTTTCTCGTTGTCAAGTAGAATTATATTTCCCCCCCAATAGGATATGATTATATATTAAGCATTTCGAATCCGATCTGTGAACAAAAAAGAAACATATTCTCCCACAGCGGTTTAAATTGGTTCAGTGATTTTATGCTTTTTAAATATGCGCGCCATGATATGCGAGACGAAAAAGAAGCAAGTATAGTAACAAATGAAATAATGCCTCAATTATTGCATTCGCCCACTAAAGTTCAGGCAACACTAAATAGGAAAACTATACCCACTCCTCTCCTGAGTTTTGGACTATCTCCTCGGCTTTGCTCGTGAGATTTGTCCGCGAGCATTTTATGTTGCACGCGGGCGACGCGCACAAGTTAGGCGGCCCTGGTCTAAAGCATCCAGTGATGCTCCCTGGGGGGGTGAAGATGGATAACATTTTAACCTGAGACAAAAAACAAGATGGTAAGTAAAGCCCAGGCAAAGTGTGCAATATAAGTAAGCTCATTAAGAATTCATCCCACCTTTGTGAATTATAAAACAAAACTGACTTTGTAACAATATGTGGAATTCCTGTTTTTCGGGCTTTTCTTAGATTTTAACGTTTTCTTGGAAATATTTAATAATGATTCGTAAATGGAGATAACGGAGAGTTAGCAGACTATTGAGAAAGAATGAAAGATTACAGAGGAGGCAGTCCCTTCATTAGAGCTACAGTTGACGACATAGCCGATAACAAAGCATAAATGAACTCAACTCTTCAAACCAACGATCATTTGGTGTTATGTCCTATAATAATATTTCGAATGCTTATAACAATAATTCATATCTATCGAAATGCCAGCGAAGAAATGAATGAATATAGGGCAAAGATGACCTAAATTATTCGGGCATCGGAAACATCTGAACAACTGCTTCGTCTATAGAAGGAAATTGTAGAATTACTGAGAACAAATTTATTATTTTACAGAGCTCGACAAATCCTATATTTAGGTAGCCATTTGCTACCAGAAACTCCATTTTGGCTACAACTTTCAAACAGGTAGTAGGCACTTGGCTACTGGCCAATGCGGCAGCTGATTAGAAGGCCTAATTTAATTACTGTATCGTAGCGAACGGAAATTTAACTTTGTGGTGAAATTAGCTCCTACATAAAATTTTTCATGGAAGCTCCTGCTTGAGCAATACTTTAATTCCACTAACTGACCCAATAGAGCTGTATGCCCGAGAAGCTCAAATCGCCACTTATTGCCCGACTCCAAGCCCTGCCTCAGAGCGAATTCGGCAGGCCTTTCTTATTGGTGGCTACGATGTCAGGCATGGCCTTGTTTCCTGTTTATTACTTATGTATTTACTGTTCGTGATTACGCTATCGGTATATATTGTTATGCTAGATTTCCGTTCTTCGTTGATGAAGTGTTTGTTGTGTAAAGAAATATATCGTTCCACGATGATGAAATATGTGTTACGCCCAGTATGTAGGATCTGCGAAATGTGCGATGAATAAAAAAAAAGTCGTCCAGTTCGAAAGGCATTTCAATTGACCGCATGGCTCTTGTCTTGTGCCCTGATTCGAATCCCATGTGCGTTTTTTTACTTCTGATTTTTTTATTATTTTATTTTCTTCAATAAATAAATTATGTTTTAGATTCGAACTTGATGGAGGATGTAAAGTGCAAGGCACATGCAACCGAACATCAAAGTCAGGTTTTGATAATGATTTTTCAATTGAAAAATGGAAGAAAAAATTCTGCAATCCGGATTCGAACCAGGAACCTCGACTATCTTGGCCGACGCCTCTACCAATTGGGCTCTCGCAGACACCACGGACAGCCAATCTCTCTCAAGGTGTCTTAAAGACAACCAAGTTGTCACGGTTGAAAGCCCAATGGGAGACGGGAATCTGGCCCAAAGATCGAGAATTTCTCCACTCGAAAACCATCAGTAAGTTGATGAACTCACAACAAATAATAATGATTATAAACTGGAGATGCTCTCCAAGCATAGGTAATATTTTTTCAATTGAAAAATGGAAGGAAAAATTCTGCGGCCTGGATTCGAACCAGGAACCTCGACTATAATGGCCGACGCCTCTACAAAATGGGCTATCGCAGACACCTTGAGACAGCTTTAAAAAACTCTCAAATCAGTACATAGCCAGTATCTGACAACTGATCATTAATTTCTACCAATATGTACAAACAGTAAGTTGCTTTCATTAAAATTGCCACATTTATATCTTTCTATGACTTAATTTTTTTCTATTTTTAATATTCCTGAAAATCATGCGTAGTTAAAGATCCGTTTAAGCTGCCCAAATGTGCGTTTGTTGGAGGGGGGGAGTTATTTTATTTCCCGCACACTTACGATCAATTTCCCACTTACAAAATTATCCAAAATTGCCTTTGTTTTGTTTATAATTTTTATTGCGCACAGTTAATTTGGGACCGCGCAGCTCTCATAAAAGTTAAAGGTAGCTATGGGTGCAGCCTATATTCGAAGATAACTGATGAAACACTTTCAGAATATGATAGTGGCAGTGACAGCAAATAAGATTTAGTTTAAATTATGAATTTAAGATTCTTAGTGAACTGATTCTTGACTCTTTGTTAAGTGCCATTTTTAAATTTCTTAAACATCGTAATTTTGTTTAAAAATCGTAAAACAGTTTTGTTTAAGATTTAAGATTGATTTTAATATATGATTATACCAACACATAGAATCAGGTTTTGGTTGGCTACAATGAAAATTGCAGTGGCAGCCAAATGTCTATTCAGATTTCTGGAAATTGTCGAGCCCTGATTTTACTTCATGAGGTTGTTCTGTTTAACCTACAACTGTAATTATATCGTGCAAAGCCGGATGTCTCTGCTACTACAGTATAAAATCTTAATGAAATATCGATATAAATTTTGTTAAAGGCAAAAAGCCACTTCTTCAAGGATGCCACTACTAGTCTAAAAATTCTTACTCACGTAATCTCAGTTTAGATGTACACATGATGTTGTTGCAATTCTCACTCTTCTCTCGGCGTCTTGAAGCAAAACTTTACCATTCATCACTTTGTGTAGTCTAGCAGTGGCCGATAGTTCTATTTACTTGGTTAACATTTGTTCAATACCGCACGTTGCTAAAGAAGTGCTTGCTTTGTCGTTTTCCACTTTTCTCAATAATCTGTAAAATCTCTATTATCTCCAGTTACTAAACATTTTTAAAGATTTTCAAGAAACTATTAATTACTAAGAACTCTCAACTCTAAGTAAAGCCTAAAGAACAGGAATTCTATGCATTGTTACAAATTGAACTTTTGGTAATATGGCACGAACCTTGCCTTACATTGTTGATCATGGTATATATACTGTTAATCCCAGCATAGTTTAGGTACATTGCATGTTGTTACCATTGTTGATATCTATTGTTGCACGAACTTTTTATTGCATTGTCGGTCATGAAATGTATATTGTGGGCCGTGGAGAGTATTTGTGATCTGCGTGTTGATACCATGGTTGATACCTATTGTTGGTCAAACTTTTCATTGCATTGTTGGCCTTCAGATATTCTTGTTAATATGCCCTGCCGTCACTATAAATTTCGACTAATTATCGGTAATTACCGTTTTTTCAAAAACTGACAAAGACAGTGACTTTCCTCATAACTTGCAGGTCAAGTATGCAAAACTTCTTCAACATCAAAATAAAAATGTAGATTTGTATTATAAACAAACAAACCCACAAACCAAAAAACAAACCAACAAATAAACATTCAAACAAATAATAGAAGACTAGTAGAGGTACCCGACGTTGCCTGGGATATTTACACATTTAGGTAAACAAAACAAACTCAAAAATTAAATTATATTTCTCTTTTGGTAAAATATTAACAAAACCACAGAGTGAAGGGACAATCCATTCTACGAAATATACGAAAAACAGGAATTATGGTGATATACCGGGACTTCATCTAAACCGTTCTTGATTTGCCTCATTACTTGCCTCATCCAATATTATGGAGATATACACTTTTGCTCTATTCGAAATTCACATTGTTCTAATGTTTCAAATGCCCGTATAATCATTTTTGTTTGAGTTTCACTCATCGATACTCGTTCTTACTCTTAACTTTCCAGATATAAAAAATTTTTTGCCAGTCTTCTGGACATTTGATAGGGAGTTCAAGGAAGACACATCTGACTTCTTTGCCTCCTCAATAGACGCTAACTTATTTATGTCCTGCACTCCATCATATTTTATGCTCATTATTCAAGAAAACTACCGTTCAATCATCGCATAATTAGCCTCTCAGTTTACAAAACATTTATTTTCAAAATGAATATAGTCCAAATGTTTATTATGAAATGTTTGGATCTGCTGTGCTACCAAATAAGCTAGGCGATAATCCCAGCATAGATATGTCTCTTGTTGGGTTTTTTAATTTTGAAATATTTTGAGAATAAACACATGAAAGCGCTTAAAATAATACAATATAAATTCTTAATTAACAATTCTTAATGAAAAATTCGAAAAAAATTTTTTAAAGGCTCACTAGTCTAAATAATTTCATAGTCACGTAATTTTACTTTAGATGTAGACTTGATGTTATTGCAATTCCCAATATTCTCTCAATGTCTTGAAGCAAAACTTAGTGTATTCTAGCGGCCGCCGATTCTTTTATTTATATGCTTACCATTTGATCTAGACGATTACCATAAGGAAAATCTATATTGCCATAAGGAAATAAAAAAAATTAAAACCTTTTTAGAAGATAAAGCGCACAAGGGTAAAATAATGGTCATACAAAAGAAAAAAGATTACATTATTAGCATAGAAAATTTCATAAAAGAAAATAAATTTACAAATTAGAAAATAATGATCAAACAAAACAATTCCAAAAAAATGTTATCAAAAAATAAATGAATTAAAAAAAGAAAATATAATTAATGAAGAACAATAAAAACAAATAATTCCAGGAGAAACATCACCAAATTCAATTTATGGAGTGATAAAAATACACAAAGAAGGAAATCCCATAAGAATCATAACATCCACCAAAAAATCACCAACTTACAAACTAGCAAAATTTCTAGATAATTAGTTAAAAATATTTTTTGATTTTATTTACATAATAAAAACTCAACACTAGCCAAACAAACATTAGAAAAACTAAAATTAGAAAATAATGACAAAATTTATATTATATATACAGCAGCTATGTAAGATCCCAATCATACCAACTCTCGACATCATAAAAAAATCAATTAAAAACAAAATTACCTTACACAAAAATACTAAAAATCATACAATCCATAAATCTATGTTTCACCAACAATACATTAAAATTCAATGAAAAAATTTATTCACAAATTGAAGGCTTACCCATGGGTAGGCCATTATCACCAATCCTTTCCAACATCTATTTAAATAACATGGAGCAAAATTTACTAAACAAATCACAACACAAACAACACATAAAAATGTGTATGAGATATGTAGATGACATGCTAGTCATAACAAACAAACCAATAGAAATATTATTACACCTATTAGAGAATGATATCCTTTAAAACTTACACACAATAACATGACCAACAATCGTATGGCATTCTTAGATATAAACATTATAAAAAATGAAAATGATCTAGATTTTGAGATATATGAAAAACCAACAAAACGTAACAACATACCATATTACTTATCACAACAACCCATATACCAAAAAATAAACACTATTAAACAATATTTACAAAAAATGAAAAATCTTTCATCCCCAAAATATATTCCTACAAATTTATAAAAACTTAAACTGAACTTAATAAAAAACAAATATCCAATAACTTTATTAGACAAAATTTTAATAGATGCGTATACAAACAATACAACAAAAACTATACCAATTCAACAAGAACAACAAAAAAGATATTCAATACAATACAATTAAAAAATTTTCCACAAACAGAAAAAAATATTAGAACAAATACCAAACATAAAAAACATACCAAAATAACAAATAACATTACTAAAACATTAATAACCACCACCGACCTAAAAACAACAATCAATAAAAAAAATAGCACAAATAAAATTTCAAAGAAATATGTCAAAATAATAAAGAAAAATGGAACACTAGAAATTTTATTTATCAAATACCATGTAAAAATTGTGAACATAACTACACAGGTCAAACTAAACGACAATTAAAAATAAGATTAAAAGAACATGAAAGAGCGCTTCACCACAAAGACAAAACCAACCATTTAGTTAATCATTGTATTTAGTTAAGAAAACCACACACCAGATTGGAATAACACAAAAATCATTGGTAAAAAAAAACTTATAAAAAAGATTAATTAATAAATATCATTACAAATAATAAAAATTTAGCCAAGCCATCAATAGAGATAAACCATAAATGGACACTACTTTTAAACAACAATCACTCTATTATACAATAGCCAACAATCATAACCAACAACTACAACCAACTTAGCTTTATCACATTATATCAATTGTTACATTCTTATTTCAACTGTTTTCTACATTCAAAAATATTAATTCCAACTGAGGTGATAAATTAAAAAATATTTGGATCACCCTCTTCAAAATTTCATCTGTATTTAAAAACCGACACTTCTTCAAGATTATCGTTTTCCCCTAACAACATTATCTTCACAAGACTTCATCTACATCCTCAGAAGACTGGTTTTATTTCTACTGTCAACAACATCTGCAATAGACTACATCCTTTGAGTTCTCGTCCATCTCGCAAGTTCCTTCATCGTTTTTCAAGATTGGTGACTTTATTTATTATTAATTTTTTTGTTTTTATTAATTTTACGATTTTTCTCCATTAAATAGGAGACAGCACTCATTTAAAAAAAAGAAAAATATAAAGGCTGATGGCCTGTAAAGAGTAGCCAGGGATATTAAGGTGTTTAGCGACAGGGGTGTCAGCACTGCTAAGGATGTTGAATTTATATCCGGCAAATCTGGCACGTATGGTATTGCCTGTTACACCGAGATACTGTTTCTGGCATACCTTGCAATGTAACAGGTAAATTAGATTGTGAGAAGTACAGATCAGGTTCTGGTTAATTTTGAAAGTAAAGGAGGAAGCACAGCTTGAAATGGAGGTATCAGGGTTAGGAAAATGGCAAATGCCACAACGCTTTTCATTGCAAGGAGAACATTCCTTAGTGGAAATGCGTGGTTTAGTAATAGCAGCATGGACCAGAATATCTTTAAAATTAGATGTCCGTTTCAAAGAAAAATAAGGTGGTTCTGGTAGAATGAAATGGAGAAAAGGAGAGTTGTCAATTATATGTTCATGTTTTCTTAGGATATTTTAATACCATTCAGGGTTGGATGATAAGGAAAAACTAATGTAGTTGTAGCCATGGCTGGAGAAGGTTTAGGATTGCTATTAGAACAGGAATTGCGATGCTTATAGATAGAAGCGCGTATGACAGATTTGGGGTAGCTTCTTGCTTTAAGGGAGTGAGTAAGGGTGTTAGCATGGAAGTCCTTGTCAGTCTGACTAGTGCATATTCTATGGATGCGAGTTAACTGACCTAAAGGGATGCTATCCTTGCAATGGCGCGGATGGCAGCGATCATAATGTAAGTAATGGTGCCTGTCAGTGGGCTTCTTATAGAGATTAGTAGACAATTTGTTGTTAGTGATAGAGATAGAGACATCCAATAAAGAAACAGTTGTGATAGAATAATTGTGAGAAAACTTGATAGAGAGGTGGATGGAGTTAGAGTGGGTTATAAAAGATAGGAGAGGGTCTTCTTTAGGTGGTCAGATCAGGAAAACATCGTCAATTAACCGTAGCCCGACTAACGGCTTCAAGGGAGACGTAGAACGCAGTTTGTTTCCACCTCCCCCATAAGAGGTATGTTTGGTTGGTATAGTTAAGAGCCATTTTGGAACCCACTGCTATGTCATAGCAGTGCCACTGGACTGGATATAATAATCATTGTTAAAAGCAAAGAACCTGAAGGTTAGGATGGTGTTAAGGAGAAGGCAGATTGCGTCAGTAGAAGGAAAGGTTTCTTAGCTTCGAGAATGTTGCAAACAGCTTCAATTCCATCATCATGAGGAATATTAGTATAGAGAGAAGAGACATCAAGCGTGCAGAGGAAGACATTCTTGTATCGTAATTAGAGTCGTTAAGGCGCTGGATATGGGAGAGAAAATCGTTAGTGTCTTTGATATAGGAAGGAAGACTGGGTGGGATGTGCTGTATGTGGTGGTCGACATAAGCAGAAAGTGGCTCACAGAGGGTGCTGTTACAAGAGATGATTGGACGACCGGGATTGCCTGGTTTATGAAACTTGGAAAGAAGGTAGAAAGACTGGGAGAACTGAATTTAGGAAAGAGGAAGAGGCGGTTTTTTTATCGGTTTGGGAGGAGGATTCAAGCCGAAAGAGGATATTTTTAAGTTCGGTGTTGAACGTGTAAGTCGGAGGTTAGTTTCTTGTAGAAAGTGATATCAGAGAGTTGTCTATTAGCTTCGTTAATGTAGTCAAAGTTGTTCATAACAACAATAGCGCCCCCTTTGTCTGCGGGCTTAATTGTTATATCAGGGTTATTACTAAGGCATTTGATGCAAAGAAATTCGTTATTGGTGAGGTTAGAGTATTTTTAATATTTTTAATAATGGAGAGGATGTCATTTTATATGGACTTGATGTAAACTTCAAGTTAAGGATTGATATCATGAGGAGGGGTCCAGTTGCTGGAAATATGGAAGGTTGAGCTGGTAGCAGGAGTAGTATTAGAAGGATTCATGCAGAAGTTTAGACGAGATCTGAAGGCACACCTGAAGTTATCGACAAAGGAAAAGATATCAAAAGTGTCAATGGTATTAGGAGTGGGACAGAAAGAAAGGCCTTTAGAAAGGGTTCTGATTTCGGGAAATGAAAGTTTAGTGCTCGAACGATTAATAACCGCGGTTGTGCCAGGAGTGGAAGAGCTTAAGCTGGTGAAGGGAGGTGGGTCGTTTTTAGATTGGGAGTTCAGAAAATAGGAGGACAAAGAATTAGAGAGGAAATCGGTTTTATTAGGGAAGGAAATATGGTCTCTCTGAAATTTATTACACTTATTGGAATAAAGAAAATCAAGTTTTTTTGCATCTGAAAGTACGAGGCATGATTTTTAAGTAAGTACCGTTTTGCGATTTTGCCGCCGCAGCGCTATGGTCGGCGTTCCGCGCATGCGCGCTGGTTAACTACATCTCTTGTTTACGCACTGACGCCATTACAGTCTGATTCTTCATTGTATACGTTGTTTACTGATTGTTTAAGATGCCTCCGACAATCGTGAGTCCCGCCGTTTGTGAAGTACGAGCTGTTATACGGTTTCTTAGTGCTAAAGGCGTAAAACCGATCGATATTCATCGGACAAAACATTGAGTAATGGAATGGTAAGGAAATGGGTAAGAGCATTTAAAGATGGCCGCACAAATGTGCATGATGAAGAACGGAGTGGGCGTCCTTCGGTCGTTAAAGAAGATTTGGTGCAGAAAGTGGACAAAAAGGTGAGACGCTTTACAATTTCATCATTGTGCGACTGCTTTCCTCAATATTCTCGTAGTGTTTTGTATCGCATTGTGACCGAGAACTTGAATTACCGGAAATTGTGTTCACGTTGGGTTCCAAAAATGCTGACGGATTTGCACAAAACCCAACGTTTAGGCAGTGCATTGACTTTCCTTGAGCGGTACCACAATGAAGGTGAAGATTTTTTAGACCAAATTGTTACTGGTGACGAAACATGGGTGGCCTACGTCACACGAGAATCGAAACAACAATCCATGGAATGGCGACATTCATCATCACCCAAAAAAGTGAAGTTTAAGCAAACAATTTCTGCTCGGAAAATCACGTGCACAGTTTTTTTGGGACAGAAAAGGAGTATTGCTAGTAGAGTTTCTGCCTCGTAATGAGACAATCAATGCAGCGTCTTATTGTGAGACATTGAACAATCTGCGTCGTGCAAACCAGAACAAAAGACGTGGCAAGTTGAGTAAGGGTATCGTTTTGCTGCATGACAATGCCCGTCCACATGTGGCTAATCGGACCAAAGATCTCATCAAATCTTTTATATGGGAAACTCTAGATCATCCTCCATACAGCCCTGATCTGGCGCCCATCGACTACCATTTGTTCCATTTGTTCCTTCAAGACGATAACGAAGTCAAAACATTTGTGATACAGTGGTTAACAAGTCAGGCGGCAGAATTTTATGAGGAGGGTATTCAAAAACTGGTGCCACGTTATGACAAGTGCCTCAATATTCACGGAAATTATGTAGAAAAGTAGATTAAGGTACAGGCTTTCATGTAAAAATAAAATTATTACGATATCTTTGCACGTCTTTTTTTAATTCCAAAACGGTACTTACTTAAAAAACATGCCTCGTATGAAGAGCGTCAATATCTGGGGGATTAAGAGAGGGGAGAGAGTCGTGTTGGGTGATGGCCTGAAAGAGGCTTGTGCAGATGCTTGAGCAATGGTTACTGAGGATAGGAAGGATGTTACGGGTAGAGCCAGACAGTGGAATTAACTTGCAACAGAGTGGCAGAAGATAAAGGGCCTAAATGGATGTTGGGGGCAGAGACAACACCTTTAGGGAACAAAGGTGAACTTCGGTGCGTGATATGGAAAGCTAAGGGCATTCCCCGAAAGCGTATCGAGTTTCAAAATTTTCAGTTATAGCAAGAAATCGACGTTGATTTCCTGTGTGAAAATCATCTCAAACCAAGCCAAGAATTCAATCGACCTGGCTATTGTGTGTACCGTAAGGATCGAATGGCTTCAAATGCTGCAAGATGTGCTTCTGAGGGCGGTGCGATCATCATTAAGAAGGGAATTCAACACCAAGAATTAGTCTCCAAGTCATATGAAGGTATGGAATCGGCCTCCTTCTTTATCACTGACGTTTCCTGTGGTGAAGTGAAGTTCGTGGTGCTCTACAATTCACCTAAACATTATCTTGACATTAATGAGCTTGATGTACTCTTCAGTGGTGACACTCCAGTCCTAGCTGGTGAACTAAATGCCAAAAAACCCAAGCTGGAACTCCAGAACGCAGAATTACAATGGCATGATTCTCTATAGGTACATACAAGGTAGAGTTATCATCGCTGCTGGACCTGTGGAGGACACCTGTTATTGCGACCACTCCCCTAGTAGTGACGATTTGGACATCTCGCTCTTGAAGGGATTCTTCAAACCGTATAATATTTTCACGATTGATGAACTTTCTTCTGACCACAAGCTTGTGGCGTTGAACTTTGGCAATGTTGACATAAATTTCCGGGAGGAACTGATACATCATCAAGATGGTACATTGTATATAATTTGTAATGACCAATTTATGTCTAAAAGTTGAATTTTTGTTTGTTTTTGATTTTAGCCATAATAATTTTATTTTTAGCAATTATTATTCTAAAAAGGTGATAGTCGCAAGGGAAGAGATCCGGGCGGTATGGAGGATGTGGTAAGATGTCCCATTTGAGTTCCGTCAGTGTGTCCATAGTCAGTTTGGCTGTGTGTAGTCTGGCATTGTCTTGCAAAAAACAAACCTCACTGGAAGCTCTACAAAGATATTCCTAGGGAATATAGCTGCCATTCTGACGCTGCTTACTGTACAGAGGACATCAAATTGTGCCCTGTAGTGCGTGGGAGAGGGGGGGGTGCCGTAACGACCCCCTGAATGATAATTCACTCCCAAGCATATCAAGAGTGGGTTTTTGGACTTGTGCGGGGTGAATGTTATATATGCAAGGTGTAGAGGCTGACAAACGATAAATCTTTCATAATAATTGATTAGAACCAATAATTAGGAATACAAATTATTAATATTGAAACTTGGGGCCCTATATTAAAAAATGACATAAGCTTAACAAAATATATCAAAACAATACAACAATCGATTAAACTTTTTAACAACGCGAAATTTTTTGTGAGCTTTTAATTACCAACGTGCACCAGCATATGGGAAACCAATGAGCAAATCATGCTACATGCCCAGCCTGTAATACCCACAACCCAAGCTGCCAGTACCTGACGAGAGTAAATCGAGTGCAAGAACTACCCCACAAAAGCGTCACGCCCTTCTTTCTTTTGTCAAGCACAAGCTTGGTCAACCAGGGGAGAGTACATTAACCCCTCAACTATATTTGGACGTTTCACTGTCCACTCATAGATGACAAAGATTGCACTATTCACACACGTATCAAGTTGCTTTCGTTAACGATTATCATTGGCGTGACAATTCACCACCAATACATGTAAGCATGCCTTTAGTAACTGCTCATAAAACGCCCCCACGTGACAGGCTTCGTCTCACAAACGCTAAAGATTATAAACATTAATTCAAATTATACACTGGCCGATCGCTAATTAACGACAGTGTCCTTCAGCGCCGTGCTATGAACGAAAAATTTTAACTCTGAATTGGCTCATAGTCTCTTATATGGTCTCACTAAAAAAAATTAACTGCCCCTCTCGAATTATCAATTGTCACTTTCTTTTAATAAGCAACTTCCCAAACGTTAATTATTCCTACGGGTAGTCCTAACTCAAATATGTCAGAAATAATAAAATAGAACGATCTCACTGCTCTGTTGCTGATTCATTCTCATCTTGGTCGGGAAACTTCGTTTTAGACTCATTCCTTCATATAACCCTCGCTTTCGTCGTATGACAGTAACGGACATTAAAAAAAACATCGCCATCATCAATTCACAGGTCAGATTACTTTAAAATAATTCATAACCATCGTGCAGGCCTGCTTTCATCAAAAACTCCTATTTATCAGCAGAAGACACAACGAAAACTTCGCTGCTAGCTCGGGAGGGGGGGATTCGAACGCTATTTTTTTTCGACGCTTCCTACAAAGCCTGAACAACGATCACTTACTCTCTTAACAATCTTCTATTTCCTCCGGGTTTGTTGAGGCTCAAATACTGAGAAAAGTTGCCCCAACAATGACTGCTAAAGATTATCCAAACAATTGCGGCTACTTCCCTCAGATAATTTAAAAAAAAAATATTTCCAACAATCAAGAAAATATCACATACGTACTACAGAAAGTCAGTTTCCTATATAGCAAACTGACTTATTTTATTTAAAAATTCCACATACTTGATCCATATTTGTAACCAAACCCACCACAAAACACTTACACAACTACCGCTACACAATCGCTACAAAACTCATTTATTCAAACAAATACACTTAAAACACAGAAATTTGCATAAATGACACCAACAAACTATAAAATAAAAAAAAAATACCAAACGAACTCAAAACACACACAGACACCAGTCACATACGCCCCTCTTAGGAATGAAAGAACCGCGTTCTCCCACTCCCAAGAGCATACGCATATCTAAAACACAAACAATACATGCAACTTCACTCAGGTAACCAACAACACTCCACATTATGCATCCTATCTACTTTTCAGTTCGCCATGACACAAATCCTACTCCTACCATCTATATTATTGGATGGGTTACTTGCCCAGGCCAATTTGTCTGAGCCATAATTTTTACCTACCCTAGTTTTCCCTTAACGTTGCCAGCACTATTCTTAACCCCTTCGTTGGTATATAGCCCTAGTCGTGGTACCTCTCGAATTGCTCCGTCCAGTGGCTCGGTGCCATTGACTTCCAGATTCTTGCGACTGGCTGGACAACTCGAGGATGCTAATTTTGCTGGTTCACAACCTTCTATTCTTGGCTCCTGTCCCTTCACCATTTGCATAACCACCGACGCCGGTTCCTCTATTTTGCACTCAACGCCAACATCCACCAAAACTTTATTAGAGGTTGCCTCCTCTATACCTGTGGCTGCATTTCTAGTGTCAGTTGCTCGGACTGACGGTTCATCAACGACACTCCCCTTTCGCGTCACTACATGTACCCTGGTCCTCCTAACCACTTGGGTGTAGTGAAATTTGAGCTTATTTATTCTTACCTCATCGTTCGATAGCAACTGCAACACTTTAAATGGACCAAAATATGACCCATGCATAATGCCGTCACATGACACCATCACATGGGCATTAGGCCGTAAAATTTCCCTAAATGGGCCTGAGACATACGATGTCTTGATCATTTTATCATTACCCACACGCTTTTCTGAGTCCACCTACTCTTCTGAGCTTTCTGGAGCGGAGTTGTCAACGTATGTAGTTTCGGTCTCTTCATTAACCACCAACACCAATGAGCATACAAAGGTAATTCCTTCAAGGACATCTGTGCCCAGAATCCCATCGTAAGGACTGTCCTGAAAGGAATGCAGCAGAAAGTCTCATTTAGGCAGCGCTCGCCCTCGAATTTTGATGTCGAGTGTGGCTTTCTGTTTAATACGCATGCATCCTCCATTTACGCCCCACACCATTGTGTCCACATCATGCAGAGGGACCTGGGGCAGCTGGTGACACAGTTCGATGTCCAAAAATGACACTTGGGACCCAGTATCCACCAGCATGTCTACCACCTGACCCTGGATCGTCACTTCAACACGATACAACCGGTCTTGATCGCGTTTCAAAACGATCGGTTGGGTTCTGTCACCACTTGAGCCGTTTCGTGTTTTATCTGCAGGTGACACTCACGGGCATAATGCCCAGGGGCGCCACATTTAAAGTAGATTACGTCGCCCCTCTGAACCCGCGGCCTGACATTACCCTCCCTCAACAATTTCTCGAGCATCTCTTTTACTTCCCTCAGCTCTCTTTTACATGAGCCCTCTCTTACACTCGCAGATACCGGAGCGACTGCGCGCCCCCTCTCATGGACCTTTATCCGTGGTGCCTCAGCATATTCATCACTATCCAGGCCAGCTGGGTTAGCATCAATATCAGCCAGGCTACTATCCCCATGATGGCCTCCCTCCAATTCTTCTGATTCCATGGCGCATTTAATGGCGTCCTGGAACGTTAGGGGCACCGTGGCTTACAGGAGTTTTTTATGCGAAAGCAACGTTCCGTGTCAAAAGCGTTGAGGCAGAAGTTGCTTTCTAGTTGCCCCAATGGTCGGATTAGCCTGGATGAAACAATCCATAGCCAACTGTAATCGTCCAGAAAAGTCGAGGACGGATTCCTTGCGGCGCTGTACGACGTCGTATAGCTCCTTGCCGTAGTCTCGATCAATCTTGACCTGGCCAAACACCTGTCCAAGCCTTGATCGAAACTCGGCGAAGCTGTCGACCCCGAACAGCTCCAGCTCGGCGGCTTTACGCGCCGCGGTTTTCTTTAATTTCAATTTTGCCACCGTAAGCTTAATTTCATTCATCCAGAAAGCAAGAGCACGTATGCTCTCGATCGCTTCCAGGAACTCGGAGGCACTGATACTAGCTCCTTCACCAGAGAACACTGGCACAGTCCCCGTATACCCTGCCATTTTTGGCTCTGGTGCAGTGTTAGTCCCCTCTGCACCTTCCACCGGCATGCTTAGAATGCTAAGCAACAAACTAGTTCCAACCTCTCCAACAGTTTCACACGTCTCAACCTTTACACGCACACCTCCCCTAATTTTGCTTGCCGAC
>JAHWFO010074607.1:17792-44687 GCA_023313115.1 Rhysida immarginata | reverse complement strand
AAATAAACTATTTGATTTTTTAGTTTTATTTTGATTATACTTATATATTTATTATTTTGTTATTTGTTAATTATTATTTTATTTTTCAGTTGTATTTATTAACTATTTAATAAAACTAAGCGGAGCCGGTCTACTGGACAGAGGCGAAATCAGAGGTGAGATTTCATCGTTTAAAATGGATTACAAATGCGAAGAATTATACACAGATTTATCCAGGGCCACCACCAGCAGGGGTGCCAAGTGTGAATCGCACACCGGCGGCCGTAATTGGGGACGCACAGCGGCGCAAAAGGTGGGCCCTACCCCCTCCTCGTATCAGTTTTCGCACACGGGCAGCAAAAAGATAATGTACAATTCATGAAACGAGCAATAAGAAGTTGCGTATTTCGTGAATTGTGATTTCACCACGCGGAGATCGTTCGCGAACGACTCCTTTGTGCGGCTCTCGCTTGCCAAAGTGCTGTTTCGCCCATCACTTCGAGAAGCGCATGCTGTGTCTTTCACTTCCCTTTTCGACCATCGTGAACGCTGACAAGTCACGGCGCCGTGACCGTATCCACAGCGTTTGATATATTACATGCCATATTTTAGCATTGAAAGTTCCAATGAACCATAATGGTTTCACTAAACAAGAATGGTTCCCCCTAAACCAATTTCTTTGAAACCAATTTGGACTATCCTTAATTTACGTTATATTCATTTATGACAAGTCATTCTAAGTTGTTTGATATATTACATGCCATATTAAAGCATTGAAAGTTCTAATGAACAATAATAGTTCTACTAAACCAGGTTCCTTGCAACCAGTTTGGACTATCACATTAGTTTTACGTTATATTCATTCATTACACATCATTCTAAGTCGTTTGATGTATTACACATCATTACATGCTATATTTTAGCATTGAAAATTCCAATGAACCATCATGGTTCCACAAAACCAGATTACTTGAAACCAATTTGGACTATCATTAAATCTACGTTATATTCATTCATTACACATTCTAAGTCGTTTGATGTATTACATGCCATATTTTATCACTGAAAGTTCTAATGAAACATAATGGTTCCACAAAACCAGTATCGTTCCACTAAACCAGGTTCCTTGTATCCAATTTGGACTATCATTAATTTTACCTTGTATTCATTTATGATACATCATCCCAATTAGTTTGATATATTACATGCTATATCTTATCATTGAAAATTTTTGAGGGTGTCATAAGGGTACCATTAGAGCACGTGTCATTGTTTCGATTTCAACCATTTTCAAAATTGTTCATTCCTGGAACCTTATATATTAATTGGCGAATATAGTATAGATTTGTTCGATATGTTACTCAATATATCTTCTCATTGAAAATTGCTAGGCGCGAAAATTGAGGTAGCATTTGTGCACGTGCCAATGAACCGATTTAGATAATATTTGTAACTCGATCGTGCCATGAACCATATTCATCAACTAACGAAAACTATTTTTGGAAATCTTTCATACCTCGGAGGAGTTTGAGTTACAGCAAGACATACTTACGGTCAGATGGACAGACAGACAGACAGACATGTTTCCCCACATAGATAGCATAAAGCACCTTTCGGTAAAATTGGTAGAGACTTTACAACACAACAAAGGGAGAACAGAGTTTCCGACTAGTTTCGCCATTTATTCCCGGCTTTATCAAGGATACACACAAGAGGACATAAGCCTTTATATACAGAGAATATGGTACAGAATGTGAACATGATTGGATGAAGAAATAACAAATAGTAAAGAATATAAATTGTACAGTGGCGACATTGAAAGGAGAATGGTTGGATAAGGAACCAATAACAATGAAATTATAAGGAAACCTTGAGAGGAAAATTAATTGAAATATAAAGGAAAAAATGTCATAACACAAACAAAATTGAAAACGCGGACCTAAAAGAAGACTCATCCGGAGTTAACGTAAACTAAGGTATTAATAAAAAATGGAAAGGAAAGTAAATATACAAATTTGAAAAATTACAAGATATCGGATAAAGAATTTAAAATTGAATAAATATCAAAAACGGTTTGGCAATTGAGGAGGTGATCTGGAGAGGAGATTTTAGCTTTAAAGATCTCAATGGCTTCGAGAGTGGCAGTCTTGAATGGGTCGTTGCATAGATGGAGAATGGTCAGGATTTCACCAGGCGTGCGGGCAAGGTGGATATCGTAGTGTGAATTATTATCTTGTTTCTTGTAGGAGTCCATGTGTTCTTTAAATCGTTTATTGAAATTGCGGGTCGATAGGCCTATATAGTATTTATCGCAAAAAACACAGTTTAATCTATAAACTCCGGAACGGGAGAATTTGTCGGTGTGTGTTTGGATGAGTGGATTAAGAGAGCGAATGCATGGGGTCGATGAGCGGTAGGAAACTTGGAGGCCGAGTGAGGAGAGGAAGGCGGAAAAGCGGTAAAATTGAGGGCTGATGAATTGCAAGGACACCCATTTCTTGGATGGGGATGGGTGAGGAAGTTTAGGGTTGGAGAGGGCAAGTTTTCTTCGTTGGAGAATCCAGGAGAAGGTAGAAGTTGTGTAGCCATTTTTTAAGGCGAGGGCGCGTATAATTCGGAATTCGGTGGCACGGGAAGGAGTACTGAGGGGTAACTTGAGAGCACGGTCGATGAAGAAACGGAGGGAGGCTTGTTTATGGATAGGAGGGTGTGAATAGGAACAATGGATTAAATTAGATGATGTGGTGGGTTTACGGTAGACAGAGAATGAAAAGCGGTGGTTGGAGGGGTTATTAGTGATGAGGATATCAAGGTATGGAAGAGAGCGGTTAGATTCGGTTTCAAAGGTGAACTGGATGTGGGGTGAGAAAGTGTTGAAAAGGTTAGCAATGTCAACGAGTGAAGTAGAACGGGAATCAAAAATAATTAGGATATCATCAACGTATCGAAAGTATGAAATAATGGTGGAGTTAGAGAGGAGGGGAGAGGCAAAGGTGAGTTCAAGGTTCTGGAGGAAGATTTCGGAAAGAAAGCTACTTAAGGGGAACCCCATTCCTAAACCGGACGGTTGGGAATAGAAGGTATTATTAAAGGAAAGGTAATTTTGGTTAGAAATGACAGTGAGGATAGAGTTTAGGTCGACGTAGTCATGAGCGGGAGGATGAGAGCAGGAGGTTTCCAAGGATAGAAAGGGTTTCTGGGACAGGGATGTTAGTATATAGGTTAGTAATGTCAAGTGACATGAGGGAAAGGTATTCATTAGTGTGGAAAGAGGCGAGAGATTCAGTAAGGGTAATGGAATTTTGGACATTATAGGTGTTTGGCAATAGTTTAAGGTTGAAAAGAAATGAGGAGAGGGACTTAGCAACGCGATGGGCAGGGGCGGGGGTGTAATTAACAACTGGTCTTATAGGCATATTGGGCTTGTGGATTTTGACGAGGGCATTAAGGGTAGCAGGGCGAGGGTTACGTGGAATAAGGTGTCGGAGGTATTTAAATCGGGGGGATTTGTTTACCGCAGAGATGATAGACGAATGATATTTTAGGGTAGGATCGGAGGGTAAGCTAATAAAGTTATTGGATGAAAGAAAATCACCTTGGCAATATATATGGATCGGTAGAGGATAACAGAAGCGTTTCCTTTGTCGGCTTTGACGATAAGGGCATCAGCTTTGGTTAATTTCTTCTTTATGGTGGAGGCGGCGGCAGTATCATTGCGTTGTTCGCAGGATATCTTGGCGGACGTCGCATCGTTGTATGCTCTGCGGATGAGGTGTTCCGCAATGGCACGGGCTGGAGGGCGATCTTGTTGGGGTAGGAAAGTTATGGCTCGTTCCGTGTCCGTGATGATAGAGTGGAGATCAGGTTGGGTGGGTCGTCTGTGGATGATGTGCTTAAGGCCCTTGTTTAGAAGGGATAGCTCGTCGACTGAGAACTGTATCGGTGTCAAGTTGACAATATTGTCGTGGAACTTGAAGTCACATTGAATATTGAAGGATTGTGTGTGAAGTAACGGACGTCGAAGGTCTTCTAGCTTCTGGCTTATCGTCATGAACTTGTGTTCTTTGAACGTCTGAAGCCTGAGTTCATCTTCTTCAATTAGTGGTATAAGAATACCTATAAGAATAGGTACAATTGAAGAGATATGCAGATGGAGTTAGAAAACGACTTCGTTCAGGCGTTTCTTCTTAGAAAAAAGAATTGAAGTAGCTCGGCCTACCCAGGTTCGTATGGCGGCAGATCTCGCGGCTAGGGCGGCGGTTGACTTATTCCGGATGATCACTCGTGCGTATTTCGGTTCAAGGCTTTCTTTGAGGCACATTCGGTTAAACCATATATTCTGAATAGTAGCGGTCAATTTCCTCTTGGTGTGGAACATCTTATAGATGAGAGACGTACAATCGTTCAGTAAGGGGTCCGTAGTGCTGTTTCTATCGATAAAATTGGTAGAGACTTTACAACACAACAAAGGGAGAACAGAGTGCTTATTAAAGACCTTTCGGTACTTAAAAAACCATTAAGGAATGACGTAACAAAGTACAAAAAGGTTACACTAATCTATTCGCGGAACCATATTTTTAAACCGCGCTGTGTTAACACTGTAAGTTTCTAATCTTTATATATAAAAATTCAGGTTCAGGTTGCGTCTGTAAATGTTCTAAAAACTTTTAAACCACTTATCCGATTGAGCTCATATTCGCACCATAAGTTCGTTGGGTCCAGAGTAAGGTTTACATGTCACCATAATCATAATATCTTGGTTTATGTTTGTTTGTTTACTCAAGAGATGGCGCCAGGATTTGTTTATCTTTTCTTTATACAGACCTTTCCCTTGAAGCCGAAACTGGAGTAACTATGCAGAGTTTTTGGGATGTTTTTCTGTTGCAAATATGACTTAACCTTCTTGGCTTGATGTGACGATACATTGTCGTCCTGGAATGTAAAGTCGTTGCTATCTCCAAATTGATCTTCAATGGGGAAGTTGCATGAAAATTTTAAATTATTGTTTTCTATAGTATTCGTTATCAATATCAAGGAAAAGTAATTCGTTTGTGAAAAAAATTTATAGTTATTTTTTAAAAAAATGTTAGAGTTGACACCACAAGAAAAAGGTACGTCATAGCCTGTGAGTAATATGTCACTTGCCTGCTCCTCACTATCAGCGACAATGGTTAAAGCCTTGAGATGGAGCTCACGCACACATAAAATCATTGCGTTTTATGGAAAGTGACGTCAGATATCGTTTTCGTTGAGAGGCGTGGTTTCACGTTTTTACGCTAAATTTAATAGATTTCTTTAATATTTCTAATAAATTCAACAACGATTTCGTATTCGGCATAATACAATCTGTATGAAACGGTGCTTTAATTTGTTAAAAAAATTCTATACAACTTCCCCATTGTGGATATTAAGAAGGAGTCGATGATGTCCATGTAAACATCTGCATTTACTGTTGTCTTGCAATGCACCAAGCCCGCCCCAAACCATACAATCCCACACCATCCGTGATTGAGGGAATTTGCTTTTCGATAACAAACACTGCTCTTTAAATTTTTCATGCACCCTTTGCCACAAATATTATCCAAAATCATCTCCGCCTCCCACGACAATACGCAAATACCAGATTCACCCGAAAATAATATTTTCTTCCACTCATCCAGTGTCCACTTTCTGTGATCTCTTGCCCATTGCAACCGACGTTTCCTTTGCAACTTGGTGAGCAGTGGCTTCACTTGGCTTTCCTGTAGTTGTATCCCATTTCGTGTAGACGATTGCGTACTGTTGCAGACATCAACATGGTGTTTTTTCCAGGCATTGTTCATTTGGTTGGAAGTTTGGTGTTGATTTTGTTTAAAAATCATTCGCAAAGGTGGGTCCTGTTTCTTGGTGGTTTTCCTTGGACGTCCACTTCGCGGGCAGGTTTCCACATTTCTAGAACAACTGATATTTTTTTCAACGTATAGGAAACTACACATTGCGAACATCCTAGCTGGTTAGAAATTGTTCTTTGCGACAAACCTGATTATATCAACTTGAAAATTTGCAGCTTAAATTTCTCAGAATAGTATCGTGTAAGAGTCATATTCGCTGATGATTTTGGAACACTTGATTGACACTTATTTTTATCTTGTGTTATACAAATCTACAGTTTTATTCCGATCTTGATGAAATTTTCCATACTTGACTTTGAAAGCATGAGGAAGGTCACTGTCTACCTTAAATTTCGAAAAAATAATAACCATCGATAATAAATCGATATTCATGATGATGACAGTGCATATTAATAGGAGGATAGCATGACCAACAATGCAATGAAAAGGTATAAACAATGGTATCAACATGCAATGCACGAACACTTTGTAGGGATCAACAATATATATCTCATGACCAACAATTCAAGACAATGTGTGTGCATTATAGATAAGGTTCAATTTGTAAAAATGCATAGAATTCAGGCTTTTCTTAGAATTGAGAGTTCTTAGTGCTTAACAATTTCTAGAAAATCTTTAAAAATGACGGATAATGAAGTGTTAGCAGACTATTAAGAAAGAGTGGAAGGATGACAGAGAAAGCAGCTCCGTGCAGTATTGAGCAAATGGTAAGCATGTCAATAGAAGAATCGGCGACCACTAGACTACACAAAGTGAAGAATGGCCAAGTTTGCTACAAGATATCGAGAGCAGAGTCAGAAATGCAACAACATCAAGTGTACATATAAAGTAAGATTACTTAACTAAGAGATTATTTAGGCTAGCAATGGCATACTTGGAAAGATCCATCCATTGTGAGCATTTAAAAATAATTTTTTTCGAATCTTCATTGTGAATTTTCACTGTATTAATTCTAAGCGTTTTCATGTGTTCATTTTTACTGTAGATTAATATTCAAATATTGCAAAATTTAATCAAAAAACAAAGATTCCGAGCCACGCTGGGGTTATCATCTAGCTTATTTGTTAGCATAGCAGATCCAAACATTTCATCAGAATATATTTTGACTATATTCTGTGTGAATTTAAATATTTTGGAAACCGAGATGCTGATAGTGCGATGATTGACCGTTCGTTTCCAAGAATTATTAATAATGAGCATAAAATGATGATGCAATGCCAGGACATAAATAAGGCAGCGTCTATTGAGCAGGCAAAAGAGTCACACGTGTCTCGCTTGAGCTCCCTGTCAAACGTCTAGACGACTGGCAAATATTTATGTGTCTGGAAAGGAAAGAGAGAGAACGAGTATTGGTCAGAGAAACTCTGCAGCTAAAACAGAAAAGGCTCTACCGGCATTGGAAACGTCTGAACAATGGGAGTCTCAAATAGAGCAAGAGGGTAAACGAGCTTCTACGTCATGGGCAAGAAAAAGTTGGGTGCAAAGTATCCGTGATATTCCCTGGTGGTGAAGATAGACATTGTTTTAATCTGAGGGAAGTCGAGAAGCGTTTAAATATGGTCCCGGTATATCACTTAGACTTCCTATTTTTCGGATTTTTCGTAGAATGGATAGTCCCTTTGCTGTGTGTTCTATTGATTGAGTCATTATTTTACCATTTGGAGTTATAATTTATTTTTCTGAGATTGTTCTATTTACATACATGTGTAATTATCCCGGGCAAAGCCGGGTCCTCTGCTGGTAGACTATGAAGATATCATTAAACTACGTATCTTTGAAGTAATTTCGACTATCCTTAATTTTACATTATATTCATTCATGACATATCATTCCAAGTCGTTTGATATATTACATGCCATATTATAGCATTGAAAATTTCCTGTGTGTCATAAGGGTATCATTAGAGCACGTGCCACTGTTTTGACTAAAACCATTTACAAAATGGTTCATTCCCGGCACCATATTTATCAATTGGCGAAAATAGTAATTTATATCCGCTTCTATCTGGTCATTCTGATTTGTTTGATATATTACCTAATATATCTCTCCTTTGAAAATTGCAAGGCAGGGTCGTGAAGGTACCATTTTTGAACGTTCTATAAAACCGATTATGAAAATATTTGTGATTCGTTTGTGCCATGTATCATATTCATCGACTGACGAAAGTAATAATGAATAACCGCTTCTATCTCGTAATTACCTTTTGTTTGATATATTACTTAATATAATTTCCCATTGAAAATTGCTTGGCGGGAAAATAGAGGTACCATTTGTGCACGTACCAAAGAACCGACTTAGATATTTGAGATTGGTTTGTGCCATGAAATATATTCATCGACTGACGAAAACAGATTTTGAAAATCTTTCATAGCCTCGGAGAAGTTTGAGTTACACACAGACAGACAGACAGACAGACACGTTTCCTCACACTGATAGCATAAAGTACCTTTCGGTACTTAGGTTAAACTAAACCATTCGCGGAAATATATTTTTAAACAGCCCTAGTTAACATTGTAAGTTTCTAATGGGTCATAAAGATACCATTACAACACGTCCTTTGAACCAATTTCGACTATCATTAATTTTAAGTTAAATTCATTCATGACACTTCATTACATGTCGTTTGATATATTACATGCTATATTTTAGCATTCAAAGTCCCAATGAACCATAATGGTTGCACTAAACCATCATTGTTTCACGAAACCAGGTTCCTTGAAACCAATTTGGACTGTCACATTAATTTTACGTTATATTCATTCATGGCACCTCATTCCATGCGGTTTGATATATTACATGCCATATTTAATCATTGAAAGTTCCAATGAAACATAATGGTTCCACAAAACCAGGTTCCTTAAAACCAATTTAAATTATCATTAATTTTACGGTAAATTCATTCATTACACATCATTCTAAGTCGTTTCATGTATTACATACCATATATTATCATTGAAAATTTTTGAGGGTGTCATAAGTGTTGCAAGCACATTTCACAAATGAACAGTTTTATAACTCCAGCAGGAGAAGCTTATAAGTTTGTAACAAGTTGATATTCGAGACTTCAGTAGTGATTACATTCGTGCTTCTTCCTGATCGATTGTTTGTTTTTTATAAATTTGTGCATGTGAGATTCACTACCATTTATATATTTCATTTTTTTTTCACATAGTTCACTTTTATTATCTTTAGATTCTGATATGGGAATTATAAAATACTCTAAGAATTATGTGGACATTTCTGCATGATAAATGCACATAAACTAATATTTAAAAAATTTATATACCAATTTAAGTTTTACAAGGAATAGATTAGTTAGGTATTTGTGAAACCCTGACTGCTTGAAATATAAAATATTTTTTGCGGTTTTTATTAAATAATATATAACATTTCCAGAAAATAATTTTAAAATTAAAAACATAAGTAAAAAAAATTAAAAATTAAAAAGCATGTTTCTTTATTGAAGGTCTCTGGCTAAAGTTAGAGATCTTTTACTACTCAGCAGACTATGTTGTTACAACAACTTCTTTCAATTTAAAAATTTTTTATAAAATTGAAAAAGGAACTCCCATGGGAAGCAGCTTGAGTCCATTCTTAGCGAACCTATTCCAAAATCATTTGGAAAATCTAGCTGTTACTATATTTACCTACTTCCCCAACATCTGGTATAGGTATGTTGATCACATATTTACTGTCTATTCTCTCATGGTCAGTTATACTTTCCCAACATCACATATTTACTGTCTGTGATGTGGATCATTTTAGACCAATTAAAAGATGACCTAACAAGCTACTCCCATCCATATCAGGAATCCATATATAAGAAATCTCTTAGTCTACCCTTCAATAGGAAATTGACGACAGGCCTGGAAAGGATATGCAAAATGTTTGACCTCCAGGTAGCACATACAAGCAGCCATACACTAAGACGACTTCTTGGCAACGCAAAAGACAAATAGAGACCCCAGAAAAGTCCGAGATATATGAAATCCAATGCGGAACCTGTGACTTAAAGTATATTGGCCAGAGTCGCAAAAGAATCGAAACAAGGATAAAAGAACACTTCAAATGTATTGAAACTATAAACCCGTGAAATCTGCATATGCAGAGCACATACTGAACACGGGATATGAAAGGAAAAAGGAAAACGTAAAGATTTTACATGTAGTAGATGACTTAAAAAAATTGAAATTTTTTGGAGTCCATGGAGATTTTAAAGAACGATAGCGACAAACTGATGAGTCATATTACCGGACCACTGAATCTTACACAATGCAAGACCCTTTTAACGTATGTAACATAAACCGACCAATCAACTTTGTGTCTCAATTTGCCTATTGTGTAATATAGCTTTTTATTAAGTCCGCCTTTTTTGTTAAGCATTAGCCAATCAGGATCTTTGTAGATCTGTTCTCTTTTAAATACTTATACTAAACTGTTGTTACTTTGATTCATACTGACGATTGGTTATTTGATAGCCGAAATGTATACATTTATGGTTATTAAAAACTCGTTTTGTGGACAAGTGGTATCCTTCCTTCATCTATAAGTAAGTATCCACAGAATTTTAAAGTCAGTCGATTATATTTTTTATTTAATTTTAGAAACATGTTGAAAGTTTCTTACCTTCATGATCAGTTAAAGTTCTATCGAACACTTCGACATCTTTCATTGTGCCTTGAAATCCTGTTGTCTTATCGAATCGCCCTCCCATAATGCCTTGATGTTGACCAAGGGCTATGACACCATAACCGTCGACTGTTTTATCCGTTAGTTTGTCACTTTTTGTTAAATTGGTAAACTGGCCGTATCTAAATTCTTTCGCCGATCCAAGTGCTGAACAGTATATATAGCAAAACGATACCTCCTTATTCAGTTCTTTAGGAAAATTCTTACGACGGAGAAAGCTACGCTTATCTCTACGAGGTATACTGATGTTTGTATTATTTATCCAGATTTCGGTGGAATTAGGAAGATATGAAATGACAATTTCATTAGTTTCTCTTTGGAGTGCATAAGAGAAGAACGTGGCCGTCTCTCGCCGTGGATTGGCACGAAAGCAGATGGTGAAGTTCTTCGTGCCGTCGCGAAAAGGTACGCTCCACATCAGAGCTGATGCCTCATTCTCTGTGTCTGGGAATCTGACTTGGTAATTTTTGAGTAATTGGGATACGACGATTCCAGACATCAAGAACCAACTTAATATAAGATACAGCATGGCTCCTGTTGCTATTTTAAGTTGACCAAGGTTAGCTAACTCGCATTAGAATTCTCTGACATAACATGCCGTTATATATGCAATGAAGGGATTAATTTTCTCCAACAGCTGCTACTATCAAGCGAGGTTCAAGCACGAATCAGAAAATGACTCGTGTGTATTTTATTTACGGAAAGTACGATATATGAGATAGTCCATTATCTATTTTAAAATGTTCTACGAAATTATTATTCATTTTTAAAAATATTTGGCACTTAATTGAAGCATCGACAATTAAATGCTGTAATGATTTTGCAGGTATTGTTAACTTCGATATTAGAATCCAGACAATTATATTTAGGCTCCCTCTTTAGCACATTAATTACTCTTTCCTCCAAAACATACGATAAAAAGTAAGAAAATGCTTATATCGGCTACTGAATTCAAAACCGTTTGCCTGATGTTGTATTAATTCAAAGATTGTGATGACGAATGTAACCTTATGAACTCTGCAATTACACTCATGCTCATAAATTAAAGATAAGCCTTAATCTGGAGACGCTCGATTAACATTATACAGGGTGACCCAAACATATCCAGCACAATTGTTTAGGAACATTGTATGGTTCAAATGGAACAAAAAATGTCCTATAAACATTACATCTAGTTTCGATCGTGTGTGAGATATCGACGTTTGTCTATTTTCTTGTAGAGTTGTTAAGCAAATTAATAAAACACTTGAGAGTGCAGATCACTTTTATTCTGCATACTGACAGAACATAACATTGAACTACAAAACAAAACTAAAATGATACAAGGAATATAAAGAAGAAGAAAGTAACAAATCAATGTCGAGCATCTGCTCAAATCAAGGAACATCGACGTTGGGTTGCACAATATCAGCAATGTTCAAATCAACCGCCAAATCAATAAAATACCTTTCAGACATGTTACAAGTACGACAATTTTTCCTACTTTATGGCATATGCAAAGCAGGAAGAGTACATTTAAGAATAAATAGGTAAACCTACGTTTTTTCTAGGAAATGACTCTAAATAAAAGAAAATAGACAAACGTCGATATCTCACACACGATCGAAACTGGATGTAATGTTTATAGGACATTTTTTGTTCTATTTGAACCATACAATGTTCCTAAACATTTATGCTGGATACGTTTGGGTCATCCTGTATAAGTAAATCTATTATGTAAATGCTATCAACAGCATTGTGTCATTTCTTATGTACAGTCTAGTGCATAAAGGTTTAAACTTAAGTTATAGTTGAGCTCGTGAATAGCACAACCCAAGCGTATACATGGTACCCTATTTTCATTCAGAATGGACAGTTCCAGTTTAATCTGCCTTGACTCTCAGTAAATTACCTGATTTTGCAACCGATCAACATGCAGTAAGCTCAGTTCCTACCGAGCAGATAAAAACCTTTTTGCACTAGACTGTATCATGTGACGCTGTATTCATACATAAGGCACTGAATAATTGACAACGCCATTGCATGTGCATATCATAGATTAAGAAATACCATAGATACAACAAGAGATTGCTGAAAGTTGTGTGACAAAAAAGATTTTGGTGAGTTAATTGGGCAGAGATTTTTAGTAATTTTTTCAAATGTGCATTTAAAGCTGAGAATATTAAAACGAATCTAAGACGAAATCAAGCACATGGACATTTTCTTTTTTTTTTTGTTTCTGTATCCATACATCCTATAATATTAAAAAAAGTTTTCTGCTCTGTTGTCTATACTTTTTTCTGGATTTTCATTGGCTGTTTCAATAATCAAGATGCAACAATACTTTCATGTTTTGTTGCCTTGGCAATAAAACCGTACGTTTCCAAGAATTATTAACAACCATCAGGAATGATATAACGTTCTGTTGACTTGGTCATAGAATATCCGTTTCCAAGAGTTATTGACAATGAGTACAAGATCAGGTCAATCTCTCTCGAAGGGTCAAATTAGATAAACGTGTCTCTTTTCAGTTGTCTAACAAACGTTCCAATTCGCACTCTGTGCTGAAATCGATACACCCCCGAGCGAAGGTACTGCTTTTTCTACCGCCTTTTCACTGTCTCGCAGTAGACTGCTAACTCTCCATAAACTCCAGTTATCCATATATACAAGGTGATTATAATTAAAGTCCCTTTGTAAAAATGCTATAAAAAAACAACCATGAGTCCGAATGACTTCAAATTTGGACTGAGCATTCTTGAAGAAGGGGCATTTGATATGGGATAAAAAAAAAATAGTTCCAAAATTTATCAGTAGATGGCGCTGTAAGCGGCATAACGGAAGCGGATTCAGCTAGAAGTGACATTTTGAATTGAAATACGACGGCTTTGGCATGAGTTGTTTATGGCATGATGTTTTTACATTAAAGTTGGTCAAGGAATGCAATTGACACTAAAACAAGTTAAACATGATTTTTTTTTTATTATACAGTACAGTATTAGCGCCATCTAGTGATAAATTTTGGAACTATTTTTTTTCTTATCCATATCAAATGCCCCTTCTTCAAGAATGCTCAGTCCAAATTTGAAGTCATTCGGACTCATGGTTGTTTTTTTATAGCATTTTTACAAAGGGACTTTAATTATAATCACCTTGTATATTATAAATCAGAGTCCATTTGAACGTTTGTCCTTTTACAACTCAGAAAATACTCAACGAATCTCCACGAAATTTTCCATGTACGTAGTTAGTTTCACTGTGATTTAGGTAGGGTACTTTTTATATCCTATTTATATCAATTTTTTAAGTTATTCTTATTTTTCGAAAAGTTGAATTGTGTTCAAAGGATGTCACTAGATGGCGATATTATCTTATCGAAAAGTTGAAACTGTCAGCTGATGTAACGTATTTCTTGCTGAACACGTAATAGTCGGCTACGAGTTGACAGTTTTGTTACGTTGTACGATCGTTAAATTTTATTGTTAACTCTGAGATGTAGGCGAATTCATGCAACAGAGGGGACTAAAATCGTTCTTCCAAAAGCACAGAAATCCAATTGCTGACTACAACAACAGAATTTGCGCGTGTGCAGAGACCAGGGGATTAAAAGACCGTGCTAAAATTTACTTATATACTATTGTAACTTTAATTTGACATATTAATATTATTTTATTAACTAATTTCGTTTATAGAAGCAAAATTACTATACAATGATTAAAGAGACCATAGCTTAATTTCAGCATCAATAATGCAAAATTTCATCATACAAACCAATGACGTATATTAAAGATAGACTCGGAAACCTGCCAGCATACTTGAAGTGGGAAGGTCCGCCTTCAAGAACCGTCATGGCCGAAAGTGAGCAAAACGTGAGGGTACCCGACTAATAATTCTTTCACACTCCGATCACGGAATGATAAGTTTATCTTTTCGTTAACTTTGTATTTGAAGTATTTTATAATATTTTATAAACAATTTTTCGATCATGGTTTCAATTTCAATTTCGTTTCGATCATCTTTCAGTGCGTATTTTCGATTTATGGTTGTGAAAAGTGATTCCTGATCATTTTTCGTGTCTATTTGTACGGTTGTACGCGAAAACTTTGAGGAATAGTTTTGAATGAATTATTCCTTGGGCCCAAAATCGTCAAAAACAAGGAAAACACACAGCTAACAACACCGCGGCTCACTCCTGCCTAGAACTGCCATGGCTTCAATCGGCTTCACTTTGGTGGCGATGTTAACAATAGGATTCGGAATCTACCTTTAATATACGTCATTGGAACAAACAGCCCAAGCAATGCCTGACGGGCATATCAGCTAGACTTTTGTTTTCAAAGGATGTCACTAGATGGCGAAGTCTGACGAAGAATGTTTCACTTTATTCATTTTTTCCAGACTTTCGAGGTCGCAGGTATATATTTTTAGGAAGCTTGCTTCTCTCACGGTCAGTTATACGTTGCTTGCTCCCACGTGTCCAGCTGTCGAAATCTACATGATTTTGCGCCACAGGGGAAGACATACAACGTTGTTTACCGAAATGGACTTGAATGTACAACTACTTTACAATCTATGCCCAGCTTGCCTGTGTAGCTGATTCATTTATCTTATCATTTTTTTTCATTATTTTCTTTTTTACATATAATTTAATTTTCTTTTGTTCCAGTTCATTGTTCATATATCATCATTTTTGGTTTAAAATGGTTATGAAAGGTTTGGAGAAGGCTTTCTAGACTGTTTCTCATTTTCTTGCATTTCGTTCATACTTTGTTAATCATAGTTCAATTTTAATATAACAAACAGTCGTTAAAAAATTACTCACAGCATGTTTTCCACCCGGGCGAAGCCGGATAATATTGCTAGTTGCTAATAAATCTAATAACCAACAATGCAAGACAAAGTTTGTGCAATATAAATATAAACTTGCAAGCATTCCAGGAAGGAGCTTCAGCTTTGAAGCAGAAATATATTTATATACAAAAAATTAATTCCCCCGAATAGAATTAGGCAATAGCGGACCCTGTGGTCATCTATTTTTACCCCTTTTTTTTACACTTTTTACCCCCGCAACCGAAGTTTTTTTAATCAAAAAATTGATTTTCTCCAATGTAGTATGTAGAAAATCTTCGTTCCTTTTTCATCATTTTCGATCGAATGAGATACACTCGAATTTCGTTATAAGGATATCCTTAGGACCGAAAAAAATATCCTTATAAGCGGGATACCCTTTTATCCGCAGTTGGGTTTTCGTCCACAGCTTATCCTACGCCAAATTTTTCGGCAATGCTTGCTTAAGTTTCGTTAGAATCCAACAATTTAAGAACTTCAACATGATCAGATAGAGATAAGGTTTTACGTTTTACAGAGGACAAGTTACACTAAAACTACCTAAATGCTATTTGTACTGTATTAAAAAATAAAAACAAATCCAAAGAAATAATTAAAAAAAATGCACTATACATGTACAAAAAAAAAAATTGACGGAGGCTCTGGTGACTGCCAAAGCCGCGAGTTTTTAAGGCGTAGAACTACTACTGCATGTTATTATTGGTTACCGTTAGTGTGTATTTTTGGCGAATAAAGAACAAAATCAAAAAAAAAAGTTACTATATTCAATTACATTACAATTTTGTGAAGAATGGGTCTGTGATATGAAAAGTAACAATTGATATGAAATGGGGCATACTGCCGTATTGATAATCTACCATTCTAGATACAGTCTTGTATTGTTTTCCGTTTGCACAAATAATTGGGCCAGCACTCTCTTATTCCCATTGGGTTTTAAATTACGAATGCAGCAATCTCCTAGACTGCCCCCCCCCCCCTGTTGTTGTTTTACCCGCCTACACCAACCCTCTCTCCCCCTCGAGTGTTCTTCTAAGCTTCCTTAATCATTTTACACACAGTCCTGAAGAAAGCCACGGCTGAAACGCGTCGACTCTATGCCGTAAAATAGGGTTGCCATCTCAAAAATCTGCCAACCAGGACATGATGCATGAAAACCCCGGATTTCGGAGCTTAAAACCCGGACATGTAAACAGTGTTGTTTTTTTTAAAGTTACTCAAATTAGGTTTAATTGTTATAAATCAACTTTTTATGTGTTTGCATGCAATTTTACACTAAACTTTGTCTGAAGTTAGTCAAAGGAAGACAAGAGGGGAGGGAAAAGAACGAGTCGATTGATCGCGACGCGGAGACGCGCTTTGGCGATAACCGCTAATTTGAAAACTTTAGAACCCGGACTACAAATGAAACCCCGCTCGGACGCTCCCCGGACGCCCTCTAAACTAGGACAAATCCGGGGAAACCCGGACGGATGGCAACCCTACGTAAAATCACTGTTGTTTTAAAGACCCATATACTGTATTTATAATTTTACAAACAACTAAGACCATATGTTTGAACACATATATTATTTTAGTCAGATTTATTGTTTTGTTTTAAGAAATTAACAAAACTTCAAAGTTCATTTCTTAAAATAATTAATCTGCTTAAAATAATTTATATTTTATTATTTTACAACATATTTTTAATAGAAAACTAGAAGCGTTTGTATAATCGGGAAATAACCCAGTGTTAGATTTTTTCTTTGTTGTGACAACGTTGATATTATCGTAAAACGCTCGTGTTTCCATGTTTTTATACCTAATGCACAGACCTTCTTTATATTAAATGCACAGGCCTTTTCTCGTAGGCCATGGTTAGCTCCAATTAGTGCCAATACATGCCGCACACGTATATGCTGCAGCAGCGCCACTCCCTTATTACGATGGCGAGCATAAAATTCACTTAACTTTAACTTGCTGTAGCTTTTGACCCAGTGGCTCATTTGGTGAAATTTTTGCTTATTATTCAAGACTCAACCTTCCTCTTTCCAACGAGATAATGACCCTAGTTGTAGGATATAGTGATAGAAAGATAGAGACTGAGATATGTACATCACTTTTTGAACGAAAAATCGCGTCTGAATTTTTCCTCGGCTGCACCCCTGATAGACGTAGTTCTACGTCAAAACGGTCACTGACTCTTGTAAGGAAGCCGAAAATCTTCACAGAAGGATAGATTCCAAATGACAATCGAACAATGAAGTGTACTGAATTCGGAATAAAAATCGACAGTAAAACAGTAATGAAATGACAATCGAATACCAACAACCAGAGTATTTTCATGATTTTCCATCTTGGGTAGCGTAACCCTGAGAAGTGTTTGGACATAAGAACCAGTGTAGGTCATCCCCAGAACTTCATAGATGGAGAAGTTCTGTCAAGTTGCCAGATATTTATACCTCGAAAATCCCAAAACTCGTGCACAAAGCAGCCCAAAAAATTCGTTACAAATTATATAAATCTATGGTAGTAAATTGTACAATTTCCCCACGTTTATAGTTAACGCTACTCTTATTTCAATAAAATAAAAAATTAATTATGTACTGGCAAGATTTTAAGTTATCGAAATGAAAAACAAAATTAATTGAGAGAGAAGATAAACAAACCTAAAAAATTCACAGAAAGGAACTTAAAATTTTGAAGTCTTCAAAAATATTTACGCCAGGTCATCCTTGTGTGTGCTGCTGGAGTTCTTATGATACTGAGCACAACCAACAATCGAACAGTGAAGTGTACATTTGTTCAGGTGGGACGTAAGCAGTGCTTACACGTTTCTCACCCTCCGGAATAAATTTCACAAAAAATACACTGGAATAGGCAAGAAACTAACCCAAAGAGGTCTTCCACTAAAACAATCGACAATCGAACAGCGCAGGGAAAACGAAACGAGCGGTCCGAAAGCAACGCTTTCACTGCCATACTCATCCAGGAAGTAACCAAGGGAAGTACACTGAACTAGGCAAGAAGCCAGATGAAACCTAGTTAAGTCATCCAAGGGATAAGATGGAGTCCTTTCCTATAAGGACGATGAAGTTGATTGTTGATTGACGAGGGACATGGAGCTACGAGATCCTTCCACTAAAAGAGGTCTTCCACTTATTTATCTGCTTATATATACTTAAAGCACCAATGGAAAGCTTGCGCCAAATCTCGAAACCGGATTTGCTACTGCATCCAGCCTGACGTAATCACGCCTGATCCATCCCTGATTTAATTTAAATTGTCACTAAATTTATTTTTCAGCGATAAAACTCAAAAAGCCCAAACAAGCTCAAAAAAAGCCACGACCCGCCAAAAAAAAAAAAATCCCAAACCGCAAAGTAAAAATTTTACACGCCAATTGGTTTTTAAAAAAAGCTCAATTAGAGGTTTATAGCCCAATCTGGCAACGCTTACCGGAGCGTAACATTTATGAATATCTGAAGATCTTTCCACCTTGATTTGCAAACGGGAGCCCAAGCAGACATACCTTGAATTCCGAATGACAATCGACAATCGAATAGTAAAGTGAAAAGAAAGACGCGAGTGGTCCAGGAGCCAAGCTCACTTTGCACGCTCACCCAAAGTAAACCAGAGAAGGTACACTGAACTGGGTGAGAAGCCTGATGAACCTCTTTAGTCCTCCAGAGAAGAAGTACCCAGAAGGGACGAGAGTCAGATTGTAGATTGACGAATAGAGTCCCCAAAAATCAGCAGGATCTAAAAGATCCAATAGTTGGGGAAGACTGCCTTGTTAACGTCATCAAAGCAGACATCCAGGATATGGAGCGGTCTTCGACACCTGAGGGGATTCTTAACAACGAGTGGATGGTCCAGAATACCAGAAACCAGGGTGTTTTCATGATTCTCCATCTTGTAGCATGTTCTTCATAAGTGTCTGGACAAAGGTGCCTACGTGGGTCATCCCCAAATCCTCATAGATAGAGTGGTTGTTGGGCAATGGATCGGAGAGCAACATTTTGAAAGGTCTGGAGATCCTTCCACCTAGATTTGCAAATAGAAGCCCAAGCAGGCATTCCATGAAGCAAAATAGTATATCAAGAGTTTTTTATCTACACCAAGAGAGCTGTTTTGCCCCAGAAGTGCAATCAAACTGAACTTCGCTTTCTTTGCCTTGTTGAGCGCGTATTGAGGTCATTCCAGTTTAGTTTAGAGTCGATCATGACACCAAGATATTTATAGCTTTTTACCCACTCAAGTTTCTTGCCAAATAAGAAGAGGGGCTTTGGAGAGATTTTGCATTTGCGAGTGATAAACATGACATTGCACTTTTTGACTTTCAGCTTTATTCGCCACTTAGTGAACCAGCTCTCGCACTGTTGTAAAGCTTTTTGAAATCGAGTGATGACATGTGCTGGGTTCGTGCCCAGGTCATGATGGACCCGTCGTCAGCAAACAAGTAAAGATTAGACTTTGCAAACTTGGGAAAGCCATGGATAAAGAAATAAATGGGGTACACCAGCATAAACATCGCAGGGTTCAGACAAGGAGTCCCCAACCTTAACACGAAAAGTCCTCTTTGACAGGAAGGAGCGAACCAGAGCAATTAGATCGTCAGGGAAACCGTAGGTAATCATTTTGTAAATGAGCCCATCATGCCAGACTTGGTCAAAGACCTTTTGAACATCGAGGAAAACGAGACCACCAAGCATAGAGAGTTTGAGAGGACCGTTTAAATCAGCAACGAGCCTCCATAACTGAAGCTGACAAGAGTGGCCTGGACGGAAGCCAAATTGCTCACTACGAATGAGGTTGTTTGCCACGCAGTACTCGTTGAACCTCTTGAGTATAGTGCGTTCAAAGACCTTCGAAAGCATGGGCAACCAGCTAATGGGCCTATAACTTGTGGGAGGAGCAGGGTCCAGTCCAGGTTTAGGAATGGTGATGATGACTGAGTCCTTCCAGGCACTAGGGAAATGATCGCTAAGCCAGCAGTCATTCATGACCTTGGTGATGATGCAGATAACAATGGGAGGCAAATTCTTGAGAGCACTGTTGGTAATGGTGTCGATGCCGGCTGCCTTTTTGCTTTACAGGCGCTTTATGATGCCCAATATCTCAGAGGTGCCAATGACATCAAAAGAGGCAAGAGCGCGCTGTGTGTGGCCATACCTATCACACACGTCTTTGACCTCACGAGTAATATTGATCAGATCATCCTCTTTGGGCGTAGAGAATTGGCTCTTCAGTGAATCGGCGATAATTTGTGCTTTGTCCTGGTCATTGCTAACGAAATTGCCACCCTCTGTAAGCAGAGGAGGGAGAACAATAGTCCTGTTGCTTTTAAGAGTCCTTACCATACTCCAGAGAGAGTTATCCTGGACGGACAGATTTTTAACTTTGTCGTTCCATCTTTGATTCCTTAAATCCTTAATCAGCTCACTTACCTTGCGGGATAGCCTGTTGTACTTCGTCTTGAAATGCAGAAACCTTGTACGCTGCCAAAGTCTTCTGAAGTTGTTTTTTCGTGGATGAGTTGCCTGTTGTAGGGAGGAAGTTCCAGATGAGTTGCCAGTTTCGTGGGGCCGCTTACAATCCACCGGAGAAGCACTTGCATTTGTAGCCATCTTGATGGAGTGAGTGACTTTTTTGATATTTTCGTCAATGTCACTGCTGGTGACGGGATCCTGATAGGCAATGTTACTGTCGTTCACAAGTTCTCTAAAAAATTTCCAGTCCTGCTTATAACGAAGATTTATTCTCAGGTCGATATTTATCCACTCAAAATTTAGTGCCACTGGTACGTGATCACATGATAAGGCATTTACTGTAAAAATGTTGTAGGGTTTGAAAAACCCCTTGAGAACATCAATGTCGAGCACGTCACTAGCGGGTGAGTGATCACAGTAGTATGTATCTTCAAGAGGGCCAATAACGAAAGTGCCGATCTGTTCTACCATGTACCTATAAAGTATCAAACTACTTTAATTAGTGCATCTGGAGTTCCAGTGTGGGTGTTTCGCATTCAAATCACCCGCCATAACGACTGGAGTGGGCCCAGACAGTAGTTCATCTAAGTCGTGAGGGTCTAACTGGTGCCTGAGTGGGTTGTTTAGGGAAGTAAACTTGACCTCTCCAACATCAGCATCTTTGATGACAATGGAAACTGCTTCCATATTGACAAGATTAGGTGTGACAATCTTTGTGTGATTAATATCTTTTTTGACAACAATAGCTACCCTACCAGAGGCTGGATCTGAAGCTGTTTTAGGGGGCCTATCTTTTCGCTAAACATAGTACCCTGGTAGATTGAAAGCCTTACTCTGTTTGAGATGGGTTTCGCACAAGAAGGCAACATCGATGTTCCAGCTTGTGAGGAAATCGTAGAACTCATGACACTTGCGAGGGATGTCCCTCGCATTCCATATAGTGCAACGTAGCTTACCTTGATTTATAACTTTATAGGGATGTCTATAACTGCTTAATTTATAACTTTGTAGGGATGTCTATCCATGATTATTGTCTTGTCTCTGTTTCAGTGGTCTGCGGCAATACTTTGCTACTATCTTTTAACATATTCATTAGGTTACCCAGATACCTTTGAATTTTAACCAATTAGAAGCAACCGCATCAAAAGTTCTTCCTTCAGCTACTTTGGAAGTTCTATTCCTTTTAACTTGTGGGTATTTGGGACACTTAGTATAACTCGATGTGTGCTGGCCTTCACATCGAATACATTTAGGAGGGTCTTTACCTTTTATATTGGTGCAGTCCCTTGACTAGTGGTCGCCCGCGCACTTGTTGCAACGCGGTGATTCGGTGCAGCCCTGGGACACGTGCCCAAAACGTATGCAATTGTAACATAGTAAGGGCTTCTTGTTGCCCCTAAACAATTCAACTTTTATAGCAAGTGGACCAATGCGCTTTAAATTTAGGAAAGATTTATTGCTCAGTGTTTTGTAGGAGTACTAGAACCATTGGCATCTCAACTTCACCATTAACTTTTTTGAGTCTAACTGCCTTATCGGGGAAGTAGTTAGCGTTTCTAAGGTCTGCGCAAAAATCTTCCATGTCATACGTTATATCTACATTATGGTCAACGTGCAAGAATGTACAGTAAAATCTATTATTTTTTACGATTTGAAAAATGTATAACCTGGATCTATACAATTAAAAAAACTTCAAAGGCTTGATTCATTATCACCTGTTTCTACAAAAATTTTAAGTATTTTAACAATTTCTCAGATTTAAGCTGATGATGCTGGATTTTAAGCACACCATTCATTTTGATTCCTGCCACGAGGGTTTTGTGAGTATCTTGATAGTGTCTGAGCGTCCGGTATGCGAGAGTTTTTATAGTAGATACAGTGTTATTACTGACCAATCAACAATTTTAGGTAGCAGTGCCCATTGGCTTAGAGGGAGATGATAAATTGGCTATTATACGCAGAGTATACATATTACATAGAATGCCAATCACCAGAAACCCTAGAGAGAATGTGTCTGCTAATGACATCACCGTGCGTTTAGAGCTATTTAATCCTTTTAAGTGGAGTTAAAATGCATTGAAATCAACTACAGAAAACGGGACTGTGCACTCTTTATCCTTAAAAGCAGATTATCCTTATATCAGGGATCCTTATATCGACTCGATATATTATCGAGGGTCGACTTTATCACACTCCATATGTTGCCTTAGTTCTAAAGACCAAGTGACTGCCACCCCCGCAATCCCGATCCCAGTGGAAAAATTGGGCCTAAACTTTATAGTAATGTAGAGCTTTATTGTCAAAAGGAATCTGGATACTGAATTTCACTTCTTTACGTACATAAAATAGCACATAGATCTTTTGTCCCCTCTGACTCCCATCCCCGTAATTCCGACCCCAGTACACCAGTCAACCTAAATAGTGAAAGTGGACATGTCCATAATAAGCAACATTTTGAATTATTCCAAAGTGTAGAAATTATGACGGGGACGCTTAACCGCGGTTAACGCTTGATCACAGTCAAGCAGAACTGTGCGTCCTGCTTCGGTTACCTAACCGCGTTTACAGCTCGTTGTGACCTTCGACGAGGCATAGGTTTACCTGTCACACTGCAACAAACCCAGAGCAATTTACTACAGGCCTAAGGATGAAAAAAATGACCAAAGATGGCACAGAGAATGCAGAGAAATTTTTCCGAAAGGATTCACGATCATAGCCGGATACTGTTACAACAGCAAATTGCGTATATGGAAGGTCGGTAAAAATGTGAAAGTGAACTCTGTCTACTACCAGATGAACGTTTTGGACCCACTGTTTCGCAATGAGATTCCCACACTGTATGGACAGGACCGAAACCTTGTATGGGTGCATCAGGATAACGCTGCGAGCCATACGTCCAAGTCAACGGCCGCCCATTTGCGAACAGTGATACAGGAGACGGGCATATATTCAATTACGTTTGAAAACTGTAGCACCCAAAAAATTCGAACATTTTGTGTATCATTTTTTTTCTTATTCTCGTGAAGAATAGGGGTGCTGCAGAGTTTTCGCTCCTCCTCTCCCTACCAATGATGCATTCACCACTATTTTGAAGCTGATTTTCCTCGAAGAAAAATTAAAGTTTTGATTGTAAAGGACTCTTGAGAATATTAACAATAATGAAATAGTTGAAAGGCGAATCGTGCACGGTTTTGTTGGCCAACAATGGAAGATTGATTGTAAATTTTGTTGCGTTGGATTTGTAACCGTTCTGTTGCTAGGAGAGGAAGTTTTTACAAAAAATATAAATTTTTTGGAGAAAGAAGAAAGGAGAGATGCGGACAAGATGGACGAGGAGTCGGGCATAACCACGAGGCGCTTCCGAAAGCCATGATTGCAAACGAAGCCATCCCTCTCATCGTTTTTAGTTCCTTCTGTTTTTGGAGATCCTTTCAGTCCGTCGAATAAAGACGACATCAGTATTTCTTACCATGTAAATATTCGAGAATCAAGAGTTCTAAAACTTTCGGATAGAATGTTGACAGTAGGCTTAGCGAAAGAAATTGCAAGCGGAACCCCGCCAGGATGCCAGAACGTCGCTGTTTCGATCTACAATTGGTCCTTACCCGCCTGTAAACCATGCCTTAGGAACAGTAATCCAGTAAGGCGTATAATTTTTTGGGCCACAATATTGGCTTTGAGCCTATTCTATCCCGAGTTTTCGTATATTGCAGATGATGGAGGAATCCAGTTCTACTTCTCAAGCCGATAGTCCTCTTCTAGAACTTAGATCCGGACGGTGCTTCACCAATGCTCACATCTACTGAATTCAAAAGAAAAACCAGCAGGTTGTATGTAGGTTAAGATTGACGACCCCTACTAACAACTAACAGCCCCGCAGTCACTTACCTTTGCCCCCCCCCCCCCACTGAGTTCCACTTACCTGCCCCCGTTAATCGGTTTCCTTTCAAGCTGCGAAATCCTCTCAATGACATGTGTACCTAAAGTAAACATGACCATTACGATTAATTGAATATATAAAAGGTTAGCATTAGGAAGAAACTCCGAACGTCCAGAAACTACCTGTATTATTGAGAAAGAACTTACCTTTTCAAACGATGTCTATCAACCTCCAAAGAACTCTGAATGTCCTCACGAATGTCCGAGACTTTAGTTCCCGTGTTGAAAACTTTAAATTACTTATCTTAAACTTAACTGCTAAAATTGTTCTTTTGGAAAATTATTGACTTAGAAAAGACATTTACTTAAGTATAAAGAAGTATAATACAAGGCAGACCAATAATAGAAAAGAAATAAAAACAATATTATTGGTTGGCTAATTTAGACCACCACTGAATTAGAGAGGAATCACCAATAGGGCCTAAGTCGGAGTTTAATAACGTGTTGTTCTTGGATTTATGGATAGCCATGCTCTCGAAAGCATCTAGCAAGTGTTTTTTATTGATAGATTGTAACAGTTTTAAGTTGTCGATGGAAAAATCGTGACCCGTCTCTATTGAATGTTTGGCTATGGCTGATTGACTGCATCTACCGAATCTTCTGTGGTCGAGGTGTTCCTTGAATCTGGTGGATAAACTGCGCTTGGTCTGACCTTTGTAAAGCTTAGGACATTGCGAACAATGAATGACGTAGATACCTGACTTTTGTATATCCGATACCTTATCTTTGGGGTTGCCCAGCAAGTTTCGTATTTGGTTAGGGTTGCTGAAAGAAAGAGAAATGTTATATTGTTTGAAAATTGAATTTAAATTTTTAATAAGTAGTTTATTGTAAGGAACAGATATGGTTCTATACTTATCTTTGATGGGGTGTAGAGTGGTTATGTCTGACAGAAATTTTTTGAACTTCCTCTTCCTCAAAAGATCGCCAATCATTTTCGAGTTGTACCCGTTTTTCTCGGCTATTTTTTTTTAATCAAATCAATCTCTTGTTTGAATGAAGTATTGTTTAATGGGATATTGAGTGCCCTATCCAACATGAAAATAAAAGCTGAAACTTTTTGGGTCCAAGGATGGCTTGAATCGATGGGAATGTAGTTAAGGTGATTGGAGGGTTTCCTATGAATATCAAAATACAGGGAGTGATTATTCTTAATTATCACTAAATCCAAGAACGGTAATTTATTGTTTTCTTCAACTTCACAAGTAAACTTGATAGAAGGGAAGAAACTATTGATGTGATTAATGAATGCATGAACGTCACAGGAGTTCGTGTCAAAAACTGTGAAAACATCGTCTACGTAACAAAACCAGGTGTCGGGAAAGTAAAAATTAGAATCCTTAAGAATGTCTTCAAAACTTCTTAGGAAAACTTCAGCAAGAATAGGGATGAGACATGATCCCATCGGTGTACCACCTATCATTTTATAAAACTGATTGTTGAATTGGAAGACGTTATTATTAACACAAAGTTTAGTTTACGCTATGCATTCATCGCTCTTATTCTTGGGGATCTTGTTTTTGACAAGGATATCTTTGAGGAATTCGAGAGTTTCCGGAATGGGAACGCTAGGAAATAATGATACAATGTCGAAAGAAACTAAAATCTCGCCTTCGTTAATAGTTTAGTCTTGAGTTTTTGGGCCAAGTCTGTACTATTGATGACTGAACTGTCGAAATTAGACAGTTTTAAGGATTTAATAAATTTGGCCAAATGTTTTGAAACCAAATAGGTAGAGGTGTCAATGTTGGAAACTATGGGACGCATTTTGTTTCCAGATTTGTGTACTTTGGGCAAAGAATATAATTTCGGCATTGTTGGTTTAGCAATTATTAGGGATGAAGCCATATTTTTGGGAATGATATTGGGGCAACGTTTGATGCAATCTTTTACTGCTGTAATTAATTTAGGTAGGGGGTTCTTATTTAATGTAACAAAAGGCCTTTCATCGATAAGATTGTTAACCCTATTGAAATAATCTGATTTTTCAATAATGACGGTATTATTCCCTTTATCGCTCTTAAGATAAAAATAGTCCTTCTCCTTAAGTGAATAAATGATATTAAAATTATCGGAGCCATAATCTGGACCGTGGCTTGTTT
>JAHWFO010074607.1:906-17692 GCA_023313115.1 Rhysida immarginata | reverse complement strand
AGCTTGCACTGGTAGGAAAAGAATTCCTCCTTCAATTTCCCCAACCAGTCGGTGAACGTCTTTCCGATCGTTATTAAGAGCGAATTTTAGTCCCTTGGAAAGTAGTCCAAGTTCAGGGGCGGTGAATTGTAAATTGGCTTGATTAATCACGCTGTCAACACAGGTGGATTTATTGACCGGAGGTTTTTGATTAGCAATTATGAGGTTGAGTTTGTTGGATAGTTTTTGGTTCTTTTGGATGATCTTTTTTTCGTTGACGAAGTTCATTCTAAACATGAAATCATCCCAATCTTTTTTCTTTAGCGAATTACATAGTTTTAAATGTAAATTGTATGCCTTAGCTTGTGTTACAGACAGTTTAGAATTAAGGAAACCAATTTCCATGCATAATCTTTTGGTCTTAACTAAAGGTAGAATATTTTTTAGAGAAGGATCTTTTGAACTATTAAATTTTATACAGTTGACAGAATTAGGAAAGACGTGGTGAAATTTGCAATTATTGAGGAAACTAATATCTGCTTTTAAAGATCTAATTCTGAAATTAAGCCTGCAAAATTGATTTAACTCGCTATTAAACAAAGAAACCTGAGTAGCCATAACTGATGACAATTCTAGTAAATCAAAATTATACAAAAAAGTATAACTGGGGCAATTGTCCACAATTGAAACCAAGAATAAAGAGGTATGTGGATAATCGTAATTAAGCATAAAGAAGGGCTTAATAACACAACAAAAGTAATAAAGAATATAACAGAAACAAAAATAACAGAAAAATACAACCTGGAAGCGCTTTTCGAGAGCAAAGCTCTTATCATTCGGCAGGAACCAAGGAGAACATATGGAAAACCCAAAGTGAACTGATTAGAAACCGAAGAAAGCGGTTTATATAGCGAGAGAAATACAAGGCAGACCAATAATAGAAAAGGAATAAAAACAATATTATTGGTTGGCTAATTGAGACCACCACTGAATTAGAGGGTAATCACCAATAGGGCCTAAGTCGGAGTTTAATAACGTGTTGTTCTTGGATTTATGGATAGCCATGCTCTCGAAAGCATCTAGCAAGTGTTTTTTATTGATAGATTGTAACAGTTTTAAGTTGTCGATGGAAAAATTGTGACCCGTCTCTATTGAATGTTTGGTTATGGCTGATTGACTGCATCTAAAGAATTTTCTGTGGCCGAGGTGTTCCTTGAATCTGGTGGATAAGCTGCGCTTGGTCTGACCTTTGTAAAGCTTAGGACATTGCGAACAATGAATGACGTAGATACCTGACTTTTGTATATCCGTTACCTTATCTTTGGGGTTGCTCACCAAGTTTCGTATTTGGTTGGGGTTGCTGAAAGAAAGAGAAATGTTATATTGTTTGAAAATTGAATTTAAATTTTTAATAAGTAGTGTATTGTAAGGAACGGATATGGTTATGTAGAGTGGTTATGTCCGACAGAAATTTTTTGAACTTCCTCTTCCTCAAAAGATCGCCAATCATTTTCGAGTTGTACCGTTTTTCTCGGTTATTTTTTTAATCAAATCAATCTCTTGTTTGAATGAAGTATTGTTTAATGGGATATTGAGTGCCCTATCCAACATGAAATTAAAAGCTGAAACTTTTTGGGTCCAAGGATGGCTTGAATCGATGGGAATGTTGTTTTTTGCAAAGTCTTACTTTCTCGGACAATTGCCCCAGTTATACGTTTTTGTATAATTTTGATTTACTAGAATTATCATCAGACGTTTACTTATTGAAAGATTTCAGTTTAAACAATGACTTAAGATTGTTTAATGAAAGTAAACCTAATTTTTTTTTAAAATTCTGTCAAGGCCGTGGGCCAAAAGAGATGTTCCCCTCTAGTGAATAAATCGAGACGCATAGGGATAAACATTTAATTGAGAGATACGATTTATCCTCACTCTAAGTAGAGCCTTTGACTGATGTATAGTTTGTTTGATTTAATAAAGCCCCGGCTATTTTGCCAGAATTATGGTTTTATTTGTTATTGGTTGGATAAGCCCGCACCCGCCTACCCCACTCTTTCCATAGAAAACATAAATAAATCTTTTATATGACGACGAACACAGAGAGAATCGCGTTTCAAAAGATAATCGAGCCTTATCCCAACAAACTCTAGTAGACGGAACCGGAATCGCTCGGGAAACCCTCAAGGAAGCAAACTTAGGCGTTACAAGACATACACGTGAATCTCCAGACGCATCCCCCATTATTGCGGCTTTGGACTGCTGAAACGCGCAGCAGACGACCCCGTACTATGGAAAGCCTGTGAAGAGGAGTGGGCACAGATCAACCTAAATTTTCTGACGCGAATTCTTATTGAATGGAAACTACGGTGCACAGCCATAGTTCGATGTGAGCACCAGATAGAACATCACCGAACATGGCGGCGAGGTTTCTCATAGATTTATGATGCTTACAAATCTTTTCGTTGTAACGTACTCAATCAACCCTCTGTATTTGTAATGCATCATGGGAAAACTTGCAAGGAGTAAACATGGCTACGAATCGTCTTTCTTCCAATGATGCTGCTGCAAGTTCGACGTATGTTATCGTTAAATGCCAAAATTAGCATATGCAGAAACCGAATATAAATCATTAGAAGGAAACGCAGATTAATGCTGAAGCAAATGGATGGAAGCGATGACGTTATGATACAGCGTTAAGATACAGCGTTTGGTAATGCTACAGGCTTCGAAAGCAGTAAATCATAGATTTTGGATTCTGCCAAAATCAGCGATTTGGTGGGATGGGTTGTAATAGTGCCAAATATGTCAAACGAAGTGTCGAAAGCAAATTTTCGGTTAGTTTACTTAAAGCTGATTAAGATCAGTGAATGTGAAAAATAGTCTTACGGTGATTTTTTATGTATTTTTTTCTATTCATAGTGTCTCCAAGCAAACTTTTACCCGTTTATGTGACACAGTAAGAACTTACTTTGGGAGAAGTGGTACTCCTCTATGAAAATGTGTGCCACTTGGAAAACGTGTAGCAATGTGTCTGTACACGGTGTCTTCGACCGGAGAAGTGCGAACTATAACTCATTTGATTGGTGTAGGAAAAACTACATTGTGCGATCCATTTCATGAATTTTGACATGATATATAAGAACATCTCATGCATGAATCTATCTTCTATCTAAATATCTTCTATATATATATAAAAGGATGTTTGTTTGTGGGTTTGTTTGTGGGTTTGTTTGTTTCTTATGCAAATCTACAGTTTTATTCCGATCTTGATGAAATTTTGCATACTTGACCTTCAAATCCTCAGATTTCGAAAAAATAATTATTGATAAAAAAATCGATATTCATGGTTATAGCAAGGCATATTAATGAGAAATATCTCATGATCAACAATGCAAGGCAAAGTTTGTGCAACAATACTTATCAACAATGGTATCAACACGCAATTCTCAAACACTCAGCATGGACCAACAATATATATATCATGACAAACAATGAAAGGCAAAGTTTGTGCAATGATCAGGCTTCTATTAGAATAGAGAGTTCTTAGTACTTAACAATTTCTTGAAAATATTTAAAAATGATCAGTAACTAGAGATAATGGAGAGTTAGCAGACTATTGAGAAAGAGTGAAAAGACGACAGAGGAAGCACTCCTTTAGCTCCGTGGTGTATTGAACAATTGGTAAGCATGTCAATAGAAGAATCGGCGATCGCTATACTACACAAAGAGATGAATGGCCAAGTTTTGATTCAAGACATCGAGAGAAGAAAGGGAATTGCAACAACATCAAGTGTACATCTAAAGTAAGATTACGTGAGTAAGAAATTATTTAGACTAGCAGTGGCATCCTTGGAGAGGTGCATCCATTGTGAGTCTTTAACATTTTTTTTTCAAATTTCCATTAAGAATTTTTACTGTATTAATTCTAAGCGTTTTCATGTGTTTATTTTTAAGATATTTCAAAATTTATTTCAAAAAAAAAAGTCCGAGCCACGCCACGGTTATCACTTAGCTTATTTGGTAGCACAGCAGATCCAAACATTTCACTGAAAATATATTTTCATTATATTCTGTGGGACAGTGTATATTTTGGAAACTGAGATGATGATAATGCGATGACTGAACGTTCGTTTCCAAAAATTATTGATAATGAGCATAAAGTGAAGATGCAGAGACAGAACATTATTAAGGCAGCGTCTATTGATTAGGCATAGGAGTTAGGCGCGTCTCCCTTGACCTCCCTATCAAACGTCCAGACGATTGGCAAAAAATTGTGTCTTGAAAGGAAAGAGAAAGAACGAGTATTGGTCGGAGAAACTCACCAACTAAAACAGAAAAAGCTCTACGGGCGTTTGAAACATCTGAACAACGGGAGTTTCGAAATGAGCAAGAGGGTATAAGAGCTTCTACGTCAAGGGCAAGAAAAACTTGAGTCTCAAATATCTGGTTATGCTCCGCAGTGGTGAGGCATGTGAAGAAGAGTTTCGATAAATTCCCGGTATATCATCTAGATTCCTGGTATTTTTAGTAGAATGGATAACCCCTTTGCTCTGTGTTGTATTGATTGAGTCTTTTTTAACCAATTAGGAGTTATAATTTAATTTATTGAGATTTTTCTCTTTACCTACAAGTACAATATTGTATATTTATCCCGGGCAACGCCGAGTAACTATGCTAGTCTTCTATATATATAAAGAAGGATGTTTGTTTGTTTGTGGGTTTGTTTGTGGGTTTTTTGTTCGTTTGTTTGTTTTGTTATACATATCTACAATTTTATTCCGATCTTGATAAAATTTCGCATACATGACCTTCAAAGCATGAGGAAGGTCACTGTCTACCTCAGATTTTGAAAAAATAATAATTATTGATAAAAAATCGATATTCATGGTTATGGCAGGGCATATTATTGAGAAATATCTCATGACCAACAATGCAAGACAAAGTTTTTGCAACAATAAGTATCAACAATGGTATCAGCACGCAATTCACAAACACTCTGCACGGACCAACAATATATATCTCATGACCAACAATGCAAATAAAAGTTTGTGCAACAATAGGTATCAACAATGGTGTCAACACTCAATGCACCAACACTATGCAAGGGTCAACAATATATGTCTCATGACCAACAATGCAAGGCAAAGTTTGTGCAATATAGAATTCAATGCATAGAATTCCTGTTATTCAGGCTTTTCTTAGAAAAGAGAATTCTTAGTACTTAACAATTTCTAGAAAATCTTTAAAAATGATCAGTAACTGGAGATAATGAGTTAGCAGACTATTGAGAAAGAGTGAAAGACGAAAGAGGAAGCACTCCTTTAGCTCCGTGCTGTATTGAGCAAATGGTAAGCAAGTAAATAGAAGAATCGGCGACCGCTAGTCTACACAAGGTGATGAATGGCCAATTTTTGCTTCAAAACATCGAAAGAAGAAAGGAAATAGCAACAACATCAAGTGTACATCTAAAGTAAGATTACGTGAGTAAAAAATTATTTAGACTAGAAGGCATCCTTGGAGAGGTCCATCCATTGTGAGCCTTTAAAAAAATTTTATTTTGGTAAATCAAGTCCTAGTATATCACCTAGAATGGATTTTTTCAGTGAAGAGATAAATTTCTGTCTTTCGGATTTTTCTTAGAATGGATAGTCCCTTCGCTCTATATTGTAGTGATTGAGTTATTATTTAACTAATTTGGAGGTTTAATTTAGCTTTTTGAGGTTGTTTTGTTTACTTACAAGCGTAATTATCCCGGGCAACGCCGGGTCCTCTGCTAGTTATATACGAGGGTTGTACCAAGAGTAAGGTTCCCAATGAGCTACAGCCTCGAGGGAAGGTGCTAGGCTAAATCCGACAACAGTGCCGTGCGCAGTGGTTCCCGCACTCTCGAGCCCACTCTCGAGCGATTCGCTACGGCGCTCAGTGTTCGCTTGGCAGCCATCAGAGATGGAAGTGTTGATCGCCGCTTCCGCCAAGTGAGAGGTTCGAGCAGTAATCCGGTTTCTCCACGCAAGGAAGTTACCGCCCGTGGAGATTCATCGGCAACTGACTGAGGTTTATGGTGAAAAGTGCATGTCCGTTCAGCACGTCCGAAAATGGTGCAGGGCTATTGCTGAGGGTCGCACGGAAGTTCAAGATGAAGAACGGAGTGGAAGACCGCCGGTTTCGGATTCGATTGCCCAGAAGATCAACAGTGAGCTGCTGAAAGATCGGAGGGTCACTGTCCGTGAACTTGTTGAACGCATTCCTGAAGGTTCCCACGGCACACGCTTCCTCAACGGATTGGCGGGAGACTTCTTCGACTTAGGAATACAAAAGCTGGAGCACCGTCTTCAAAAGTGTGTCGAAAAAAATGGAGACTATGTTGAAAAATAGACAACAGTGTAAGCTTTTCAACGATGTATAAATTAATAACAATAAACAATGTTTTCTACTTGTAAAAAATATGGGAACCTTACTTTTGGTACAACCCTCGTATATAGAAAGAAGATGAGCATAAAATGATGATGCAGTGACAGAACATTAATAAGACAGCGTCTATTGATGAGGCAAAGGAGTCACGCGTGTCTCCTTTGAGCACCCTATCAAAGTCCAGACGAACGGCAAAAATTTCTGTGTCTGGAAAGGAAAGAGATAAAACGAGTATTGGTCAGAGAAACTCTGTAACTAAAACACAAAAAGCTATACGGGCATTTGAAACATCTGAACAACGGGATTTTCGAATAGAGCAAGAAGGTATAAGAGCTTCTACGTTAAGGGCAAGAAAAATTTGAATCTTAAGTATTTGGTGATGCTCTGCATTCATGAGACAAGTCAAGAAGAGTTTAGATAAAGTTCCGGTATATCACCTGGAATTCATGTTTTTCGTATTTTTTATAGAATGGATAGTCTCTTTGCTCTGTGTTGTATTGATGGAGTTATTATTTAACCAATTGGTGGTTATATTTTAATTTTTTGAGATTCTTCTGTTTACCTACAAGTATAATTATCCCGGGCAATCCCGGGTACCTCTGCTAGTACATTATATTCCCCACTAATGCTGCAATTTCAGAATGCTATTGATGGATTTTTGAATGACTGGCAGTCCCACAAGCATATGGCGCATTGGATGGCGCTCATATTAAAGTTTCACCTCCAAATGAATTTGATGTAGATTACTGTTGCTATAAACAATTTTATAGTGCTGTTTTACTAGCTATGTGCAACCATGCATACAGATTTACATACATTAATGTTGTTTCTCCGGGGACAATTAATGATGCATCAGTTTTCAAATATAATACATGTTGATTCATCGGTTGATATTTGTAGTTAACATGTGGTTAATTCATGTTGGACCTCTAATACTGGCAGATTCAGCTTTTCCTTTATTGCCTAATTTGATGAAACCTTAACCTGATGGATCTTCTTTGGATCAAAACAAAAGAAAGTTTAATTTTCATTTATCTCGTGCACGGCGAATGATTGAGAATGCTTTTGGCAGACTTGAAAGTTCGATTTCCAGGGTTGTCAGAAGGTTTGGAATATGACATTAACACCGTACCGCCTATCAGTCAAGCAAGCTGCACTGTACATAACATGTGTGATGCGTTGGGTGATGATTGTGAACAAGAATGATTAAACGAAAGCCGTATCAGTTTAATAAGAGAACATGTATCATCAGGAAGAACAACACAAGACGCTTTAACACAATACTTAGTAACTTTAAAATAAAGTTTATTTTAAAATAAATAAAATGCATTTCAAAATAAAACATTGTTTGATGTGAAAATCTTTTAAGAGGATAATTACATTTAGCAAACATTTTATTTTTTGATAAAATAGACTATGTCAAGTTTACAAAAGGACTTTTTATTAAAAAAACAAAAAAAACAAAAAACAAAAATAAACTGATTTATTACAAAAAGGAGTGTAGATTGTAATTATACAAAGATTAAAACATATAATTCTTTAACCACAACAATTTAACAGGAGAGAGCAAAACGAAATAAAATTACATAATAAAAGCTGAAAATAACAAAATATAAAATAACTAAAAAATAAAACGTTATTTATAACTCTTATTATAAAATTTTATTTCATTTTGCTTCTCTTGTTAAATTGTCGTGATGAAAGAGCTGTATGTTTCAATCTTTGTATTTTTATTGACATTTGTGTGTTCCTCTTAAAATAATAACTTAAATTTTTAAATATTGGTATATATAGTGGTAAACATTATATAAGAGTCACCAGGTTTGTTTTTTTTATACATATATAATACAAATAGTTTTCATTGCTGTTGACATAGAGTAAATTATTAAGTAAATAAATTAATTAAATGAAATAAACAGTGTCAACATCAATAAAAACTATTTGCATGTATGCATCAATGAAAAAAAGTCGATTAGCAATTATCTCAAGCTCAAGAACAACAGAACAGAATTCCAACGAAGACAAAAAAAACTACCTGTGATTCAATATTAAAAAAAACAAAGTTAACATCAATAAATAATTATCAGCAAGAATAAGGCCAAGATAACATAAAAAATAGTGACTTTTAATTTAGTGAATACTAATTTTATATTCTCAAGTTGTTATTAATTAAAGTGGAATAAACAAATATTAATAAACAAGTAAAACTCTTTTTTTTAATTATTAAAACTCTTAAATTATTTTTTTAATTAGCTTTTATTGACAAACTCTCTGACAGGGAAACTAATTCTTTCCCAACTTTTATATTTTCTTTCTGCAACTGCGTTTGCTCTTGGATTAGCTGAAGAACCATGTCATCTGTCTTTTTAATTTCCTTCAGAGTTTCTTTCCTCTGTTCTAACGTTTTATTTACAGCAATTAGAATATCTTGAGAAGGGCTCGCTCTTTTTCTCCTTTTGGATGTTGCTCCTACTCCTGTTATTCCGGAGGTACTGCTGTTACTCAGATTTGAACACTTCAGCGGAGTTTCTGGGACTTCTAAATTCATTAGACTTTATCCAACATTAGTCTTCTACAACAGTGCAGCAACCATCCTAAAATTAAAATGTTTCACAACGTTTAATCATTGTATAGTTTATACAATTTTACTTTCAAGAAAAGTTATACAGGATGTATCTGAATGGTCTGTACAAACTTGGAGGGGATGTAGTATGAGTGATTATTAGCAAAAAAGTTCATATGAACGCGGGTCCGAATTTGAACGATAACTGAGGTATGAACAGAAATAAAACACCGCCACCAAGATCAACAAATTAATAACTCAAGTTCTGAAACATCAAGAAAGATGAATTTTGGTAAAACAACAGGGTACATAAAACTGTGTGTACCATTAAAATTTGATCGAATTCCAACGAATTCCAACTGGTTAGTGAGCACGGGTTACGTTTTTGAATGCGTAACTCTGAAACTACTGGTCGGAATTTCATTAATTTTTAACGGTATACACAGTTTTATGTACTCTGTTGTTTTATCAAAATTCGTCATTCTAAAAGGAGATGTTACAAAACTTGAGTTATTAACTTGTTGATCTTGGTTTAGCATTTTTATTTCTGCTCATACCTTAGTTGTCGTTCAAATTCGGACCCACGTTCATATGAACTTTTTTGCTTAGAATCACCCATACCACCTCCCCTCTGAGTTTGTACAGACCGTTCAGATACACCACGTATGAACTCGCTGACAAAAAGTCATGGCTCACCCCTCTAATCAGGTTCCCTGTCCATAATGAGACAGATACCCTTGCACAGGACTCCTTGATATCACACAATCACTGTAAGCAAAACTAGCTGCAGAAATGCCAGCACGCCGAGAGCTATCCGCATTTGAACGGGGAATGATTGTCGGTGCAAGACGGATGGGTGCCTCAATATCAGATGAAGCCAACACCCTGCAATTTTCCCGCACAACCGTTGCAAGGGTCTATCAAGAGTACACCCAACGAGGGATTACAATCCATTTTAGAGAGCGGACGGTTCACCCACGCCTCGTTGATGCCAGAGGTGTTCGCCGGGTCACCCGGCTTGCAACTGCTGACCGAAGGCGACAGTGGGCCAAATCACCATGCGGTTCAACCAGGAATGTCCTACAACCTTGGTAGCTGCAGGCTTTGGGAGCAGGAGGTCACGACGGGTACCACTCTTGACAGCTGCACATCGTCGGGCCAACCAACATCGACATTGGACCACTGAGGACTGGCGAAGGGTTGCCTGGTCCGACGAGTCACTATTTCAGAAGTGTCGGGCCGATGGTCGTGCAGGCAGGTGGAGGCTCCACACGGGTCTGGGATGTTTTCTCGTGGTATGCAATGGGTCAATTGGTGCATCTGACATCACATCATTGGGGTTTTTACCCCGCGGGCGACGTCATCTTCCAGCAAGATAATGCGCCTCCACACACGGCCCTTGTGACACGGCAGTCGCTGGAGAAACTTGCTACCGACTTCACGACAATGACTTGGCCTCCACGTTCCCAGATTGCAATCCCATTGAACATTTGTGGGACGTCATCGAACGATCTTTCACGTCGTCACCAACACAACTGGTAAATGCAGCTTATTTATGGAGTGTAGTGGAGGCGACATGGCTTGCAGTGCCTGTAGATGTGTTCCTGGGACTGGTAGACTCATATCCACGACGGGTCGCCGCCGTTATCCGGGCCAGAGGGAGCCCAACACGTTCTTAGGCAGCTATGCCATGACTTTTGGTGAGTGAGTGTATATTTACCTGAACCAATACTTGCATACTCTCCTGTGCCAGATCTTATCTTATTATCTACCAAGAATCTCGTGAACGAGGATGTAGTACGGCCATTTAGGTAGACTGCACCCACTTGTCTGTTTACTTTTTTCTTTCCTGCTCAAATTAAACAAGAAGTGTTTCCACTGACTTCGAGCCAAGAAACAAGGAACAAGATACAAGCTGTGGTGGAAAATCATTCTCAGAAAAGATTTTAAGTCAAAATTATAATTATTATATTGAGTCAAGAATTAAACCCAAAATCTGTCAGCATTTGTTGATTTTAAAATAAAAATTTCTAATTTATGCTTAAAATAAAAATTCCGAACTGCAATAGCTATTTAAAATATATTTTAAAGGTATACACATAAAATAGATACAGTTGTTCGTAATAATAATTTTTTTCATATCGCCCCAACTATTTTCAAAGTTGTAATCCCAAAATATGAATCTGAGTTATTATTTATCCTCCTCTACTACATAGTCGATACAGCGAACGACTTTCCCTTAAAATCTCAACATTTTAAATATAAAATACATTTAAAAATGATTTTGGTTTAGAAATTATAAGCGGTGATTTTTAAATTCTGATTGTTCTATTAATCCCATCAATGCCTACCTGTATTGCGTGCTTAGGTTTTCAATTTTGTTCTTCACTTCATGTGTGCTACGATGGATGCCGTGATGGAGCAGAACGTTCGATATTTGCTCGAACACGTGGCGGTTGCGTTTAGCCTTTCGCAGGTCTGAAATATTTTCTCTCCAAATGTGTATAATCGCTTTGGTTTCTTCATCAGACCACTCGCTGCTTCGCGTTCCCTTGGTCGCCATGTTTTATTTTCCTGTTTGCCGATGCTAATCGGGATAAGGCACTATATACATGTAGAAGGTATACGCAGTCCGCCATTCTTGGTCATTATTTCTACAGTGATGTATTGGAAGCTTCTAAATATTTGAGTTTAGTGCTAAAAATATATACGAGGGTTGGAGCAAAAGTCATAGCAACTATTTTTTTTCTTGAAGATACCAGTCCGGTTGGAAAATGTGACATATACAGACGAAAGGACAAGGTGTTAACTACATGTGCGGACAATGAATAGCACTGAAATATCGTAACACACTAATTTATTACGGTAGTATACAGGGCAATATGGCCTTCACGGTTGCTCATCACTGGTTGACACACGTCCTTCTGAAACTTTCCTACCCACCGTGCTACTGTACGGTATGGTAGGGCATTATTCCCAAGGGCTTCCACCAATTCACTGTGACATTCCATCGCATTTCTCCCTCGGAGAACGGCTATTTTGATGTAAACGCGCTGCTCAACACGGGTTACTTCCATCTCTCACGACACTCACCAACTGACTGACTTCACAGTTTTTGCTGCGCTACTACCAGCTATCACAGAGCCATCTGTTGTTCTGCGTACACACTATGCCTGCAGAACTTCCATACGACACATATACGTTGCCATGACTTATGCCCCAACCCTCGCAAAATATATAAAATTAACGACTTTAAAAGGCATCAAATATACAATTATTAAATTAAATTTAATAAAATAAAGTATTATTAAATTAATTGTATACAGTTATTTTTTAAATTTATTCACAAATAGCGTTTGATATGGAAATTTTTTTTTGTAAATTTTTGTAAAAGGCTCTAGGTAAACCGTTTTAGACGTCTCATTTGTAAATGCGCGAAGTAAAGCTTATTTCACAAAGTTTAGAAATAGCTATGGCCTTTCATTTGTCACGATGACACTTTTGTAGGCAAATCCTTCTTTTTTCTTCAGTTTTTGGAAAAATAAAAAGTCTAAAGAGTGGAACCATTTGAACATCGGCTACGAGTAGATAACAATGACGTATATTAGAGATAGACTCCGAAACCAGCAGCAATACTTAAAGCAAATTGGGAAACTCCGCCGCCCAGAACTGTCATCGCCGAAAGTAAATGAAGATAATGCAAAACACATGACTATAGTCGCCGTCACGTAAGTTGACGATCTTATTGACATGTGCAGTAAGTCTTCTCATCAATATGCTTTGTCTGGAATTTACCCATGACGCACTTGTTCTACTATAGTAATGGTGTAGATATCGTTGAAACATGGAAAGCCTATTGCCTTGGAGTTGACTATTCTGCGTCATTTTTTAATTTATTAAGTACCGAAAGGTGCATTATGCTATCAGTGTCTGTGGGGAAACGTGTCTGTCCGTCTGTCTGTCCATCTGTCTGTAACTATAACCCCTCCGAGGCTATGAAAGATTTTGAAAATCTGTTTTCGTCAGTCGATGAATATGGTTCATGGTACGAAACAATTACAAATATTATCTGAATCGGTTCATTGGCACGTGCACAAATGGTGCCATTATTTTCCCGCCTAGCACTTTTCAATGGGAAGATATCTTAAGTAATATATCAAGCAAATCGTAATGACGAGATAGATGCGGTTATTCATTATCATTCTCGTCAGTCGATGAACATGGTACATGGCACAAATCAATAACAAATATTATCTAAATCTGTTCAATAGCATGTGCACAAATGGTACCTTTACGACCCCACCTAGCAATTTTCAATGCAGAGATACACTATATGATCAAAAATATCCGGACACCCCTCACAGATCGTCGATTGGCCCAATGTCACATGATAATGACTTGCACATCATTTAAATAGCTTCCCACACCTTCAGACACAACTCTGCTTGGACATTGGCAAGAATGGGTCGTTCGGCACAGCTCAGTGAGTTCCAACGTGGAACCATCGTTGGATGTCACCTATGTGGCAAGTCCGTGCGTGACATTTCCAGCCTTCTTCAGACACCCAAGTCAACAGTAGGCGGTGTCATTATGAAATGGAAGACCCGGGGATCAACAACAGTTCAACAACGAACCGGTAGACCCAAGAAACTAACGGACAGAGACCGTAGAGTGCTTCGTCGTGTCACCCGCAGCAACCGGAAGTCCTCGGCGGAAAAAATTGCCACAGAGTTTCGAAACGCCTCTGCAAATGATGCCAGTACCATGACAATTCGTCGGGAACTGCACACGATGGGATTCCATGGCCGTGCTGCTGCCCACAAGCCCCACATCAGCAGGGTCAACGCCAAGCGATGTCTGGAGTGGTGCAAAGCCCACAGAAACTGGACAATGGACTAATGGAAACGTGTAATGTGGACAGACGAATCTCGCTACACACTCTGGCAATCCGATGAACGAGTTTGGGTTTGGCTCATACCTGGAGAACGCTTCTTACCTGAGTGCACAGAGCCCACAGTCAAGTTCGGAGGAGGAGTCATGGTGTGGGGCTCATTTTCATGGTACGGACTGGGCCAGCTCGTTCCTGTGCAAGGAATCATGAACTCCGACCGTTATCTGAATGTTTTGGACAACTGTGCATTTCCAACGTTGTGGCAATTTTTCGGAAACGGGCCATTTCTCTACCAGCACGACAATGCTCCGTGCCACAAAGCGAGGCGTGTACAGCAGTGGTTTGCGGATTCAGAGGTCGAAGAAATGGGTTGGCCGGCACAAAGTCCCGACCTCAATCCTATAGAGAGTCTGTGGGATGAATTGAAAAGACGCTTGCGGGCCAGATCACATAGGCCAACTTCTGTACCTGAACTGATTCTCGCTCTTCGGGAGGAATGGAGGAACATTCCGGAAAGTACCTACCAACATTTGGTGGAAAGTCTTCCCCGAAGGGTGGAAGCTGTGATTCGGGCAAAGGGATGTGCAACGCCCTATTGATTTCCATGAAATCGTGGCTAGAGCGCAAACGTGCATGTGTCCGGATATTTGTGATCATATAGTGTATATAAAGCTTAAGTAATATATCAAACAATTCGTAATGACAAGATAGAAGCGGATATAAATTACTATTTTCGCCAATTAATAAACACGGTTCCGGGAATGAACCATTTTGAAAATGGTTGAAATCGAAACAATGACACGTGCTCTAATAAGTACCCTTATGACATCCTCAAAAATTTTCAGTGCTAAAATATGGCATGTAATAAACCAAACGACTTGGAATGACGTGTCATGAATGAATATAAAGTAAAATTAATGGTAGTCGAAATTATTTTCAAGGAACCTGGTTTAGTGGAACTATTATGGTTAATTGGAACTTTCAGTACTAAAATATGGCATGTAATATATCAAACCATTTGGAATGACGTCATCTATCTATATATATATAAAGAAGGATGTTTCTTTGTAGGTGTGTTTGTTTGTTTGTGGATTTGTTTGTTTTTTTTACAAATCTACAGTTTTATTCTAATCTTGATGAAATTTTGCATACTTGACCTTCAAAGCATGAGGAAGGTCACTGTCTATCTCGGATTTTGGAAAAATAATAATTATCGATAAAAAATCGATATTCATGGTTATGGCAAGGCATATTTATGAGAAATATCTCATTACCAACAATGCAAGGTAAAGTTTGTGCAACAATAGGTATCAACAATGGTGTCAGCACGAAATGGACCAACACTATGCAAGGATCAACAATATATTTCTCATGACCAAAAATGCAAGGCAAAGAGTGTGTAATATAGAATTCAGTGCATAGAATCCCTGTTATTCAGGCTTTTCTTAGAAAAAAGAATTCTTAGTACTTAATTTCTTGAAAATCTTTAAAAATGATCAGTAACTGGAGATAATGGAGAGCTAGCAGACTATTGACAAAAGAGTGGAAAGACGACAGAGGAAGCACTCCTTTAGCTTCGTGCTGCATTGAGTATATGATAAGCAAGTAAATAGAAGAATCGGCGACCGCTAGAATACACAAAGTGATGAATGGCCAAGTTTTGCTTCAAGACACCGAGAAAAGATTGGAAATTACAATATCAAGTGTACATCTAAAGTTAGGATTACGTGAGTAAGAAATTATCTAGGCTAGCAGTGGCATAATTAGAGAGATCCAACCATTATAAAAGCATGTAAAAATTTTCTTTTATTGTAATTTTCTAATTTTACTGTAGAAATTGTAATTTTCTAATTGTATAAATTTTCTAATTATAAACTTTTACTGTATTAATTATAAGCGTTTTAATGTGTTTATTTTTAAGATATTTCAAAATTTATTCAAAGAAAAACAGAGTCAGAGCCACGGATATATCCTAGATTACCTCTTTTTCGGATTTTTCATAGATTGGATAGTCGCTTCGCTCTGTGTTATATTCATTGAGTTATTATTTAACCAATTTAAGTAATAATTTAACTTCTTGAGATTGTTCTGTTTACTTACAAGTCTAATTATCACGGGCAACGCCGGGTCCTCTACTAGTGAATGAATATAAAGTAAAATTAATGGTAGTCGAAATTGTTTTCAAGGAACCTGGTTTAGTAGAACCATTATGGCTCATTGGAACTTTAAATTCTAAAATATAGCATGTAATATATCAAACGCTTGGAATGATGTTTCATGAAAGAATATAACGTAAAATTAATGATAGTCGAAATTATTTCAAAGGTACGTGGTTTAATGGTATCATTATGGCCCATTAGAAACTAACAATGTTAATATAAGGCGGTTGAAAAATATAGTTCCGCGAATGGCTTAGTTTAACCTTTCGGTACTTGGTTATGTCATTCCTTAATGGTTTATTAAGTACCGAAATGTGCTTTATGCTATCAGCATGGAGAAACGTGTCTGTCCGTATGTCTGTCCGTCTATCTGTCTGTCTGTCTGTAACTCTAACTCCTCCGAGACTATGAAGGATTTTCAAAATCTGTTTTCGTCAGTTGATGAATCTGGTTCATGGAACAAACCAGTTACAAATATTATCTAAATCGGATCATTGGCACGTGCACAAATGGTTCCTCTATTTTTCCGCCTAGCAATTTTTTAATGGGAAGATATAGTGAATAAGCCATTAAGGAATGTCATAACCAAGTACCGAAAAGTTAAACTAAACCATTCGCGGAACTATATTTTTAAACCGCTCTATGTTAACATTGGAAGTTTCTAATGGACAATAATGATACCATTAAACCACGTACCTTTAATAATTTGCACTATCATTAATTTTACGTTATATTTATTCATGACACATCATACCAAGTCGTTTGATATATTACATGCCATAT
>JAHWFO010074605.1:0-17026 GCA_023313115.1 Rhysida immarginata | reverse complement strand
TAGAGTTCTGTTTTCAATATCCAAATTCCAACATCTGGATATTCTCTGATTCTCTGAGCGCTTTGCAATCGTTGGAATCTTTCAACTCTGAAAATCCTTTTGTCAAAAGAATCCAGGAATACCTTCATTTCCTGGATTCCCAAGGTACCAAAATTCATTTTGTCTGGATCCCTAGTCACATGGGTATCCAGCAAAATGAACGAGTCGATAAGGCGGCAAAACACGCTATTACACAGTTACCGATCTCTGAATTGCTGTCAATCCCCGAGCATTTACATCCGGTGATTTCCAAGAAACTCAAATCTTCTTGGCAGGAGTCTTGGCCTCTTAACCCAGCTAATAAACTTTTTGAAATCAAGCGTTCCATCACACCGTGGTCATTACCTTGTCTAACAAACAGGCGAGAAGATGTCGTTCTTACTCGGCTTAGGATTGGTCACAGCCGTCTTACTCACATCCATTTACTAAAAAAAGAACCAGCTCCATTGTGTTCTTGTGGAGCAATGCTAACTATTAAGCATATTCTTATTCAGTGCCCTTTACACACTAAATTACGACGCTCATTAGGGCTGAATTATTCACTTGAGTTTTTGTTGGGGAATAACCCTATGATTTTTAAAAAAGTATTTTTGTTTTTAAAAATTATTCATGTTTTTAAATTCATATAGTCATCTTTTTATTGCTTTTGCATTATATATATTTGACCATCAAATATAAGTTTCATTTAGTGCCATTTACACGCTAATCATATTCATCAGTTTTTATTAGGGGACAACTTATAAGAAAATAGATTTTAATCATATATAGTCAGTTAGTGCCATTTACACACTAATGATTTACTCAGAACCTATACAAATATTTCTTATTACGGGAAAACCCTGGAGGAAAATGTCGGTTTTTTAAATTTATTATGGTTTTTAAAATCTCAGTCATAATTTTTATTGTTTTTCCATCTTTGTCATTCACGTTTTTATGTTTTTTGTTTTCTCCATCTGAATTTTTAAACTTTTGGCCCATAAACTGTGGGTTTTTAATCTTTCTGTCGGGCGCAAAATGGCCATAGTAGCCGACGCCCTAAAATTTCAACCAACCAACCAACCATCGGCGCCTTCTTCATCACCGAGGAAGTCGAAGGCGACCCCACCATCGTCGCCTCCTCCTTCACCAAGGATTTCGAAGACGACCCCACCATCGTCGCCTCGTCCTACGACTCCTGGGAAGGAGATGCCGACTCCCCCTCCTCGGCCTAGTGTGGTGCAAGAGACTGTTTCCTCTCGTGCACCTTCGCCTGATGTTTCCCCAATGTTGGAGGACTGCCACTCTGCTGAAGTCATCTTGGACGATTCGTTGTGCTCCGGATCGGTGTTTGATGTGGAGGAGTTTCCAACTCTTCCTCCACCTGCTCTCACATCGGCATCGCAGCCTCTTCGAATCGTCTGTGCGCCCACGCCTGGTATTATTTCATCCTCTGCTGGGACTACCAAGCCATCAGCGTCTGCTCAGTGGGATCTTCTTGCGACGCCTAAGAGCCCTCGCAAGAAAAAGGCCCGACGACATCGTTGCAAGAGGGACGGGATTTCTGTGTCCTCTTCATCTGAACGAGACAGCTGCGTAGACCGCCATCATCGCAGCCCCTCTTCCTCTTCGGGACGTGCTCGCTCCCCTAGACGGAAGACATCTGAGCCTCCTCCGTCATCCGTGAGGCTCAAGACTCCTTCAGATACAGGTCAGCCCCCGTCAGCCTAAATTCGCAGTGAAGGTCTTTTCCCTAAACGTTCGTTCCCTTGGTTCGTCTTTTAAGCAATCGGTTTTGTCATCGTTCGTTGCCCTGTACAGGCCAGATATCCTACTCCTTCAAGAGGTTAAGCTTGCTGCTTCGCAGCAGCTTGCTAACCTACCTGGCCTTCGCAGTCAATATCCATCTGCGCAGTTCTTCATCAACTCATCTTCGCCACATGGACAGGGGGTTGCTACCATCATCTTCAACCCCTCCATTGTGGTGTCGAACTGCGTCTTTGACTGTGAGTGCAGGGTAATTTCTTTGGACCTCCTGCTATCTGGTCTCAAATTCCGATTGCTTAATGTGTACGCTCCGTGTTTATCAGCAGAGAAACGGACATTCTTTGAAGAACTGGACTTCTACCTGTGCTCGTTCTTGCCTGCAGTGGTTGCTGGGGACTTCAATTGCCATCCAGATGAGAACAACATCTTTTCATCTGGGTACGTCTACCAGTTGTGCCAGCGGAATGCACTATTCGATCTGTGGGCGTCTTCTTCCCATTCCAACCAAAGGGGGTCCACCTTTCACCAAGGGCCCTCTGTGTCATCAAGGTTGGACCTATTTCTAGTAGACGCCACTTTCGCTGGTGCCCCTGGTTCCATGGAGGTCATTCCTTGCTCTTTTTCAGACCACAGTGCCATCAAGTGGTCCTGGAACCCTCCATTCCCTGCCTCCTCTGCAGGTACTACTTCGGACAATTGGTTCCTGAACGTTTCTCTGCTTGACATCGATAAATACAAGGGAATGTTCGTTCGGTTTGTGGAAAAACACCTTCACAACCTGCCTCCGTCGTTAGCTTCGTGGCTTTCTTTCAAATCTAAGCTCCGTCGCTTCTTTAGAAAGATTGGGTGTGAAGCTGCTAGACGCAATCGGCGCCATCTCCTCATGCTCCAAGAAATCCTGCGCCTCCTCCGCTGTTCCATCCCGAAGGGGGCATATGCTGATGACATCCGCCAGGTGAAGAGCGAGATCAATGCTCTAATGATCCGCAAGGCCGCCGGCGCAGCTCTCAGGGCCAAACTGTCCTGGGCGTCTGACGTCCGGAATATGTCGTCAGCTGCGTTCGCTGAGGAGAGGCGTCGCGCCAACAAGAAGAGGTGCCATCGTTTGGTGGTGGAGAATGGGATAGTGGAAACCGACGCTGACATCTTGTCGGCTTTTCACTCCCATTTTTCATCATTTTTTGGCCACCCAGTCTTTCCATCCGACACCACGACGAATTGGATCGAGGCACTTAGACCTTTCACTGCGGATGCTGACCTGTCAATTACCCGTCCCTTTTCCGAAGATGAAGTCAAGAAGTTTCTGTCGATGGATGGCCGTCATCAGTCCAGCCCTGGATTAGACGGCATCCCGTACTCTTTCTTCAATGCGACTTGGAAACTTCTTGGGCCTTTCCTGGTGCAAGTTTTCAACTCCATCCTTAAAGACCCTTCCTCCATCACGTCGGACTTTACCGCGGGGAGAATCATCTTACTCCCCAAGGTACCGAATCCTGAACTCGTCACCCAGTGGAGGCCTATTACTCTACTCAACACAGATTATAAGGTCTTCACTGGCGTGCTACAACAACGGCTAAAATGCTTCGCCGACGAGTTCTTCGATCCGGGACAATCCTGCTCCATTCCATCTCGCAGGATGTCCGACAACATCATCACCATCAAATGTGTTATGGAGGAAGCGTGTGTGCGTCGTCAGACTCTTGCCGTCCTAAGTCTTGACCAGGAAAAGGCCTTTGACAAGGTGAATCACGTGTTTCTTTTCCGAGTGTTTCACCATCTTCATCTTCGGAAATTTGCTACGATTATCTCAGCACTGTATGCTTCTGCCACGTCATGCGTGGCGATTAATGGCTCCAACTCGCCTTTCTTTGAACTGTCCAAAGGCGTTAGGCAGGGGTGTCCCATCTCTCCCCTCCTATACATTTTCTATTTGGAGCCATTATTACAATTTCTTAATCGCCACCCAGATGTCCGGGGGTACGATTTGCCAGCTGCTTCCATCAACATCCGTACGCTGGCATACGCTGATGATGTAGTGCTATTTGCATCTGATGCGTATTCCCTGGGCATCTATAAAGAATCTTTCGAACACTTTAGCACTTCGACGGGAAGCTCCATCAATCTTGTCAAGTCTAAAGGCATCGCTATTGGGAAGTAGACAGTGGACTATCTTCAAACCTTCCCAATAACGTGGTGTCAGCAAATTACAGTGCTGGGATACGTCTTCTCTTTTCTACCCGACATGGACTCCCGTCACTGGCAGCAAGTTATCGACAAGTGTTTGTCTCGCCTTGGCAAGAACTTTCGTTATTCCACCTCGATGTTTGTCAAGGCGAGGTTCATCAAGACACACATCTTGACTTTATTGACATCAAAATGCCTATTCGCCTTGCCATCTTCTCAACTTTTGAAGAAGGTGCACGGTGCCATTGCAGACTGTATTTGGGGGTATGCAGCAGCCCGTCATCCCCTTCGCCGAGAACTGCTGTATATCCCCTTCGAGGGAGGAGGCCTGGGCCTGCCTAACATCCGGCACTACCTCATTGCGGCCAGAATGGCTGCCTTGATCCGGGTCTTCCTTCTTCCCCCTCCCATCTGGGCCAATTTTCTGTTCCTGCACCTGCGTTTCTTCTTCAAGGTGAATGGGCTACCAGTTCCCACTTCGCTGCCAGTGACAATCAACCTACGATCTCCTGGGTTCTACAACCGAATCCAGGGAGACTTAGCGACTTTTATTAAAGATTTGCGTCAGGTAGACCCACAAGACTGGGGAAGCCTACGTCTATCTTGGTTCTTCCAGCAGGCCGACCGGGGTGCGTCTTCTGACATCGTGCGGTGGCACCCCGAATATCCATGGTCAGCCATCTTGAAGGCCATCAAGTCCTTCGCCTTCGAGAGGACTGTGTTTAATTTTCAATGGCGCCTGCTGCACCATGGATTCTTTACTCTCCAACGTCTACATCAGTGGGGAGTAGTCGGTTCTGCTGGTTGCCTGTTTTGTGGGTCTCCTGAATCCATCGACCATGTCTTTTTCGAGTGCCCGTTCGCACAGTCCATCTGGGATCGCCTTTCAAGACACTTTCATCTGACTGCCTTCTCCATCCAGTCAGTGCGATTTCTGATGGACTACTCCACCGGTGTTGCTTATAAGCTGGACCTGGCCACTTCCATCGCCTTCATGAACAAGGAGCTTTGGCTGGCTCGTCAGCAACGACTTGCTGGTTTGCCTTCGCCAGCCTCAGCCGTCTGGAGGAGAGGTGCCTCCCATCTAAAGGTGCGTATACATCTGGCGAGTCGCGCGCGAGCTAATTGCGCATCGAGCCAAATTCGCCATATTTATACGGCCTCAGCGAGCCACCCTCGAGTCGCTCCACTCGGACTCGCAACGATCCATTTCTTGTCGGTTTTTCCGACGAACTCAAAGGGGCTCGCCCTCCCTAGTTAGGACGGGTTTGTAGCAGACTCGCTGAAAAACCCAATAAATCTTCTTGTTCTGGCGGGAACTCCATGACCACCCGTCGAGCAACCCCCTCAACCATGTGCGCGAGCAACCCCCTCTAAAATAAATTCCGCGGCAAAATTAAATGGAAAAAGTTCACTGGCTTAATTGTCAAATAACAAATTTATTTAATAATGTAATTTTAGAATTAGACTTATGAAATAAAGATTAAAACATTTATTTGCAAACTAATTTTTCTTGACAAACAGGAGCGACAATTATGCGTAGAAGGGAAAACCCCTTTTTGACTATGTCTTCAAATTGTGTGATTTTTGCATCGAAATTATTTAAAGGAAAATTTCTATTCAATTTGGAATTTTTTCTCTCAACTAAGAAAGACTGTTTATTCTCCAATCAGTGCTCCTAACTCATCTTATTGTTATTAAGTTATGTTGTCCAGTTCAGTATCTTTATGGTGTCTTTCAAACTTGTTTTCTTTTTCTCTCTCTCTCTCTCTCTCTCTCTCTCTCTCTCTCTCTCTCTGCAAAGATCGCGTAGATTTTATGAACCTCTCTCTCAATATTTGTTGAAAAGTCCAAATCAGTTGAACATGTACAACATTCAAGATGTTAATTTGATATAATTTTCAGTGTAAATAGTTGCTTTATTTATTTCACAACGAGTTAGTAAATATTTCTCCTTAAAGTAGCATTTTTTTAACAAATGATGGAGTATAGCTTCTAGATCCAATTCCAGCAAACGACTTCAATCCTCTTCAACGACTGCCAACATTTATATTCCGCGATTCATGGAATGAAGAAAAGACCTTTCAATTAATCGAATTATCTAAACTTCAATCTGTGTGATTGAATCCAAAGGATTTTAATTATTCTAAAAAAAAGATAAAAAAACACACAGATGCGTGGAAAGAAATTGCCACGGCCGTCGGAAACAACACGCCGGAAAGTTTAAAAAAAAAACAACAAAGGAAATAACTATTAGTTTATTAGCAACTTTCAGATAAGTTTTCTTGTTCTGGCGGGAAACTCAAGAAACGGATGACCACCCGTCGAACAACCCCCTCAACCATATGTTTTTTATAGCCCTTTCACCCCCGCGTGTATCCTCTATATATTGCTGGCGCGTATATTGCTGCCAGGACATTCTGATCCTATTCTGTTCCAGCTCGATTCTCTTTCATTCGCTTCTCTTTAATTGACTACCAGCTTCTATTCAATCACTATGGATTCATGGAACGAGGAAAAGATTCTTGAACTGATTGAATTGTATAAAAATCAGTCATTGTTATGGAATCCGAAGGATTCAAATTATTATAGAAAGGACAAAAAGATCGATGCGTGGAACGAAATTGCCACGGCAATTCGAAATACCACGGAAGAGTGCAAAAAGAAGATGTTGACTTTATTGGCAACGTATAGGAAGGAGCGCGGGAAAGAAAAGGCATCATCGGGCACAGGAAAAGGTAAGCTTTGACCAATTATTTATTACATATTAATTAATAAGACTTAACTTAAAAATAACTAAGAAACTACTTAAGCTTATTATTTTGTCTCTTCCCTAAATTTGAGACAACTGTAGAAATTCATGAATTTGTAAAAATGTTGTTATATAAATGCTTGATTGTCTTGCGAATTCCACGCAAATATTTAATAAAGATATGCATCTGAATTTGATTTTAAAATTTCAAGCACATTTTCAAAGAAGCGTCACTTTATGCTAATCAATGCTAATGAGACTTTTTATTAATAAACATTAAAAACATTAAAAAATAAGCTCAGCCAAAATGAAATTTAAATACAAAATATAATACAGAAATTTAAATAAATGAAGATAAAATAAATCATTAATACAGAATATATAGATTATATAATCTTTCAATCTTTCACACAGGCATCAACGAAGTCTACATAAGCAGATGGTTTGCTTATGAGTCATTGAGATTCTTAGCGGATCGAGACAAGCCTCGACACCGAATAAACACCGTAAGTTCCAAATTATAATCTGGTTTTTATGCCTGTGCATTCTGCCATGAAAGAGCTCCTTCTTTTACACAATAATCCGCTATTTCATCTCTTATTTCATGGAGATGGGCAGGAGCTCTTCTAGGCAATGCACGTAATGAAATCATTGAATTCAAATTTTCATCATTTCTCCATGAACCCGGAATCACAACCCCAGCTTCCTCATAGTCAAGTGATGTATGGGGTGTATAAATGTTTGGGGAATGTGTCCGCAAATAATTATGAAGATGGATAGTGGCAAACACAATTAATTCTGCTTTGTTTGGTTCCAATAACATTGGTTTTCTTAAAACCCTAAATACGGCACTTAAAATCCCAAATGCATTTTCCACCACCCTACGAGCTCTGCTGAGACGATAGTTAAAAATTCTTTTGGGACTTCCTCTGGCATGATCTCCGGAGTAAGGCTTCATCATATTTTCAGCCAATGCAAATGCACTATCAGCTGCAAAAAAATATGGCACTTTAGTATGACGAAAAGGCAGTTCTTCTGGTGGTGGCAACCCTAAATTGTTCTCTGTCATCAATTTATAAAACTTGGTGTCTTTAAAAATTCCGCCATCGGAGATCCTTCCCTGACATCCCACGTCTGCAAAAATGAAATTGTATTGTGCATCCACAACAGCTAATAGCACAATGCTAAAGTTGGATTTATAATTAAAGAAATCACTGCAGGAGTTTATTGGCGCCTGTAGGATGATATGCTTGCCGTCAATAGCCCCTACGCAGTGAGGCAGATTCCAAATATCCTGGAAATTGTGTGCAACATCTAGCCAAGTCGGAGGATTCGTAGGGAGCTGCGGAAAAAACAAACTATCATTATTTTAAATATTTAATTCATTTTTTTAAATATAATGTAGTTTATTAAAGTTAATTAAAATATTTTTTATTATTTTTAACTATTAATTCCCAATTCATTATTTTACAGATTGATCATGAGGAGGAAGAAAACGAAATGGAAAACGGGAATGAGACAACCATTTCGAGGCCTGTTAAACGGGCAAGAAGAAACCGAGATGAAAGCGAAAAAGTGATGTCTGAGGCTGTCAGTCTGATGAGAAGTGCATCAAATAATCTAATCAGAACTGGTTCCTCAGATGCCGAGTCTACGGCATTTGGGAACTTTATATCTTCAAAAATGACTTCTTACTCTTCAGAAACAAAAAGAGGGGTGCAGCATGCAATTTATGATATCCTGATAAAGGCTGATCAAGGGTATTATGAACATAATTATTTACGTAGCTATCATCCAACAGCTTCCTCAACTGTTCAGGCCTACAACCATCCATATCCAACATATTCATCTCCACACATTTCCATGTCACAACACAGCCAATTTCAACCCTTCCCAATCCATACTCAACCACCCCTTTCCTCATCTACTCCAACTCCTCACAATTACACCCAAAACAAACCTTTATCCCCAATCCGGTCAGAGTGTTCTGACGAAGTCATTGATTTGTTGTAACGTATAAGGTATTGACAAAATGAACAAACCTCAAGCAAGATAATAATTGAACATAACAAGTAATTGATTAGTAAGTACAATTTATAATTAATTTAGGTTAGGAATTTTCTTTTAGAATTTGTAAAACTAAGTTTATTATTATTATTATTATTATTATTATTATTTAATTTAAGGTGCAGCTATTAAGTGCAAAATTTCAAATGAATGAATAATTTTAAACAATTATTGTCAAATTTATTATTAATAAAAAATTTCATGCATTACTTCAAAAACGTTTTAAAAAAATGTAGCTACTCATCAATTACATGCTCTGTTCAATTCTTATTTTGCTAAAGGATTGTTCATTTTATCAATAACTTATATTAGCTATACGGTTTTCGGAAATTACAACTTTTTAATTTTTTTATCTGTACATAATCTTTTGTATTTAATAAAATGTTTTTAATCAATCAAATATGTGTTTATATTTAGAGTACCTTTATGTAGTCTTTTAATTCTTCGACCAGAGCTGTACAAACTTCTGGTATTATTTTTCCAATCGATTGCTTGGAGATTCTGAATAAGTATTGTAAGCTTGTGTACGAATCTCCTGTTGCTAGAAAACGTAGAGTGACGGCTAGCCTGTCATGTCAAAAAATATTGCAATTAAATATAATTCACTCCTTAAACAAATTAAATTTTTCAATTATAAACTCACCTGTCTTGAATTGAGATTGGCTGCCGAAAATGGGTTTCTTGTTTACCAATTTTTGGCCCTATTTTGGTTAATAAATTTTCAAAATCCGTGGGAGTCATTCGGACAAAAGTTTTATATTGACCGCTGATGTACTGCATCTTTAAATCCGTTAACAGTTCGGAACCTGTCCGTTTTTTAAATAATGCAGTACGCCACCATCGTCGAGGCTTCCTTTTTTTTTCTATTAAATTGGCCATGATTATTATCATAGCGGAACTGCAAATCAATGCTGTTAATTCTGCGTTTCTAGGCATGGTGTATCTCCATCCACAACAGAGTAGAACTGAGGCAAAGCAAAAAAAAATTTACCCAGGAATGAGAGAGAAGAGGGAGTTATTAAGTCATTAAGTAAACAAAGTTCCGCCCTCTGGGTCACTCCTTTTCCCCCTCTTCCAAGACCTTGACAGCTCGAAGTCCACTCGTTTCATCCCACGGATCGCAGTTGACTTGTTGTGAGCTTGCTGACCACAGAATCTTGCCTTAGGCAAAAACTCGACTTGTCAGAGGCTCGACTCGCCAGATGTATACCCACCCTAAGGGTGCCCCTCTGGAGCCATACCACCGGCTCCAGTTCCAACAGCACCTCCAGTTAGGATGCCAGCATGGAGACTCCACCTGCACCATTCTGCTACTTTAGTCTTAACATTCCATCCTGATTGTCCATAGAGATGGATTCTAGTGATAGCTTCTTTTGTGCATATCAGGAAATGTAAGAAACTTTTCTATTTTTCATTCTCACCCGTTTAATCTGTTGAGATGGACATTCTTCATCATAAACTTTGACGCAGATTGTTCTGGATTTCCAGACAACCTCTTCTCCGGATTCCATTTACTACAAGCCCTTTTCCATGTAACCACCACACTGTTGTAGTGCATCATGCTGTGCGGGACTTAGTTAATTTAATTAGGACAATTTAACCTTTCTAAATTCATAAATTTTTTAATTTTGTTTTATTCTCTTCTTTCTTCAGACTAGGCCACTATGTAATTTGAAATTATCTTTTGTCAATTTTTAAGGGGGGTTTTAATTTGTTAACTTATGTCCCTGTAGCTCTATTTACATCCTGATTGTGGTTGACTGATGAGTAGTCACATTTTATAATTATTTTTTTTAGCTAAAATGCTATTATATTTATTTTTCATGTCTTTATGATGTGAAATTTTTAATCTTATAAGAGAATGTTAAATCTCTTAATTTTTGTGATTAATTGAATCAATCCATGAGTTACCTTAACCACATTGGTAGTCCTTTAGCTCAAAATTGAATAACTTTATGTTATTTCATTCTGCTTATTTTGCAGTGAATTTTTGTGATTAGTTGAATCAATCCATGAGTCATTTTGATCTCATTGGTAGCCCTCTGTTTCAACACTAAATAACTTTATGTTATTTCATTTCACCTATTTCTACATTGAATTCTTCAATGTCTTATTTTGTGTTGGCCACACAATTTAATTATAACTGTTTTCTGATGCACATATTTGTGTATTCCATAATTTCTGCTATCTAAGCTTGCAATATTCTGGCTTGATTCAAGCATTGGGGTGTTTTTTATTTCTAATAGTACTTTATTTAAAATATAAATGCTATATAATTTTTGGGAAACTTAAATATTTTTCTCTTTTTAAGGAGAAAGGTTTTTTGGGATTATAATACTACATTTGATTATTAAAATACAAATATTTTTCTATCCTCATGTGTCTGTCTCTAATTAAATTGTATACACACTAAGTTAAACTTTTATTCAGCCAATCTATAGTTAACTTAAGATTCTGGTAAATAAAAAAAAAAATAACACAACGCAATGTCTGATTCAAATGATGTTTGAATCCAAAAAAATCCACTATATGGCACTTTGATGAATTTAATTTTCTTGGTGCTAGCGGAGCATCTTAAGTAATCTTTCTAAAAAGAATTTAAATTAAAGTTTTCTTTTTATATATCATTTCTTTATGAATTTTGATAAAAGCTAACTTTATCTTTTTTTATAATTCAATATTTTGATATAACTTCCATTTTCTCCTATGGTATATAGTCTTACTTGACTTAGAAAATTTTTCCTAAGGCATATTACTTTATGCCTAATTATAAACCATAGTAAACTAAAAATCATCACATTTGAATCATCATCATATAAAGTTGACAAACTATTTGTGATAAGTTATCACGTTTGGTGCAGTTATTCAAAAGACACCATATAATAGTTGTCACATTTGGTGCCTCTTCATAACTAATTGACTAACCATTAATACATGGTTGTCACAAAATCACAAAAACACATGGTTCGATCCGATCTAGAGGTTTCGCTATATTTTTCGCTCCGTCCTCTGTATAGGGCCTACGTGTGTAGAAAAGGTCAATCCTTTCAAAGATGATGCTAAAACCCTAAAAATCTATTTTATTTAATTAAAAATTTTTTTTTATTTAATTTTTAATAAATAAAATAATACAATAATAAAATCAGTTAATACAATAAAATGAAACCACTGAGCCTAAGCTCGTAGGGTTTACACTAAAACTAAAACTAAAAACTAAATCTAAAAGGAGGATTAAAAAATGATAATATAAAATTATGATGGAAAAGGGAAAAAAGAATCAAAATCATTATTTGAAAAAACCCAATTTTTTATAACTCTCCGCCAATTTCCTTTAAGGGAAATATTTTTAATATATATAGGAGCAGAATTATAAATTCTTCTAGAAATAAAATAATATTGATGAAGAGAATTTGTATGTACAACAGCTGGAATCGAAATCGCATTAGTCGCAACATATCTAGTTTTATAATGGCTAGTTAAGCTTAAAGGAATATTTTTCTCCATAATTACCTTTATCATTACTTTGAATACACAAATTTGTTGAAGATTCATAAAATCAACTGAATAATTATGACCAAATAAAATCTTAAGTATCATTTTATGATAATTCTGTAATTTTAAAATATGAGACTTATAAGTCCCACCCCAACTGACAATGCCGTATTGTAAGAGTGAGTAAAAAAATGCATAATATGCTATTTTTATTAAGGAGTGAGGTAGAATATATTTCAGTTGAATCAAAGTCCAACCAATACGTTTTAATTTACTTAAAAGTGTTTGACATTTTAAGTCCCAATTCAAAATTTGAATCAATAATGACACCTAAGTAATGAAAATTATTTACATTTCTAATTTCTCCACAAAGATCCGAACAAGATCCATTACATAAAAAATCATGAAAAAATAACGCAGAATGATCCATAAGCATATTTTTATATTGAAATATTTGAAATTTAGACTTAATTGGATTTAAGCGCAGACCATTATCAAAAAGCCACCTAGCTATCCCTACTAGATCACTCTTTAAATTTCTAAAATTTAAATTGAACTCTCCTAAGTAAAGAATAGACAATATATTTGCCTGTATTGTTGTTTATTGTTATCGTTGTTAATTGTTTATGTAATTGTTGTTAATTTGATCATCAATGCTAGCAAAGTTGTTGATTGTTACGTCATTGTGGAGAGGATTGTCTGATTTACCTGCGTAAGCAATTTTAAATTGTTAAATTACCGCTAATTAATAGTAACGATGGTCACAAAAATTAACTTTGACAAATATACAGACTGAGATCTTTAATTGAAGACCAAAATGAAGTTTAGAGATGCAGTAGTTTTCTCCAACGAATTGTCGAAAGAATCATCCTTGGAACCTTAAATATAGACTAGAGAGATCCCGTCAAAACTTGACGGTAAATAACCCATCTCCATCTTGTTTTCCCTGTAGTGTTGTTTACTGTTATCGTCGTTAATTGTTTACGTAATTGTTGTTGATTTGATCAGCAATGGCTGCAAAGCTGTTGATTGTGACGCCATTGTGGAGAGGATTGTTTGGTTTGCCAGCGTAAGCATTTCCAATTGTAAATAAGCGCTAATTAATAGTAATATTGAAGACGAAAACTAAATTTGACAAATCTACAGACTAAGACCTTTCATTTAAGACCAAAATGAATATTAGAGGTACATTTGTTTTCATCAACGAACTGTCGAAAGAATCAGCCTTGCAACTTAAATATATAGATGTTGCTCAGACGACAATAGTCAGGTGACGTTTCAATCCGTCGCCAACAATGGTTAAACGTGCAACAATAATGCAAAACTGTGTCAGTTTTTATCCTATTATTGCGCATGCGCTTAAAGGAATTTTGAATTGTAAATTAGCGCTTATTTATGGTAATAATGGATAGGAAAACTAAATTTGACAAATCTACAGACCAAGACCTTTCATTTAAGACCAAAATGAATTTTATAGATGAAGTAGTTTACATCAACGAACTGTCTAAAGAATCAGCCTTGCAACTTAAATATATAGATAGTTGGTAGTAGATTATATGCATTGCTGGATTATCACTATAGTACTTTGATAGTTATAATTAGCAAATTCATTCTAAAAATGAAAAATAATATTGTCTAAAAGTTAAATAAATAAAGATATTTAATTGTAGATAAATTTTGATAAGGAAAATGCCAGTGTACACACATTGATTGGACACTTACAAAATGACTCTTCTTTCCATTTTGTTCGTGAGCGATTAATCGTATGCCAGTAGAAGTGTGTCATTTAATTACTAATCAAAGCAACCCCTTAATGTAAGTGTTAACGTAGGGAAATGCGACATGATCAATAAGACGTTTTTTCCCCTTTCCATTGATTGCGACTTTACGGCACTCGCGTATATAGACTAACGTGATTATGGGAAAAGCATAATATCCTAGCAGAGCTTTTATATTGATAGGCATTTATGCTTTCAACTGAAGATTCTGTTTTAGAACACTGTTTGTATAAGAAAATTATCAATGTTATCAAACGCTTTCTTATTATTAAAAGAAATACGTACAGTTAACCCTCCTATAATGCGGTATATGTCTCGTTCGTACCGCCTTATAAGAAACTCGGAATTAGTAAATATAAGTCAGGTTAATTTGTACCGTATTATAAGAATGTCAATTTTAAGAAATAATAAATAATAACTGGAGCTATTTCTCCAAACATCAGGTTATGATATTATTTGAAAAAATGGAAGGAAAAATTCTGCGACCTGGATTCGAACCAGGCACCAATTGGTAGAGGCGTTGAGCGTGATACTCGTGGTTCCTGGTTCGAATAATTCTTCAAACATCATTTTTTTCAAATAATTCATTACCTGATGTTTGGAGAATTAGTTTTCATTTATTATTTCTTATGTGTTCATCAAACTCTCCGATGGTTGATTAGGAGAAATTCCTCATCTGTGAACCGGGTGCCCGTCTCGAATCCAGGTCGCAGAATTTTTCCTTCCATTTTTTCAAATAATATCAATATTATTATTAAGAAATCAAATTCGTACCGCAATAGATGGAAGTCGAGTTATATAGGCAGCTTTGCGACGCCGTTAGATAAACGAAATCATGCGGGCACGCGACCACGCGTAATATCGTCGAGCTGCTTGTGGCATGTGCTGTAATGTTGCATGGTTTCAGAATTTACAGGAGAATTCCTTGATAACTGAAAAAAAATTGTGATGTAGGTTTATGAAGAGAAAAAAACCCCAGGGAAATTTTCCATTATTTTGACCATAAAAGTGGAATAGAAAAATTCATGGTACGTATAGGGAGACTATTTACAATTAATCTAATCAAATTGTAACACAAATAAAGAAACCATATTATAAGAGTATCGTTATAGGAGGTTTATCGCAATTTTTGTTCCGCGGATTTATATGGAAACCGCATTTTATTAGAGTATCCCGGTATAGGGGGATTGATTATATAGAGATTTTAATATTATTATCAGACCAGTGAAATGCAGGACCAATAATCAATAATTTTATTCCTAAATGGAGCTTTCTTAATATACATGTAGAAACCATGTTATAAGAATACCAAGCTTTAGGAGGACTGTCGCAATTTTTGTTTCGCATTATATGGAAATCGCGCTGTGAGAATACAGCTTTATACAAGGATTGACTGCATATCTAACACCTCCTAGAAAGAGTTATTATTACAGTCTATCCAAAGAAATAAAAACCGGGCGTGTCCAATTAAAATTTTCAATTTCAATTGTTAGACATTGTTTAACTTTACGTTGCAACAATGTATAATAATTAAAATCGAAAATTTAGCTGGACATGTCCAATTTTTCTTTCATTGGACAGAATGTTGTAAAGCATCACTCCGATTATTAATATTTTAACAAAATAATGCATATGCTAATGATATTATGAGGAAAAATAGAAGGAAAAATTTCACGACCTGGGTTCAAACCAGGAGTATCACGCTTGTTGCCTCTACCAATTGGGCCTCCATCTTGACTGCCTTGTAGCCTTTAAGAGCACTTGTTGACAGCCTTGCTGTACTGCATGTATATTAGCGATGGCCCAATTGGTAGAGGCAAACGAGCATGACACTTGTGATTCCTGATTCGAATCCAGGTCGTGGAATTTTTCCTTCTGGTTTTTCTTATAATACAGTATCATTACCTTATGCTTGGAGCATTATCTCCAGTTTCCATTCAATAATTTCTAATTTATATGCTGTAAATGCAATTTCTATATACGGGTTTTATCTAAACCATAACCTACAATGATAAGAGAATTTATAGGCTAGGTCTATACAATGTTTATACAACCTGCGGATTTTGGCAGCCAAAATAAAAAACAGATTCTTTTAATAAATTAAATACACTATGTAGTCATTATTTATACAGGGTGTTCTAAAAAGGACTGACGGTTTTTAAAATGGAATAGCAGGCAACAGTGAGAGTTATTAAAATTATTGTTGCAGGAATTTCTTTTTGATAAGTTTCCTTGTGTTTTGTGGACCATCTTTTCGGAATGCGTGTAATGACATTCATAACGGTTTGCACGTTTGCTGCTGTCATAGCAAAAACGGAAGTCCAGCAATAACCGCTAACTCATCCGCAACATTACCGGTTCATGTACATTTCTCGTACAACTATTTTACTATATTCGCATGAATTGGCGAGTCAACTATAGAAAAGTGATAGAGGGTGCCCAATTGAATAAAAGTATTCCCAGCGACTCCAATTACAAAGTTGTAGAGCTTCACCGATTTAGCAGAAATCCATTCTTTGCATAAAGAAAACAAACGAATAAAGCTTGTAAAAGGGTGGGGAGGGGGGGGGGGGAAGAAAAATATCCTTAAGTGTGATCGGAAAGGCATTTAGTGATTACTTTGTCTAATTTTTATTCAGTCCTTCATTGTGACAAGATTTCGTCATTTGTTGTGGTATAATATTGCAACGTACGGTGTCCAGAAGGTGTTCCATACCTTTCATTGTGGCAAATATTAAATAGCTCAGAAGTTAGTTTTCGAAACTTCTCAGCGCTTACACAAGGGGCGCCGGGAATACTTTTATTCAACAATGACACGGGCACTTTCCTATAGATAGGCTTGATTTTTATGACTATGAATTTATACCGTTTGTTCTGAAATGTTTCGACTGTTTTCAGACTTTACTCTAGATCGTGTACAGGGTGTTGCAGATAACTACAGGGCAGTATAACGGGAAGCCTACCCGCTCGA